>JAJIBD010001324.1:0-131487 GCA_021461705.1 Cryptotis parvus | reverse complement strand
GATACATCTTCCAAATTCTTTAATGAAATTTACTGAATTGCATTCTAGGATCATGTGTCTTTACAAAAAATTCTATCCAGGGGCCAGAGCAATCGTCCAGTATGTAGGGCGTTTGCCTTACACGTGGTCGAACCCGGTTCAATCCCCCAGCATCCCATATGGTTGCCCAAGCACCGCCAGGAGTAATTCCTGAGCGAACAGCCAGGAGTAACCCCTGAGCATTGCTGGGTGTGACCCAAAAAGCAAAAAAAAAAAATTGTATCCAAATAACTACCTCATTTCTTTTATCACACAATTTAGATCATTGTGACAGTCTAAAAGTTCACAAGGGTCCTCTGAAAGCCAATTTGAATTAGTGGGAAACGGTTGTATATCGGGCAAGCTTAAGTATATTAAAGTAGACTTATAGACTTATTTTTATTGAAAATTTTTTGATTCATTGATTAATGAAGATCAAAAGATCCTACAAACAATCCAGAGTTTCTAATGACTACAAGATTATCAGTAAAGCTAAACTAGCAACACATTCTTCTTCAAGTTGCACCTTAACAGTACTGACAAAATATCAAAGCGACAGATTCCACTGACAGATAATTTCCCCAGTTTCCTTTTATGTAGGTTCAGAGAGGTTTTACAAAGCATGGTTAATTTTAAATATTTGTACAAAAGGTTATAGCGGTGGTTGATAATCGTGGACATAATAATGGTCAAACTAAAGCTCATTTTCATTGGTCTTTAGAATGTATTATGTATTTTCACAAGACATTTGTTTCAAAATTATTTTGTTTACTGTTAAAAGTTTTTTATAGCTAGAGAAATGAAGAGATTCTACAGAGTAATAAGAGAAATGTTAAGCCAGGATTTTAGAACTCCCAAGTATAATCTATCCAATTATAATTTTGAGTACAATTAAGACTAAAAATAATATTCTTGTCAATAAAGGCAATTACAAGGAAGAAATGGAATGTCACCTACCAGGATTACCTAAGCCCTTTCCTTCTAGAATTCAGGTTTTACCTTATGTGTTATTATACCCAGCTTTAATATGGTATTACTTCTAGTCTTTCAAGTGCCTCCACCAGATAAATCTAATTTTCTCGGAAGTGGCTTGCAACTGAAAGAAAAATACAGTGGAAACTCTGTCATCAATTTGACTTATTCAATTTCTATAAAATTTTTTACTACCACTTGTCCTAAAAGAGGAGGCTCTGATGGAATAAAAGTAGCATTTGATTTCTCTGTTTTCCTCCCGTACTAGTAAGTATCTCTGTGCTCTCTCTCTCTCTCTCTCTCTCTCTCTCTCTCTCTCTCTCTCTCTCTCTCTCCCATCTCTCACCTCCGCATGTCACCAGTGTGATATTTAAAACAAACTACAATTTCCTTTATGTATTTAAAGCTCCCCAGGGGTTTCTACTGCAGGTAGGAGCTATAATCAAGCTCTTTATGGACCTCCATCTCCTAAAAGATTTTCTCCAAGCCATCTTCTTCATTCACTACTATTCCAGCAATCAGTCATGATTCTCCAGCCAACAAATATTCTTCCCTTTTTCAACCACACCCAGCTGATGGCTTTGTGCTCTGGGATCAGTCCTTCTGGGGCTCAGGGCACCATATAGGAGGTTGGAATTCAGAAGCTGGTTTCAACAGCATGCAATACAAGTACCTTACCCATCATAATTCTTGTCCGATCTGCAAATTCTTTCTTTGATTTACTTTCACTTTAAGAATTGATTAAAATACTGTGATTTATCATAATATATGGGTTCCAGCATACCTAATTCCATACCTACCACCACACACACCATTACCAGAGTACTCTCTCCCACTCCAATATCTTCACTGCTCTACATACATCACTCCCACAGCCTCTTCACCTTTGGCCCCACCTAGCTGACATTTTAGGGTCCAGATCAAATATCACCTTGGTGAAGAAGTTTTGTTAAACACTCAGATTAAACCTACTCTTACCACACCATGCTGCCTTCATTTATTTTCCCGTATATTAATTATTACTTTAAATAATTATATAGAATAAAATTTGATGTCATCTTTTTGCATGACATCTGATGATCTTCTCTGCATTGTTCCAATTTTAGTTTATGTGCTGCCAAAGTCAGCACAACTGTTCAATTCACTTTTAACACTTTCCCCTCTGTTGACATTACCTCTGATTTGCCCATAAGAAATTGAAAATCTAGACTGAATTGTTTCCTGTCATACTCTTGGCAAAGACTCTAGCTCTTTGCTGTCCAATGCAGTTACCACCAGCATTTTCCTTTGTTTAGAAACGAAAATGAAATAAAATGTAAAAATTCAGTTCCCTCAGCTACACTAGCAGCATTTCAAGTGCGCAACATCCAAGTTTTGGGTTTAAAAAGTCCATTTTGTCCATTTTACCATATTTGATAAAGACTATTTATCCAACAATAGAATATTTATCACTACAGAAAATTCTAGCTTATAATAGAAGACCAGCAAGTATTATAGAATGAACAAATAGTGGAACAAATAACACAAAAAGGCAAATGTGAACCTCAGTCTGACTTCCTTGTAAATGGCCACTTATTTCATGAAAATAAATTAAAACCTTATTTCTGATTCAATAAGAAAAAAGAAATACTGCAAAATATTGTC
Organism: Cryptotis parvus; assembly: GCA_021461705.1. Taxonomy (NCBI): domain Eukaryota; kingdom Metazoa; phylum Chordata; class Mammalia; order Eulipotyphla; family Soricidae; genus Cryptotis; species Cryptotis parvus. The sequence continues at coordinate 128,853 of JAJIBD010001324.1, read as the reverse complement.
TTATAATTTTTATTGAGAAGGTGATATACAGTACTGTGGTGATAGGTTCTTGTATATCCTGTTCCAGCATCACACTCACACCAGTGTCTGTCTCCTTTCGAAAGCCCAGGTGCCCTCCTACCTAACCCTCCCTACTGATAATCTGCCTCTTAGCTCCTTTTGGTATGCTCAGCTCAGTCTGTTTTCCTTGGTCACTTGTTATTCCCTTATTCTGCTTCTTCATATAGGGTATATGAAAGAGATCATTGTGTAGCCATCCCTCCCTTTTGACTGACTTCATTCAGCATATATTATATAAATGTATATAGATGCATATGTATGTATATAATTATTCTTAACTTCTAAGCATTTATTTCTTCAAATTTACATATATGCTGATATTACACAAAATGAAATATCACAGGGTCAAGCAGATAGCCGCTGGGCTGAGGGGCTTGCCTTGCACACAACTGATCCCAGCTCAATCCTGAGAACTACCCGCCGTGATTTCTTGTCATTGAATACAGCTCCCCCACCCCATCAAGTGAAATAATATTAAAAAAGCATTTACTCTGAACTAGAATCAGGATGTGTTGGATGTAACTCCGATAGTGTTTAAAGATGTGTGGACGTTTCTACAAAAGTTAATGCTGAGGAATGTAGAAGCAGAAACACTTTGCTTATATGTATAAAATCCAATTTCTTTTCTTCAGCAATGAGTTCTACAAGACATTCTTAAACAAAGCAATGCATGGCGGACAAATAAAGCCTCCCTGAACTTTACACACTTCTGCTGGATTCAGGTGCTAGAAGCTGGAGATCTTGTGAACACCCAGTATTTCCCTGCTTTCCGCCTTCCCATCTCTTCTTTCTCCCTCCCTCATATTCCCTCTCCTCTCTCCCTGTACTCATTGATTCTTTCTGTAACTTTAAATAATGACAAAATTTAAATGACAAAATACTATTTTGCACATAAAAGGATTACCCAAACAGCTTGGTATCCATTACCCAGGATAAAAAACCACAAGCATTTTTCAATATTTTTCCTGAGATTATTTGTCAAGAAAATAAATGCATGATAAATTCTTCCATAATTGTGTTCTTCCCCTTTCATTTCTCTGAAAATTTCTGTTACAAAGCAGGGTTTCAGTTGAGTCATATTAAAATTTTCTGAAAGTTAGGAACCCATAAGTAATAGAGAGATTTCTTATTATAACTCCACATTTGTACATTCAGAACTTTTTTTTTAATTTAGTACTCTCTCCTCTTAACCACTGCACCATATTCCATGGCATGAAGAGAACACAATTTATTTATATATTTTTTCCTGGGGAACATTTTGGGATTTATATTGAGTTCTTCTCTCAAGACTAAACATTCTAATGAAAAAAAATCATTGAGTATGCCCTTTCACCATGTGGCAAAGGCTCTATTAACTTACATTCAAATTATTTTTTCTTTACTTCTTTGGAATTCTATTACTTTCAGACTTCCTGATCTAAATGATTAACTATGTAAAATCTTTTTAAGATTATATATTTTCTTCCAAGTGTTTCAATTTGCATTTCAGAGAACTTTATAGTGCTTTTGATACTACTACTAAGTTAAAATAATTTTATAATTTGCATTCAAATTTTCTCTTAATACATAATTTAGTTAGGACTGATATTATTTTAGTTTCTAAATTTAGGTTTTTTTTCTTTTAACTATACTTATATATTTGAGATTTAACTTTAAATGTATTTGGGACCATCTTTATTATGTGACTTCTTTGTTTATATGCAAATTTTCTTTGTAGTTAAAGCCTATAAAAATCAATCTTGAAAAGACTGAACTCTGGTTTTTGGTGCAGGATTTTTTTTTTTTTTTTGCTTTTTGGGTCACACCCAGCGGATGCTCAGAAATTACTCCTGGCAGTGCTTGGGGGACCATTTGGGATATGGTGGTGCAGGATTTTTAACTGACTTGTTTAATAGTGAGTTCTCCAAATCTTTATAGAGTATAAATTTGAAATTTTGCTCATTTCTGAAAGGTGTTAAAATTTCCCATTGTCGCTAGAGGGCACTATCAATTTCTCTTTACAATTATTTACAATTTTGTTTTGCAAAATTTAAGGTTTTATGACTAGATATATGGAATTGGGATTATGTACCTTCCTCACAACTGAGCAGGTAAGAATAATCTACTCAGGGTCTAAGACATGGCTCAGAGAAATGGAGTTTTGCATCACGGGATGCCCAGGGTTTGATCTTGGGCAATGGGGTTCACAAACACTGCTGGGTTCAGTCCTGAGCAGGGAGGAGTCTCTGAAAACTGCCAGGTGTTACCCCCTCCCCAGAAAAAGAAAAATATTGGGGCCGGAGCGATAGCCCAGCGGGTAGGGCGTTTGCCTGGCACGCCGGCTGGCCTGTGTCAGCCCGGGTTCAATTCCCGGCATCCCATATGGTCCCCTGAGCACCGCCAGGAGAGATTCCTGAGTGCAGAGCCAGAGAGTAACTCCTGAGCATTGCCCAGGTGTGACCCAAAAAAGCAAAAAAAAAAAAAAAAAAAAAAAAAATATTATTTCTGTTTTTACTTTCAGTTTTTTTTCAATAATGATTTGTTCTTTAAGGATCTTTTTTTGTTCTATAGTTAAGATATCTATAAGTTATAGATAAGTTTTTTTGTTATATTAAGTTTATAATACCAAGCTTTCGTTTGTTTAACATTTATATGGTCTATCTTTTTCCTTCATTATCAAACCTTTTTTTGTGAGTTTTTCTAGCTAAAAAAATTTAAGTTTAGTATTGAATAAAAACTGTTTCACCTGAACATCTGTTCTTCAACATGTGAATTGGCTGATTTTTTTTTTTTTTTTTGCTTTTTTTTGTGGGGAGGTCACACCCGGCAATGCTCATGAGTTACTTCAGGCTCTGCACTCAGGAATTAATCTTGGTGGTGCTCAGGGGACCAGATGGGATGCCGGGGATCAAACCCTGGTCAGTTGCATGCAAAATCAACGCCCTTCCTGCTGTATTATCGCTCCGGCCCAATTTGGCTGGTTTTTGTTTTGATTAGTTGATTTTTGCACTTACTGCGATTGTAGCAACTTTGAAACTTTATAGAATTACTGCATGTAACTATGTGTTGTATTACCTTTAATTGCCTCCTTTTTGTTTTTTTGTGGATTACTGGAGGTCTCTCACATGCACACTGGGTAGTTATACTGTTATTCTTGATTGTGGTGTTCCCTACAAGTCACGTACTTTATTTGTGCTGCTTGTACAAACCTGACTGTATATCAGACACAGCAACTCTTTTGGACTTCTCGTGATCCCAAAGCGTAGGAGCCATGTACTTAGACACTGGGAATCAGACACATGGCTCAGATTTGCAAGCCATACACTTTATTCCCTGAGCCATCCAGAGACCCCTAAATATGTGTGGAACTTTATTTTCTTAGAAGTTTTTTTTTGGTGGGTTTTCAGCCATACCGGTGCTCTGGCTCCTTTCTATCTCTGTACTCAGGGATCACTCGTGGCAGAACTGGGGATTAAACCAGAGTCAGTTAAGTGCCAGGCAAATACCTCAACTCTTGTACTATCTTCCCAGCTCCTCTGTATGTGCAGATTTTAAATTATGGCTTCACTTTTGCTTATTTTTTTTCTAACTTCTGCTTTCTATATTTTACTAGGTTGACTTAGTTTATTGTATTTATTTCCTTTTCCTCAGTGTTAGTCAAAGTAATGACTTAATTATTTTAATCCTTTTAGTGGAATTGGCCAAACATGCATGTTGATATATGCCTAAAGTCAATTTTTATCTCTGTCTATGTACCAAATAATGCAGGTATTAGACCAGGCAATTTAAACTGACAGTAGTTTAAATGCAGTACATTCATTACTCTTTGCAGTGTTGTTTATAATACAATTTTATAATATTTAAGAAAACACCTTACTGGTTTTGGCATGTTGAATATGCATCAGACAGCTTGCCAGGCTCTGCCGTGGGTGCTATACTCTCATTACCTTATGGGGCTCTCTCAGAGGGTGTGGGTAGAATATTCATGGTAATTTGAGGTAAACATGCTGCTGCACAGCGGCGACACAAAAACGGGAAAGCTGGTATCTGCTCTGCCGGGTGATCTGCATCTGCGGCTCAAGCATTCCTGGGCTTGAAATACTCTTCTCAGAGGGGCGGGTCTCTGAAGGGTGGGTCCTTGTAGGCTGGGTTTCTGACAAGCCAGGCTGGAGACTCGCTTAATCTCTTGGGTGGAGATCTTACCAGCTGCGGAGAGTGTTTGATGCGTGTTCAATATGCCAAAACCAGTAACAAAAAATGTTTAGTTTCCTGACCCCGAGATAGCCCTTAATAAGGCAGCAATAAGAAAGGCGAATAAGCAGTACCTGATAAAATTTCACGGCCAACCTAGGCTGCCAAAACGAAGGACTAAAATGACTGTCTGTACTTTCAATGCTTGTATGATGGCATCGGAAGCATATATCGGGGACCTGATGGTGCAAGCGTGAAAGATCAAGTACGACATCATTGGTCTGACTGAGACGAGGAGGCGCCAGTTGCATCACTCTGTATTTGACACAGGAGAAGAATTGTTCCTTGGAACATGCCGCAAAAAAGAAAAGGCATCGGTGGCGTTGGTGTCCTTGTCAACACAAACATGGCCGTCAACATTGATTCATTTGAATGCCTAACAAACCAGATAGGGATGATTACACTTGAAGAGATGTGACCCACTGCCAGAAACTTCTATCTTCATTGTCTATGCACCAACATCCACATACAAGGAAGATGAAGTTGAGAAATTCTACATGGAACTGGAGGAGTTCATTAAAAAAAGATCACACCTTCTACAAGATCATAGTCGGTGATTTTAATGCCAAGATAGGACCAAGAAGATTGGCCAAGAACTACACATCGAGACCCATGGCCTAGAATGGAACGAACAGGGTGAGAGACTATCTGAGTTCATCAAGTCCACCAAGTCCATTCATGGGAACTCACAGTTCCAGAAGGCTGAAGCGAACGTTGGACATGGGATACTCCTGGTGGCCAGTTCCACAATGAAATTGACACAACATCTTCAATCGACGGTTTTGTCTGACCGATGTTGCTGTCATCCCCCAAATTCCAAAACAGAATCGGACCACCGTCTCCTTTGTGCAAAATTCTACTTCCCACAACAGGGAGAAAAGGCTGTCAAGTTTAAGAAAAGAACTCCCAGAACGACCACCAACTGGGAAACTCTTTGGCACCATTGCAGCAACATGGGAAGATACCACCATTGACAACATCAATGAAGAATACAACCGACTGGTTCAGCACCTCCATGATTGTGCGAAGAATGCCGAGAGAGAAATATACAAAAGGATGCCTGTCTTCAGAAACTCTTGAGCTCATTCGGCAACTATCGCCCCATCTGCCTGTTGTCTGTTATCTACAAGCTATTTACACAAGTCATCCTGAACAGGATTAGCAGAACAGTAGATGAAGGACAACCATGTGAGCAAGCTGGCTTCCGAAAAAGGATTCAGCACAATCGACCATATCCACACAGTAACCAAGCTCATTGAGGTTTGTAGGGAGTATAAGATGCCTCTCTGTCTCACGTTCATTGATTTACAGAAAGCCTTTGATTCTGTGGAGACTGAAGCAGTCATCAAAGACCTAGCCAAACAGGGTGTTCAAACGCAATACATCAAGATCCTTCATGAGCTGTATTACGGATTCACCACCAGGATCTCACCATTCTACAAAGTGATCATTGATGTCAAAAGAGGGGTTCGACAGGGTGATACCATTTCACCAAAACTCTTCAGCACCACCCTCGAGAACATCATGTGCCAATTAGAATGGGGAAGGAATGGGAGTGAAGATAGATGGTCGGCAACTACACCACCTCCACTTCGCTGATGACATCGTTCTAATAACACCAAACATTAGCCAAGTGGCACAAATGCTGGCTGACTTCGACCGAGAATGTGGAAAGATAGGTTTACAGCTGAATCTAAAGAAAACTATGTTTATGAAAAATGAACTAGTTCCAGAGGCCCCATTTACTCTCAATGGAACAGACATTTCTGAATGCAGCAGTTATGTGTACCTAGGCCGAGAAGTCAACATGATGAATGACCTAAAACCTGAGCTGTGCAGGAGGAAGAGAGCGGCATGGAGTGCCTTCAAAGGCATCGAAGAAATAGCTAAAAGGACAAAAGAACCTCTGGCTCTGGGCACATGTCTTTGACTCCACCTTTCTCTCTGCATTAACATACTCCTCAGAGACCTGGGCCCTACGAAAGCAGGATGAGAATGCTATTTGGGTCTCTCAGAGAGGAATCGAAAGGGCTATGCTTAGAATATCATGCCTCACTCAAGTGAGAGAGAAGGAATCTGGAGTTCTGACCTCCATCGCTATTCCAGAATCAGGGACTCTGTCTCGTTTGCCAAGGCATCAAAAAATCACATGGGCTGGACATGTAATGCGATTTGGAGATGACCGCTGGACTAGAGCTGTTACCAACTGGATCCTACAGGATGTCAAAAGATCACGTGGCCGCCCACCTAAAAGATGGTCAGACTTCCTTGTCAAGACCCTGAAGGAACGGTTTGAGGCTCTTCATAGTCCTGAATCAACCAGATGCCATTGGGCTACATTGGCACGTGATAGGGTCCAATGGAAATGTTACCTGTGCCTGCTCGAGCAAATCGATTAATAATGGGATTCAAGTGATCAAGTGATCAAGAAAATACCTTATATATCTACTCAAAGTTGAGTGGATCAAAAATGCTATATATGTGTAATTATATACACAAGGGATTACCTACCATAAAATTGAAAAATTTCTCATCTTTATTGCCTTTTAAAAATCTGTCATTTTAAAAGCATGATTTGTATGACTTTGAGGGATTCAGACTAAGTGAAGTAACTCAAAATCTAAGTCGGACACAATAGTTATTGCAATTATGATCTTATGATCTCAGGTATATGTGGAATCTAACAAAATAAACTCATATACAGAGAACAATCATTGATGATAGGTGGCAAGAAGTAGGTTAAAAGGGTGATGGTGGAATAAAGGCACACAATTCCATTATCACTTTAAAAAATCCATTATCAGATAAATAGCTTTCAGGGACGTAGTATACAACACAGTGACTATAATTAATTTTGAAAAATGTCTGAAAATTGACAGGGGAATAGATCTTATAAGTTCTCTTAATTAAAAAAAAGATATTGGGGCCAAAGGAATAGTACATCAGGTAGCATATTTGCCTTACATGCAGCCTAGCTGGGTTCAATCCCAGGCATCCCAGATAGTCCTCCTGAGAAATGCTAGGAGTGATCTCTGAGGACAGAGCCAGGAGTAGGAGTAAGCCCTGAGCACATCTAGATGTGGCTCCAAGCCAAAAGAACAAATAAATAAAAATATTTCAATATTTGTATAGATGTTAACTATCTATTAACATCTATAGATGCTAACTATATGCTATAGAACTAGTTGTATATATTGTTAATTTGCAATGCATACAACTACTTAATTATCATTATGGTGCAGACTTGAACGTAATATAATATTGTGCATCAATTATCTTTCATTTAAAATGAATTATTATATATGACCAAAGAATAGCAGAAAGATATATAGAAATTCTGCAGAGCACGTTAGCACTAAAGTGAGCCTCCCATGAAAGGAACACGGGAAAATGTTTCACATGCTGGAGGTTTTGTACAGAGACTGGATAGCAGAGACTTAGATTTTGTCCAGAATGAGGTTACTACCATCCAAATATGGAGTTACCAGATACCAGTACATGGGTCTGCGGAGGTTGTGGTGAACTGCATGGATGTATCTACAAGTGAAGGTTTGATGGAACAACCTCCTGTGGCAGCTTCTGGAGAAAATCCTCATGCCTGTTTGACAGAAAACGTTTCCTACACATAGGAAGCTGTGAGAACTCTGGTTCTTATTTTTTTTTTTTTTTTTTTTAAGATTGGTTCTTATTTTTTAAAGGAGTAGAAAAGATTACTCTGAGGTCAGAGCTACAAAGTTTTTTCGGAATTTTGCATTCTGGGTGGGAAGTAGTATAGAATCACAGCAAGAGTCTTCACACCTCACCTGTGAATCTTCTCCCATGCCAACAGTCCTCCCCTGCTCAGGTATAACACTCACACTCACTCTAAATAAGCACTGATTCAAGGTTCTATCTGTTTTCACAGAGAAAGTATTGAAGGGTAAATTCATTATTGTGATTACTGGTTTGTGGAACACACCTAGTAGTACTCAGGTTACTCTGGGTCTGCACTGAGGGATCACTCTTGAGGGGTGTAGGGAACCAGGTGGGGTGCTGAGGCTCGAACCCCAGGTCTGCATGTGCAAGTCAAAATTACACACTGCACAATTGTTTCAGCCCCTGGAGGGTGAATTTAAATCCAAGAGGCAGTAAATCAATAACTCGTATGGAGATCTTAGTAAATTCCATGTGGCATACCCTTCTGATGCCTGCCCCTTATGAAGTCCTTGGCACCATTTTCCATTTCACTAATTTCTCCTCAACCACAATCATATCTTGCTATATGCAGTTTTCTCTTAATGTTATATGTATTTCATTATTTAAAGCTATTTATTCTTTTTTAGCCTCTTTAGTTTCCTCTTCCTTCTCCAATGTGCTTTTATTTTCATTTGTGCTCATTTATCTTTTTGCACTTTCACACTTTTTTCTTTTTCTTGGGTCACACCCAGCCATGCTCAGTCATGGGTTACTCTGGACTCAGCACTCAGGAATTACTCCTTGTGATGCTTGGGGACCATATGGGATGATGGGCATTGAACCTGGGTGGGCTGGTGCAAGGTAGTTGCTCTACCAGATGTACTATTGCTTCAGCCCCACTTTCACATTTTAAATGGATTTTCACCTTCATCGCTGAGAGTCTTAAAATATTTATTTTGCTGTCCTCATGATGGGTGCGGAGAACTTTGAAATTTAACTCCTAGTTATCTTTTTTCTGTTTTCCTCTCCAGGAGCCTCAGCTTTGACTAATATCTGCATGTTTCTATTTGTTTTTTTTTTTCTTGTTGAGTTCTACTACAAGGTTTTAATTAAAAATCATTATTCTTCTTTGTATACAAGATATTTAATGAGTCAGTTTTTTGCACTATGTTTATAGGAAGCTTACTTTTTATTCTAAAGGGATCAACTTATTAATAAAAACATGAGCCCTTATAATGATTGCCTATATTTAAAATAATTTTCTTCTAACTTGTGGGTTGCTTTCCATGGCTGAGTTTTTCCTTAGCTTGCCAATCTCTGACTTTGGAGTAAAATACTTTGCATTTTAGATCTTTTATTTAAATTTAAGAGCAACTTCCATGTTAAGATCATGGCAGCCACCTAAAGTTACAGTTGGATGAATACTATCATTTCAGTTACACATAAAGTAACTAATAAAAAAGTTCATATTCTTAAGTCCCACTTTACAATTCACTTTTCTTGTATCACATTCCATTGAGTACTGGAAGTGGGCAGTGGGGTTCATGAAATGGACCAAGATGGGGTTTAGGTTGGTGTTGCAGGACTCCTCTAAGAGCCCCTTTCTCTACCCTGTGGAGGTATTTCCTGGCAGGTCTTGGCTCAAAACATTAGCATATAAAAAGACATTGGGTGAGGTGCTGAAAGAAATCACCTGAGGGCATTTGACCCTGCCAGGAGAAGTTTACATTTGGCTTGCAGCTTTTCCCAGCTCTGCTGGGAGGCTTTGAATTTTTATCTCTAGATAGCCCAGCCCAGAATGGGTTGGGCTGGGGAGTTTGGGCTGATTTTGTGCTATAAAATAAGCTGCAAGAAAGAAGCTCACTCTCTTTTTTTTTATTTTCTTTTTTGCCTTTTTCCCTTGGTGTTTTGCCTCTCCGTCCTCTTCATTCTCTGTTGGGCCTCAACACATGGTGGCAGCCATCTTAGCCTGCACCTGGCTGGGGCCTAGCTGGGAATGCAGAGTCCGGAGGCTTTCCCTGCTCTTGGATTGTATATTGGATCCTGTGATAGTAAAGCCCTTTTAAAACTGCATCAGATTCCTGAGTTTTCATCCATTCCTCGCCGGCTTCGGAGGTAGAAGGGAACTTCGCTTCCCGGCACTGTTGGGGACCCCAGCGGAGCTCCCCGACAGGTTGGGGTTTAGGTTTATGGGCTAATCTGGTCTATTTCTGTTCTTGCATTGACCATCTGAATTTCTGGAATATGGTCAGTTTCTACTAATTTGATGTACACTGACACATGGGGCAGAGCTGCTGCTACCAGCTCTTACCATGCTCAGGCATCCAGGAGGGAGAGTGGATTCTGACCCTTGCCTGCCACCGAGAAGAGCCTCAGAAGAAGCCAGAGGAAGCCCCCGCACCATAAGAGCAGCCATTTCAATGTCTGGACTCCACAGCTCCTCTGAGCCCCACCCAAAGAGAAGCAGATCTCAAGCCCAGCTCATCAGAGCCCCACCCCAGTTACAATTATAGAGCATAACATTACACCTTTGCATCCTATTGGAAGATTCAGAAAATCAAGTTCTAACTCACACCATCAATCTAATCTTTCCTGTTTCTCCCTTTACCAGATACGGCAGTCTTGACTTATTATTTCTATTTCACTTTTGTGTGGTCTCTGGAGATATTTATCTTAATTTTGAGCCCTATAATAAGCTATTCTGTGACTACATAAACCCTAGGTAAAGCTTTTCATGTACTACTTTAGTTTTTCTTCATTTTTCTATTTAGAAGAGAGTGCAATCATTGCATGTCTTTTCCTTAGGGCTGCAAATACAAAAGGACATGAGAAAGGTGAATACATATTACAATTCAGAAACTATATTAGGAATGTTTAAAGTTAGGGACATCTCATATGTCTCCTAAACATGATGATTCTGCCAATTATCAACATATGCCTGAGAGATGGCATTTCCTTGCATAAAAGAAATCAAGTTTATGTCAATCACTCATAATAAATTGGATAATAAAGTAAGTCAATCCCAAGTCTGAAGAGTCTCTGTCTCTTCAAAATTTTTTCCTGCAACTATGGTAGTGTTTGTATCCTGAATATCTGGATAAAAGGAAAGGCTGCCTTCATAGTCCTTGGCTCTATCCAAGAAACATAAAAAATTGGTATTTGGACATGTGGAGCCTATTAGAAGCAGAGTGAAGGCCAGCATGATTGCCTTGCTTCTCTTTATCCACAGGCCAAAACATTACCAGAATAAGTAGCCTTGACTTGGAATCTGAAAGTAGAACAGCATAATTGCTAGAACATTATGGCTTTTAAATGTTTCTTTTTGTTTTTGCAGGCACAAAATAATGTAAACTTCATGCATTTTAGTATGCTGAATAATCCAACTTACTGAACCAAATGAAGTCAAATCATTTTTATTTTTTCAACGAATGTTTCTAAAGCTCAAGGGTTAGGAACGCTGACTAGAATGAATATCTAATAACTTTTTTCATAGTCTGTCTATATTTAGGAATCTTTCATCATAGGGAAGATTATTCATTGTTTAATAGATCTGTGTTTATTGGTGAGAACTCCACCATTCATCAGAACTCCACCCAGTTCTATCACAGCCTATCACAGCCTATCACAGCCCGGATCATCGACAGCCACCCTGCAGCAGTTTTTTTTTCAATCCGGCCCTAGGTATGCTGATCCAGAGACTTAACACACATGGGGCAGAGCTGCTACTTGCTTCTCCCTGTGCCCAGCTGCTCACAAGGCACCTGGGAGATGGCAGGTTCTAGTCCTGGCCCGCCACCCCAGCAGAGCCACACAACAAGCCAGATGACCCCCCTCACTCCATCAGACTGCCATTTTCCACATCTAGACTTCCCTCTTGTCAGAACTCCACCCAGTGACAGCCTATCACAGCCCGGATCATTGACACCCACCCTGCAGCATTTTTTTTCAATCCGGCCCAGGTATGCTGATCCAGAGACTTACAGACATGGGGCAGAGCTGCCACTCGCTCTCCCTGTGCCCAGCCACTCATGAAGCGCCTGGGAGGGATGGCGGGTTCTAGCCCGCCCGCTACCCCAGCAGAGCCGCACAACCAGATGACCCCCCACTCCATCGGGCCGCTATTTTCCACATTCGGACTTCCTGTCACAACTCCACCCAGCAGACCAGACTATCACAGCCCAGATCATCGACAGCCACCCTGCAGCAGTTTTTTTTTCAATCCGCCCAGGTATGCTGATCCAGAGACTTACAGACATGGGGGCAGAGCTGCCACTCGCTCTCCCTGTGCCCAGCCACTCATGAAGAGCCTGGGAGGGATGGCGGGTTCTAGCCCTGGCCCGCCACCCCAGCAGAGCCGCACAACAAGCCAGATGACCCCCCCACTCCATCGGGCAGCCATTTTCTACATCCATCCAGCCTTCCCTCTTGTCAGAACTCCACCCAGCGACAGCCTATCACAACCGTCTTGCAGCCACAAGGGGCGAGGCGGTTCATCTATAAATGCTATATTTAGAGGTGATTACAAGGGTATGCCACCTGCACGGCAAGCCTTGCAAGCTGCCCGTGTTGTATTTGATATGCAAATACCAGTAACAATTATATTAGATCATTCCCATGACCTAATAAAATGGTTTGAGGCTCTTTATGTTCCTGGAGCAAGCAGATGCCCTTGGGCTCTACTAGCATGAGACAGGACATATGGAGATATTACTGGTGCCCACTCAAGCAAATAGATTATCAATGGGAGGAAAGTGATATAGTGATAGTGATAATGTTTATTGGTAAAAATTTATACATGAACTTTTTTGATCAGTAAAATTATGCTCTACCCGCATGGCAGAGCCTGGCAAGCTACCCGTGTCGTATTTGATATGCCAAATACCAGTAACAATTATAGACCTCATTCCCATGACCTGATGGAATGGTTTGAGGCTCTTTATGTTCCTTGGAGCAAGCAGGTGCCTTTGGGCTCTACTACCATGAGACAGGAGTAATGGAGATGTTACTGGTGCCCGCTCGAGCCAACCGATGATGAATGGTAAGACAGTGATACAGTCTTAAAAAATTATGCTAGAATGGGAAGAATATGCTTTCTTTCATTGCTGCTCTATGTTTCTTTGACTTTCTTTTACTTCAAGGCCAGATGAATTGTATATAAATAAAGCTGAACTCCTTCCCGAACATTGCAGTGTAGAAAGAGTTTTCTGCTAAAGTCAAAGCTAAATTCAGTGTTGAGGTAGCTGAATCTTTTGCAGGTCCTGGAAAAGCAAGTGAATATTTTGCTCAAATAATGGGACAGCATCATGCCAAAAGTTCCTGTTTACCTGTTGAATTTTAGAGATGTCTTATTCCACAAAGTTTTTGATAGTAAAGGCAAAAAAGTATGACAATTTTAAAATAAAAAGTATCACAGATATTTAAAAAAGAACTCATAACAATTCTATAAAAGAAAAAGAAAAGAAAAAATCATCAACAATTAAAGTGAATAGAAATTCAGATCCATTCTGGTTAGAATCTGGTCACTGTCAATCAGAAAGAAACAGTATCTCCACATTAAGACTATTTTGACAGACTAGAAACAGAAACATTTATTTTATGCCAAAATATTATCATTTTGGCAATTACCTAAATTTGTGTTTTTAGCTAACAGTACTTGCCTTTGAAAGTATTTGGTTTCATTTTGTAAATAATAAAATGTTGACTAATATTTTCTAGAAATTTTTGGATACACTATGGAAAGGGTGAAAAGAGAAATCTAAGCTTCTGTTCAAGTGTTTGGAACATCCCCTGCTTCAATTGTTTACTTAAGTTGATTCTCTGATCAGAAATCAATTCAATTTATCATTGAGGAGCTGTTTGTTATTCTAATCCCATCAAAGAGGAAAACACTTAAAAGGAGAAGAAATATTTAAGTAAAATTTTTATAAGTTTTCCAGAAAATGTTTATGGGACATATGGACTAAGGAAAACTTAGTCCAAATTAAAATGAACAAAGGGACACTTGGAAAATGAAAATATTGTTGAGTCCTTCGCAGTGACCCTTTACAAGCATCTCATACATCTATATAATACTTCTTACAAGTCAGTAGATATTTCAACCACAAAGAGCATGAGGCCCAGAGAAGTTTGGTAACTTTCCTGAGTCACTTTTTAAGTGGCATAGGTGACAATTTGCTCAAAGACCATTCTCTGTTCATCATATATATTTTTACACTAGTCCTTTTGAGAATATTTTAAAAGACATATAATGTTATATGAAACACTCATACCACGAACATAAATTACTTTTATTTATGACATACACATTAAACTATATACGATTGGTTTCTTAATTAGCTACCAATTATTATTTTATTAAAGCATAGAATTTTCACCTAGAACCACAACTTTTATTCAGATTTTCAACATAAATAATATCTGGTGACACTGCCTAAAATAAATGAGATCTGTACAAATGTTGTTTGGCTGGAGCCAGCAGCAGCATTAGCATGGTTTGTGAACAAATGCTCACTATGGCAGACTCAGACTGGCCTAAGCTATAGCAGGACAACTACAGTTCCTTAGTAAATGGGGGATATGGTTGGCAACAGTTGGAGACAATATTGTCAGTCCCTATTTCACTTAATTTAACACTATCTGTTGTAAATAGTGGTGTTTTAGACAGAGCTCCCAGGGGTCCAGTGCTATTGATTTTTTATCTTATTAAGCAATGTAGTATTATAGACCTCATTCCCATGAACTGATGGAACGGTTTGCGGCTCTTTATGTTCCTGGAGCAAGCAGGTGCCCTTGGGCTCTACTAGCATGAGACAGGACATATGGAGATGTTTCTGGTGCCCACTCGAGCAAATCGATGATGAACGGGAAGACAAGTGATACAAGTGATTAAGCAGTTAACTTGTTGAATGATAGAGAGGCACACTGACACCTAAATATTGGTAAGCAACTTCATAATTACAGTAAACGAATGAACAGTCTTGGGCTGACCAGCAGACTCAGCTCAAGCTATATGGGTTGGGATGAATGAGAAGCTTAGATTTGTTCTTCTGTTTTGTTTACAATGAACTAATCAGAAGTTGAGAAATGGTGAAATCTAAGCAGTTCATAAGCAGACCACATGATCAGTTTGCCACTAAAATAATATTTTTTCACAGAGAAATTTTAACGGAGAAATTTTGTACACACTACAAGCAGCATGTTCACCATAAGAACTAGGCTGTAATGGGGGTGAGTGGTGGGGTATGTGTGTGGGGTATAAGTAGTTGTGCAGGTTTTGAGTTTTATGCGTGGTATTGGTGCTGGGAACAACAACTCTCAAGGTGGGTATTAGGAAACATTTGTTTACATAACACAACCTGCCAAAGCCAATTATTCTCTCTTGGCAAAACCTGTGGAACAAAACTGGGAACAGAGTAGGTAAATTTGAATAGATTTCTTGTGTCAGAAATAGAGAAAAATAAATATCATTTCCATCTGTGAAAACTTCTATGGTACATAACCACCTACATTTAAGCCCTCAGACTGACTACATGAAGAGATGGGACCAAACAAAATAGTTGATTTCCATACCAGTGGAAATCAACTTCCTATCTGAAACATTTAGTTTGAAATTTGCTATTTCTTTCCACTTAGAATGATTTCTATCTCAGCGATAACTCCTGAGGTCAAATATGCATTTTCTGTCTAGGCAGGATAGAAACAGCATTTTCCCAAGACAAAGCCTTTTTATTTTGATCAATTCAATGTAAATCTGTCCTTTACACAGAACAGCCTACCTGTGCCAACTACACACAAGTTGGAACCTTGCTTGTGTACAATGAGTGTGAGAAGCAGCTAATTAGAACATTCAGAATATGTTTATTCCTCCAAGCAATCCTTGAATTTTCAAAATAAAAAGAAATTTTTTTCTAAACACCTGCACTGTTGGTATTTTATTTTAGTTGTAACCAAGATAGATGTTTTTATTAAGAATTTTGAACTCATATGGGTTGCTTTTAAAATTAATTCTAATTATATAAAATTCAGTAACAAATTCTAATTATATATATATACATGTATATATCACATGCTATTTATACTATACATATCATTTATAGTACTGGCAGTTTATTTCAAATCATTTAAAGCAATTTGTCCACCACACTGTCAAAACAATGACTTTGCAAAAATAGTTTACCACTATTTCACAAATAATACACTAAGTCATTTGTTTGTTTACCTCTCTGACTTTACCTCTGTACTTCATTGACTACATGCAGAAAATTGTCTTATTCCTACATCTTGAAGAACTAGTAGAGTTCTTTTATATATGGCTTAATAAATGGCTAAGGTTAAATGAATATGGGAGGACCAATTCTACTAAGCTTTCTCGTTGTCTTAGTTTCAGAGTCAGAGGAATATTATCACATTTCTACTATGTATTAACATGCTTAATATCATCTTTTGTGTTTTTCTGACTCACCCTTCACTCTCTCTAACTTGCTCCAGTGATTAAGAAGGCCAGACTAATGACAAATGCCTCAATAGATCAATTTGCCTTCTGTTTTCTGCTTTAGTTTGGCTTACAGAACCCTGACTGTGAGAGAGGAAGATGAGAGGGAAAGCTGGGAGGAGAGGGGACTCTTACTTGATTAGTTGCTGCCAAGTATCTGCATAAACAGGGGCGTGTACTCCAACAGAGATCTATTTCCCTTCCATAAACAGCATTGGCTCTCTTGGGAAGCCCAATATATATAGCTACTCTTTCTGGTTCTGGTAACTTCTCAACTCCCCCACTAGGAAAAATAAATGCTCTCTGTTTATGACCATAAACCTCACAGAGATCTACACATGGGCAGAGCTGTTGCTTGCTCCCCGCGCCTTCTGAGGCGTCGGGAGGCAGGCGGGTTGCGGCCCCCCGGCGGCCTCAGCCGACCACCCTCCTCACCCAGGCGCGCCTTTTCCACTTGGACTCCCTCCGTCAAGAACTCTCCCAGCGACCAGCCCATCCGGATCACCGACACCCACCCTGCAGCAGCTTTTCTCAATCCGCCCGGTATGCTGGTCAGAGCTCTCACATGGGGCAGGCTGTTGCTGCTCCCTGTGCCAGCCATCAGAGGCAGTCGGGAGGCATGGCGGGTAGCCCTGGCCCACCACCCGCGAGCCTCACAACAAGAGACCACCCCTCCTCACGCATTTTCCACTTTGGACTTCCCTCGCCAGCACCCAGACCGCCCATTATAGCCGGCTCGGGCGCGCGCGGTTCATCAATAAATACTTTATTTGGAGGTGTTTAAAAGAGTTGCCTCCGGCAAGCCTGCAAGCTTCGTGTTTATATGATATCCAAATCGAAAAGGCTCCATGCCTAATATTATGGTTTGAGGCTTTTATTGGAGCGTCCTGGCTCTACGCATGGTCCTATGGAGATTTACGTCTGCTTAAATAGATGATCAACGGGAAGATCGTGATCTTGACCATAATACTACTCAGTTACTATTTTCTCCAGTCCATTGCAAGCACCTTTATGGAAAGCTGTTATTATTATTACCAAACACATCACTACAATTTATGATTTGAATGTTTTATCATATTTTCTAATAGGTTATCATAACAGTTCCATGCATACAAATTAATCGGTAATTAATTTCACTCCTTGCATAGGCAAGGGAAATACAACTCTGTTGGAGTACTGCCCTGGTCATGGCTGCCCAGAGCCTTTGCATCTTGCTTGGAGCTGTCTCCTGTAGGCAACACTGTAGAAGGCTATGTTGGATCCTTTTCTAAATAAAATAACCATAATTAAATCAGAGGCAAATGCTGTTTGCCTCCTGGCCAGTGAGTGTGACTCTCTGTAATTCTAAAGGTTAGTACTCAGAATAGCCCTGAAGTAAAGATAAGGATCTCGTGGAAGTTTGGAGAAATATATACCTAGCTGTAGAATATTCATGGTACAGATACAGGCCTTTTGTATCAGTCCTGAGATACATTTCATCTCAGATGTCCTTTCCCCATATCCACAAAATGTCTGCAGGAGATCTATAGAAAGACCCTGCTCTGGCAAATTAGCATTTGAATGGCTAGGCCAAGTTCTAGGACCTGATAGAATTCGTCCTGACTGAGAAACATTGTTGTGGGCTGGTGTGGGGGCTAAGAGGAATATAAAAGAAGAAGCTTCGGGGCAGAGCGATAGTTTAGTGGGTAAGGCATTTGTCTTGCACGGGATGCCCAGCATCCCATATGGTCCCCCTGAGCACTGTCAGGAGTAATTCCTGAGTGCAGAGCCAGGAGTAACCCCTGAGCATTGCCAGGTGTGACCCAAAAAAAAAAAAAAGCTTCCTCCCTTTTCTGTCTTTCTGCCTCTAGGCTCTCTGCCTGTTTGGATTCCTGCTTTCTGCCTGCTTGCTGTTTGGGTCAGACCTCTGACTGATGCATATGGTTCAGGGTCCAGCGACCACTTGGCTTGAGGATTCTAACACAAGATATGTTGTGGGCCCGGATAGGAACTTGAAGTTTGGGGTTTTCCTGTCCTTGGATTGTACTGCCAGGACTTGTGTGAGCAAAAGCCTTTTGGTACTTTGCTGGATATGTGAATCTTTGTCTATCCACCCTGTTGCTGGTCCCCTTGGAGCAGAAGGGCATTCTATCCTGCTTCCCTTTATTGTTGGGAAAAGGAGCTGTGTCCCACCTCAGCAGTAGTGTTCCTCAACAGAACTGTTTTCACTTTATCGATAGCTGGGATAGAAATATTTCCTACCTGAAACTTCTATTACATTCACTCATGTATGCATTCATTTGGCTTCTTCCCTGGTCATTGGAATCATGTCTACTCACATCCCAACTGCTAGTTTGGCCCCCTGCTAAAGCAAAGTGTCACAGATAGCTTGGCCTCAAGGACTATCTCTGTTGAATGAAAGAATAGTGAAAAGAATAGACAAACATAAAAAAGTTCTTTAGTGAGTAACAGAACAAAGGAGAAGGGGTAGGTTATGAAAGGAGAACAGAAGTGGGCTCAGAAGAATGTTGCTGTTACAAAGAAACAAACACACAATTGGATTCTGGTTCATTCTTGGTCTCAGGTGGAGAGGGCAGTAGAGACTTTTACTAGTGTCTTGTTCAGTGTTTAGTGAGTCAAGCCATTGCATTTTCAGTCAGGTTTTAAACAGTGCTCTCTGCATTAGGAGCACTGGGAACTTTACTTTTTTTTTAATTTTTTTATTTTTTATTATACCACAGTGAAACATACAATTACAAAGGTGATCATAATTGGTTCTTGATAATACAGTATACCAGCACCCATCCCTCCACCAGTGCCCCATTTCCACCACCAATGTACCCCCACCCCCCTCCTGCCCACCCCCATGCTGCCTTAATAGCAGGTACCCCAGTTTCTCTCTCTTTCTCTCTCTCTCTCTCTGTCTCTGCATCTCTCAGCCTCTTATTTTACACATTGTGGCTAGCCCTGCAGGTATTTAGAGTTTATCACTTAAGTCTCTTTGTGTATATTCAATGGTGAGTCTTAATCTGCCATTACCATTTGGGAACTTTATTTTTTATTTTTTGCATGTGCTTCCACAGTAAGTCAGAGGTCACTCAGGTCCTCCCCTCTGAAAGCTATCTCAGCATCTCCATCATTCAAGAATGGAATGAAGCGTTGTTGGATATATGGAAGCTCTCTATGCAATGGACACTAGCAAATGCAGATTCTTCCTTTGCCACTGTAGCACTATAGAGAAGCCAGGAAAGGCAACGCTGATGGAAGATCTGGTTGGAAGATACACAAGTATTAAACCTCCCCATTTTTCAGATGTTTAATTCTACTCTGAACCAATGGGTATTTGCATAATCTACATGGTGAACAAACAGTATACATTACCAAAGAGAGGCAATGGCAAATGACAGTGATTCAAAACCAAGGATGGCAGGAACTTCAGACTTTTGTGGAAGATGTAAGTCACCTTAGTACATTTTAAACACCTCTGCTCTCTACTTCAGAGGTTTTTATTTTAGAAAAGCATGGTAGGGCTCACTGTAATGTGATTATAAAGGGCCGGAAGGCTTGCTTTCAAAATTCAATACTTAGGTAGAAATGTTAACTTTCTCTCCTTTTTCCCTTTGATTCTCATTCACTATTTTTTATAACACTTACAGCCCTGAGATACCAGAATGGAAATCTATCTTGTTCTTGATGTTACCTGAGCATCACTAAATCACAGGATTTTAGGGGCTATTTTTATCCTTGCCTTGATCTTTCCTCCCCGCACCTGCACTCCTACAACACCAAAGCTCTTCTGCAGTCTCCAGACTCAGTCTCTGATTTCCCGAGGCTATATTTACTTCAGGCACTAAATGTTTACTGAGCACCTACTTAAACAGAGCTAGTACACTCACAAGGTCGACAGAAGAGGTGAGAACTGGTGATTGATTTATAAACTCTGATCAATATCAATGTAAGCACTTTGAAGAAAGAGTTTAAATGTAGGAACATACAGCCAGGGGCCCAGACTTGGTGTGTGGGGTTCAATGAAATGTGTGTAAGGAAACTCTGAAGGTGAGAAGCTGTGATGGATGCAAATAGGCTAATTATCTGGAGAGTCGAGGAGCAGATCTAGGAAGATTTTATCAATTAGGAAAAATATTTGCATGGGTGGGGAACTTGAACTTGTGTGGTGCTGGTATCAGGCTGGGCTAGCAACATCGTCTGGCTGCAAACTACTGTACTCTAAGTAGCTTATATAATTGATCAAGACTCAGAAGCAAAGTCCAAGTCAGCTTCCTCTCTGTTCTCTGCTTAACATTTTAGTTCATCATTGATAAGAGACAAAGGACAGACACAAACGGAAGTAGACGGTAGGCTAGTTTATATGGCCAAACTACTTTACAAGGTAACTTCATGGGCCTCATGTTTGGTTTGAGATTCAACTTGGATTCAACTTAGATCTGGCAGGAAACATGATTTTGTCCTTCACCAGCACTTAGCTTCTCCGGCTGGCCAGACTTCACAATGGCAGAGAGGAAAGCATGTACCAAAACTTCTCTCCAGAGGGGAGTTGCGTTTCACTGCTCAAAGCAAGTTACAGAACAATGTTTAACCTCCAAGTATAGTGGGGAACCAACAAAGGACAACATGACATATTCCCATCAAGCTGGGATGAAAAAAAAAATATTGGGGGACCAACAGAAGTGAGAGCTCCAGAGATGAGCCTTCGTTTATCAGACACTGTGGAAAGAATCCATCACTGCTGTTCTGTTAGCGAGCAAAGCATTTTCTAACTTTCCAACCATCTGTCACTGCATAGGTGAGTGGAGTTGGGTGGGAGCATTGTAGTTAGATTGAGGGGGAAAATGTACAAAAGGTTCTATGTTTCAGAAATTCAGACTAGGTACAGCAGATAAAGTACCATTTTATCACTTGGAATTCGCCTGCTACTTCCTAGAAGGAGGGAAAGAATGATGTGGCCTTGAATATTATTTCAACTGCTTCTTGAACTTTTGAGAAACTCGAGGCATAACTGGATTTCTAAGAGTTCCTTTGTGTTCCTTTGTATATTCCTTTGTATACTTCCTTTGTATACTCCTGCTCCTCCTTTATGGAATCAATATAAACTCTTACATTCAAAGTGGTGTTTCTTTCATATGTTTATTTTCTTCCACTTGGTTTCTCTCCATTTTGTTATGAATCTGATGCTATTTTGTTTAATTCTGTCTTTTTCAGGGCACTGGTACTTACAGACCTGAGACACAATGGTCTATCTTTTACCTGAGATGTCCTTGGAAAAAAATTTGGCCTGAGGTGTCAAATTCTATTCAAAGTGAGGCTGAAATGAGTCTAATTTTGAACGGTGACTTAGAGCTTTGTAAGTGTCTGTAGGGTGACACCAGAGCTGCCATGGAAGCCTCCTCCTTTGGTTGCGAGCTGAGATATCTCCAATGTCTACACCCATAGTGCAAGGGTCAACTTCTGCTTTTATTTTTTTATTATTTTTATTTACTTATTTGTTTTGCTTTTTTGGGGTCACATCCGGCGACACTCAGGGGTTACTCCTGGCTCTGCACTCAGAAATTACTCCTGGCGGTGCTGAGGAACCATATGGGTTGCCGGGGATCGAACCCAGGTCGGCCGTGTGCAAGGCAAATGCCCTACCCGTTTTGCTATCACTCCTGCAACTTCTGCTTTTAATGTGCCCTGAGAATTCTGGTAAATCTTGTAGGTCATGTTTCAGAAAAAAAGTGATTTTAAATGCATAAAATCAACTACAGAAAAATATTAGAAATTAAGTTGCAATATACTAAAATGTGCTTCTTTATGAATACATAGGGTGCTAAGCTACACAGTTCTATCTTCAACCTGGGGGGGGGGGGATATGTGTAAATACTATCTCAAGATATAGGCAATAAGCAACATGAGGAAGAAACTATTGTTCCTATTAGTGACAAATTCCTAAGAACTACGAAATACTCTGAGAGTTTGTGACCTACAGTTAGGAAAGAAATACTCACTTTCAGAATGTAGAAAGCAACTGAATTGCTCTCATTCAAGCTCATATAAAATCCTGTACTTTGGGTATTTACTTTGGGGAGGACTGATTTTTTTTTCCACAAGGCAGTTCAGCAGTCCACAAGTTCAAATATGTTTGCGCGGCTGCAAACCTTCCTGGAGCCATGTGGGGAACAGATCTGTCTTCAGTGGACAGTTTTCCCCCATTATTCTGATCTTGGCACAGAAACTGCCTGTCCAACCTCAACAGCACTTACTCTCTCCAAATCCAGAGGCTAGAGAACCTCTCCAAAACAGAGCCCAGGTTTCTCTGGCTAGACCAAGGTTGAAGAGGGAATATGGATAGTCTACCTTTCTTTGTAAAAAAAGCGTTCAATCCATACTCCAGTTTTCAATACTTTTTTTTTTTGCACACCTTCCTTTGCAGCCAATTGTCTCCAATCCCCAAGGATTTATGCAGTTTGTGCGGAAATTACTGTTTTGGATTTTCTTTCTAAAAAAAGACTGAGATCACTACATTCTCTCATCGGTAGCAGTTACCAGTATTTAAACTATTTCGCAGATTTTGAAATGTTCCTTTTGTTGCCTTCTGCCTTCCGTTTTGTCCTTGTGAGTTATTTTTAATTCCTTTTCTGTCATTGCTTTGTGAGACGGCGGGAGGAAGTAAAGACAGGCATTTGCATTCAATCTACTCTGTTTTACCAGAAGCTTTGATGCATTAATAAATTCATAAGCAGCGTTTTGTTATGGGTGTCACATCCTCAAGCCCCCACCACGACTCAGAACAACAGCATATCTTCTTTCTGATTCAATATAAAAGTAAGAGAGAAAATAAAGTTAATATGCAATGCCAGTTTAGGGCAGACATCGAGTCTGTGCTCAAGGGAGACAGTTTCCTCAAAGAACCATCCTTGCCCTCTCCCTAAATGCTTTCAAGTTTTTCTGAGCACACAGGGCTTGGAGTTCCTCAAAGACAACAGCCAGAGATGGAGGCAAGTTTGATTTCAGGTAGAATGGAAAAAATGGAGCCATGCTGCTAGATACAAACAAGAGATAACAAATATGGACTCTTGACCATACACTGAAAAAAAGCAACACTCTGAAGTCATTGAAAGAGCTAAAGAGCTAACATAAAGAGGAGTGTCAACCTTAGAAGAAGGAAATGGGATTGGTTGAGTTTCCTGTTGATAAGACTTTTATTTGTTCTAGGACATGTCCCAGTTAAATTAAGCAAGTTCTAATGCTACATCTTGGCAGGAACCCCCTGCTGTATGCTGGTTTTAAGCACCAGAGAGAAGATTTTAAAGGCTAGCACATTAGATGGGAAGTGAGGGTGGATCATATAAAGGAAAAACTATTAAGGTGGGGACATTATATTTCGCACATCAATTCTGGGAAAATCTTGAGATGACTTCCAATTTATGGGTGTGCATGGTATAAACACCTCACAGCTCAGGAAGCACTAAAAAATTAAAAAAGACTTTAGATGCTACCCTGTGTGTATGAAAGAGGAAAAGATGTTAAATTCTACTATGTTATCAAATTAATAAAATAAATGCACAAATATGAGTGTTTGGAAACAAAAAAAGGCTAGTCACCACTTATATTTGTGTATCTGTCGCAATACTCAGTGTATCTCTCAAATTACTAGCTACATAGTTAAGCAGAACGACTAAGAAGGAATCAGCTCCAGAAATGAACCAGATGAAGAATTAGGCAATAAGGATTTAATGTAGACATACATGACAATTATGCCTAAAGTTACAATTAAAAAATGTAGGCTGTGAATGGCAAAATGGTAAATATAAGCATGGAGACAGTAACTGTAAAAGAATCATCTAGAAATTAAAATACAACATGTAAAGCATTAATGGATGGGCATAACATCATGTATGAAATGTAGAAAGTGTCAGGAAGTAGTACAACCTCTCTGATATATGATGTGGAGCAGAGAGAGAATGAAAAAATAGCAGTTCCTGTGATTTATATCACTATCAAATTATCAAATTAAGAAAGAAACAATTTGGTAAACCCGTTAACTGAATAAAGGATAGATTAAAGAGTTCTGAATTTTTTTTAGCTTTATTTATTTTGGTTTTTTGGGCCACACCAGTGGTGTTCATTGCTTGCTCTTGGTTCTATGGGAAGGATTATTCCTAGTTGAGCTTGGGAGACCCTGTGGGGTGCTGGCAATGAAATATGGGTCAACCATCTGCAAGGCAAGTGCCTTACCTGCTGCACTAGCTCTCCAGCTCTCAAATGTTTTAGAATTTTAATGAGCTAGCAAACTCTAAGACCTTACTCTGGTATAGAGGGGCAAAACCTTGAAATTGTGTGCTAAAGTGATTTTTTTTGAAAGATATGAAATTCGACAGTATCTTTTTTTTTCTCTTTTTGGGTCACACCCGGCGACACTCAGGGGTTATTCATAGCTCTTCACTCAGGAATTGCTCCTGGCGGGGGACCATATGGGATGCCAGGGATTGAACCTAGGTTGGCAGTGTGCAAGGCAAATGCCCTACCTGCTATGCCATAGCACCGGTCCCAAATTTGATGATATCTAGGCAAATCTAAAACCAAGGATAACAAGAACACTGACAATGTCTAGAGGAAAATAGTACCCACAGCATACACCAAAACAGACACATTACAATGACTTTTCAACAGAAATATTGGAGAACATGGAATAAAATCTTTAAAATGATAAATGAAAGCAACCAAATGCCAGTTTAGACTTCTCTGGGAAGCAAACATAATTCAAAAGTAAAGGTAAAATAATGGCATTCTCAGATTAACCCAAAGTATCAAAGATAATTTTCCAAGATTCTTTGCCATAAAGAGTGCTACTGGAAGCTCTTCAGTTTTATTAATTTGATTTGTTTTTCTTTTTCTTTCTTTTTGTTTTGGGGCCATACCTTCCAGTACTCAGGGGTTATTCCTGACTCTGAATTCAGAATTAATTCTGGTGTGGCTTGGGGGGACCATATGGGATTCCAGGGACTGAACCCAGGTTGACTGTGTACTTGGCACGTATTTTACACTCTGAACTATTGATCCAGCCCCAGAAACTCTTCAGTTTAAAGAGATATGAAAGTGCAGAGCCAGAAGTAACCCCTGAGCATTGCCAGTGTGACCCAAAAAAGAAAATAAAAAAAGAAATATGAAGCCAGACAAAATTTAATCTTAGTTTTAAGTATAGTGATGATAATATAAAGAGCAAGCAATAACACACTCCATAATAAAACCAAAAAAAAATGACATAACTTGCAAGAAGAAAACAGTGCTAAGACTTTTGCAAAATAAAAACAAAATAAATGCAGTTACTACATTTTATAATATTAACTTTCAATGAAAAGTATTCTCACTGTAATCTATAGAGCAGCACTATAATAATAATCATACAGAGGTATGTGAAAAAAATCAACAGATAAATTCAAATGGAATTCTGCGTTTTAGCATAAGTTTTTAAGTATTTTTATTTAGTTCCTTGTTTAGTTTCCCCGTTATGCCTTATGTAAACACTGGTTGCAAAGTTGCTTATGGAATTTGTTACGTTCACTATACCATCACCAATCCCACACCATTGCCGTTCCCACTACAGTTACCTCCAATTTTACCACACCCACCCTTTAAGCCTGCCCCCATAGCAGTCTCTCAATAATTTATAAAATCGGATTCTAAAATAATTTTAATTAATTCGAATATAATTGAATAGGAGGAGTAAAGAGGCAGGGAAACCAATAGGATAATTGAAAACGAAAGTAAAAGGGTCAGGGGTAAGTTTCACCCCAACCCCTCATAAACAACAATCCCAGGATGACACCTCTGGGTCCATACATTGAACCATCTGGCCTAGTTGGTAAAGGAGCAATAGGAGTGGTAATTCTGTTCCCAGAAAACAACATGGGAGACCTCCTAAAATTTGTTTTTATAACACTAGATAATCCATTTTTTTTTTTTTTTGCTTTTTTGGGTCACACCCGCAATGCTCAGGGGTTACTCCTGGCTCTGCACTCAGGAACCACTCCTGGCGGTGCTCGGGGGACCATATGGGATGCCGGGGATCGAACCCGGGCCGGCATGGTCGGCGGCGTGCAAGGCAAACTCCCTACCCGCTGGGCTATCACTCCGCCCGATAATCCATTCTTAACCATTCTTCAAGTCAATAAAAAGACCACAAAACTCATAAACCCATCAGCAGTAAGGAACATTATAGTTTTAAAGTTATGCCAGAAAATGGTAACTTCATTTACCAAGAGGAGGAAATGATAGAGTCAAAGGGAATAGATATAAGGTGACAATTCTGGGTTGAATTCTAATATTATCTGAGAATGAATACAGCAATTATAAAAAAGTTGGTATTTTTCACTTATGGTACAGTCAGCAAAACTAGCTGGAAAATGTGCCAAACACAGCTATTCAATTCAAAGTTTGGGGGCTGAAGAGAAATCTCAGCGAGGAAGGAGATTGCCTTTATGTGTTGACCCTACTTTGATCCTTGGCACCACATAGTCTGAGCCCATCAAAGGTGGTCTCTGAGGACAGAGCCAAGAGTCAGCCCAAGCCCTGAGCAGTCAGGTATAGCTGGCCAACAACCTCCTCTACCTCTCACAAATATGCATAGAATAATTTCAAAATTGAATTACTTAAAAGTATATCCTCTATTGAATAAAAAACTAAACTAGAAATCAATGATAATAATATTCCGAGGTAAAAACAAATGTATGGCAATAAGAAACATGTATGAATGCCTGATGGTCAAAAAATCATAAAAGAATTTATATTTTAATGTCTATGATTAAAGAGGCATCACAGCACTATTTATAGGGTGTAACTATATAATGCATAGAGGAAGTATTATCTCTAAGTGATTATAACAGAAAAGAAGTGAAGGCTAACCCTAGTGACCTAGGTTTCTATTTTAAGGAGTTAAAACAAGAAGAGTGCTAGAATAATATAAATAGAAGAAAAAGGATAAAACAGAAAAGAGTGAATTAGCAAACAATACAGAACACAAACAAAGCCCCCATTTACTTATTTGAAAATGTAAATAAAATTGAGAACCTGCCAGTAAGAAAGACTGTTATATCAAAAACAAGAATACAGATTAGCAGTTCTTGGAATAAAAGAGTAATTTAGGGGGCCGGAGCGATAGCCCAGTGGGTAGGGCGTTTGCCTTGCCCTGACTGGCCCATGCCGACCCTGGTTCCATCCCGGCATCCCGCATGGTCCCCCGAGCACTGCCAGGAGTAATTCCTGAGTGCAGAGCCAGGAAAAACCCCTGAGCATAGCCAGGTGTGACCCAAAAAAGCAAAAAAAAAAAAAAGAGTAATTTAGGCCTGACAGAATAGTGCTCAAGCACATGGCTAACCAGGGTTCAATCCCCATCATTCCATATGAGTCCTTTGAGCATAGCCAGTAGTTATTCCTGAGCACAGAGCCAGGAGTAAGCCTTCTGTGCATTGCTGGGTGTGTACAACACCCCAAAAAGGATTTATCACTATGGATTACACAGATATTTAAAAGAATAAGAAAGCAACATCATGAACACTGACTCACTGTATCACTGTCCCCGTTCAGCATCGATTTTTTTTTGAGCAGGCACCAGTAACATCTCCATATGTCCTGTCTAATATCATGAACAACTTAAAATAAATTTGAAGATTTAAATTTATTGGATCCTAAGTTTTTGAAAAAGAGATCAAATAAAAATCTAAAGGGTTTCATATCTTTTACAAAGTTTATTGTATAAATAATTTTCTAGATAGAATTTCAGATATGAGTGCCTTCACTGACAGTTCTAACAGCTTTTAGCGAAGAAATAAACCAAATTCATAAGAATTCTTTCAGATCATTGAGATAGAAAGAACATTTTTTCTACCTAGTACCTGAGGCTAACATAATCTTAGGAGCAAAATTAAAGACATCCACAAAAAAATAATTGCAGGCGAATTCATTCATTTATTTATTCATCTATTTATTTAGCAACATCATGAGCATTAAGAAATAAATTACTACTTTGGGATAAATTTAGCCAAATCAAAACTGGATCACCTTTACCTTAATTCCCACAATAGATGGTACAATGCCTGACAAGCTAATGTTTCTATGCATTCAGTTGAAAACGAA
Organism: Cryptotis parvus; assembly: GCA_021461705.1. Classification (NCBI taxonomy): domain Eukaryota; kingdom Metazoa; phylum Chordata; class Mammalia; order Eulipotyphla; family Soricidae; genus Cryptotis; species Cryptotis parvus. The sequence continues at coordinate 100,286 of JAJIBD010001324.1, read as the reverse complement.
TGAATGCTTTCGATAATAGAGATCTAAATTCACATTTTAAAAGAAAAGAAGCTATTTTCTTTCTCCTCTCTTTGCCAAGGTATAAACGAGCCAAGACTCAAAGAATGGCACCTCTTACTGTAGCACTTCCTATTTCAGAAATTTCCCACTTTGAATTTAGCTACTTTTTGGTTCAGTCAAAGTGTATGTATTAAAGTTGTGCATGTGACCCCAAGACCCACAGCACTGGTTATCTGTCAGTAGCTGTTCAGATACTGTTCACTGGAGGGTTGGCTGGGAATGTAATATTTATTCTGGGAAGTGATTGTGCCCTCTTAAAACGCTATTACTAATAAAAAAAAATAGAATGCAGAGTTCTTAGAATAGAACCAGTGGCTTCTGCAACAATTTGGACCTGGCAGATGTATTGAGCGATAGATTCTCTGACATTGCTTTATTTGGGGGACCATCTTTCAGTGCTCAGGGTTAGCCTTGCTGGAGCCCAAAGCACATCATAGGTAATGCCAGGGATCGAGCCAGAGGGTCATGTGCAAGGCAAACACCTAAACTCCTATACTCTGTCTCTGGCCAAATAATTTTTATTATAATATTTCACGTTTTTAATGATGACTCAGTTTACTAACTCATCTCTTTAGGATATAAACCAAATTTGATTCAGTTGTGACTGAATTATGTGCCCCCAAAATTACCCTGAATAATCAAAATCATAAAATGTACATCTGCTAAGTGCAGAGCACTTAAAAAAACTAAAAACCTACACTGAGAAGGATTTATGAATTATGTGTTTAAACAGAAATCCCTGGAAAAGATTTATGCTTGATCAAATTATGGATTTTTGCACACTGACTCATAAATCAGTCACTTGAATCCCAAGAGCAATAGGACTTATAAGTCCAGAATTCATTTAGGATTTATTAGAGTGTCTATCATAGGAATGCAATGTATATAAACCACTTTTCTACATTATTTTAAAAACTCTTTATTGTCAGAGTTAATGTCTAATGAACATTTTGATGGGTTTACATTGTGATGTGCCTTGGTGATATGCAGGATTCTCTGGTAAGTTCTTTAAAGATAAATACTTTTAAATCACCACTTATTAAACTTATTTAACATCAGTTATGTAAAATTTAAGCGATAGCTTTATGATTAAAACTGTATATCTATTCTTTATATTATGGAGGTATCTGTTAAAATACTCAAGGAGAAATCAATTATATAATTTTAGTATAAAATGACTCAGGAAAAATAATTAAATATCCATTTAGAACACATTAAGTGACAAAAGTTATCTACTCTCTAGCTTAGTCTGTGTTTAATTCCAAGTATGGTATAAATAATTTTATACCAAGATTACAGAATTATTTTACTGCAAATATATTTAAAATTTCACTTTTAAATCTTTCTTCTCCCCATTCATTCCCAACTCGCTTACCCTATTTGGAGTTTACTGGACTTGTTTCCCATGTAATAGAATAGTTTTCAAAATGTTTTCTATTTCCGTATGGATGAATTCTTTATCTTGGTCAGTTCTCTGCTTTTTCACAGGGTCTGTTTACCCATCTCTGATGCGCAAGTTTAAAATAGGAACCACAGCACGCTGGGTCTTTTAAGTGACTTTATTTATGTTTCATTAAGAACTACAAATAAACAACTTGGAAGCTTAATTCCAAGATGACAAAGTTAATGAAGGTTGTCACAGGGGAACAGCTGTCCCGTGAAATTTCTACCTTCCGGTTAATCTAATACTCTTAGCAAAATTAAAACTGGTTCACCTAACTCACTTCTCATTAAGCAGACAATGCAAAGCAATTTAAATAAGCATTTAAATGAAGTGTTTGCATTGTGGTACTGGGATTTGCGGTCCAGGTCAGACTTCAGTGATTATTAAGACAGAATAAAATGAAAAGGAAAGACCTGCAACTTAAAAAAAAAACCAGGGCCATACCTGACAAATGATGGAGAGCAAGTCACCAGGGTATCACCAGCAATACACGGGGCACCATGTAGTTTCCATAAAGCAAACGCAGAGCCTTCCCAAGCTACACAGGGTCCCCTAGGTCTTATGACTTGTAATTCTTGTTTCATTTCGTTTAAGGACCACTCTGGTGCTCGGGTCTTACTCCTGGCTCTATGATCAGGGATCACTCCTTGTAGGTTCCAGAGACTAGAGGTGCTGGGGATTGAAGTGGGGTCAGCCACGTGCAAGGCAAGTACCTTGATGGCTGTATATCTCTAAGACCTAGCCCAAAGACTGGGTCTTATCACTTGTCACTTGTTTTCCCATTGTTCATCAATTTGCTGGAGCAGGTGCCAGTAACGTCTCCATTCAGTGGGAAGGAGGTCCATTATTGTTACTGAAATTCTATTTTATTCTTAAAATAAAATGTGAATTTGGATTTATGGCAAGAAAACTATTTTCTGCTTCATTTTTCTTTTCAGAAAAAGTTTAGGGGTTATTTCTGAGGCCTCTATTTCTCTAAGCAGTTTTTCAAAAGTAGTTTTCACCATACAAAATGAAAGTTTCAAAAATATAAAATCATACTTAAAAATCCGTGATCAAAACTTTCGTCAAACATTGCTCTACTCTTCCCTTCTCTCCTCAAAATTCAAGAGTATAGTAATCATGGCAGCAGTAGAAAATGATATTTATTATAACATCAAGCTGGCATTGAGGAAAAAAGCCAAATTTCTCTAATACCATGACTCAAAAATAAAGATACTTATCAAGGAATTCAGGTAAGAGGCAATTATTTAAGATCGCCATATATTGCTGATCAAAGCCAATAATGGATCAGGTTCCTGGAGCATGAAATTCAACAAACTTGAGGAAAAGACTACATTAAAATCGAACTATCTGTCAAACTCAGAAGTATGAATCCTGCGGACCCCATTATACTACCTGCTGTCAGTTCTTTGCACTCTTTTTCACAAGGCAATGTTACACTGCAATATCTTTTCCCAAACAGAGAAAGAGGATATAAGTCTTTCCTCTAGCTTGGGGATTAAGATGGCCTCAGAGCTGATCTGGGATTTAACATTTTCTTTTAGCATTACAACTCATTAGTGGTATTTCTGTGTGAACATTTAGAACTGTTCTTAAACTTCAGAACATTGGTCTTAGGATTCTTTCACAGACAAGGAGCAACATTATTCATTTGTAAGATTTTTTGATAGACTGTCTTTGGTCTCTATTCAAACACGCATCGTCTCAATCACTGCTGATGCAAAAAAATGATGTCAAGCATGTGTCAACAAACTATTCACCCACAGACCCATGCAGCCACCTAACCTCAGGCCTTGGGCCTTGTGATAAACCTTGGTTTAGAGGGAGCAGTAGTCTCTCTGATCACTTGGGGAGTCATTCTTATAATCACTGTATCACTGTCTTCCTGTTCATCATCGATTTGCTCGAGCGGGCACCAGTAACATCTCCATATGTCCTGTCTCATGCAAGTAGAGCCCAAGGGGAACCTGCTTGCTCCAGGAACATAAAGAGCCTCAAACCATTCCATCAGGTCATGGGAATGAGGTCTATAATTGTCACTGGTATCTGGCATATCAAATACGACACGGGTTGCTTGCCAGGGCTCTGCCGAGCGGTAGCATCCTCTGTAGTCATCTCTAATTCCAGCATTTATTGATGAACCATGTGGCCATAGCGTCTGCGTGTGCCAGGCTGTGATAATGCACTGATAATAACTACTATACATGGGAGAGAGTAGGAAACATGTATGTAAAAAAATGGAATGCTGTATAATATAGTGGGTAAGGCATTTGTTTTGCATGTGGTCAGTGGGTTTGATCTGTACCATCTCATATGGTTTTCCCAAGCCTGCCATGGCTGATCCCTGAGCATAGAGCCAGGAGTAATCCTGAGCACTCCTGTCTGTGGACTCAAAACCATCCAACAAACAATAAAACCTAACATGCAACATATATATGAAAGTACATGTAATTCAATTTCCCCTTACTGGGTCCTAAAATAGAGTAGCCACAGAAATGACTCAAAGAAGTGTGAATTGCGGTGGCAAGAAACTGGATGAATCTTGGACAGTCTAAATATCTACCTTCTGCTGGTATTATAAAAAATTCATGGCTAAGTGAGTGTAGCCTCTTAGTTTCAAGGTAGGAACACCACCTAGTAGAAACTAGAAGCTTTCTAGCTTTGCCTGTACGGCCCTTCTACTTGGCTGAGCAAACTTGAGCAACAGCAATAGAAAGTTCAGGAAATAAACTGCTCAGCTCCAGATCAAGGCTTAGTGTGATTGGTGGCTGCTTCTGGGATATAAAAATGACACAAGAAGAATCCAGTGGAAAAGCCAACTTCCAGCACTGGGACGATGAAATGGAAAGGAAGCCAGTGAGTAGTCTAGGACTGAGCGAGACCAACATTGTATTTTTCTGATTGGGGAGTCTTAAAAGTTTTGTTTCAACATTCCTAAAATTGAATGGAAAACATTCCAGGTTGTGAAACACTTAAACAAAGAGTCTTGTTATGTTGGTTGTAGGTTGTGTTTTAATTTCCATTTTATAGACACCCAATATCAAGGAAAATTATTTGTGCCAACACAACTTCCCTTTCATACTAACATTTCCGGACTTACTCCTCTGGCATTAATGACTTGATGCAATGGAAATATTTATTTGAGAAGAAAAAATACAGCTGAAATTTTCTGACTATCAGCTCTTGATTTAGGTGTTTCACAGGACGTAATTAAAGTCATGCCTAGACCTTCCTACAAACTCTAATGTGATCAGTTAATAGCAGTATTTGGAGTAGGGTAAATTTGTAGGGGTATTATTGAGAATCCATTGGTTTTTCATGAATGCTCTGATCAAACATAAATAATTTTTACAGCATGCAGCATTTAGTTCTAATAATCCAGAATAGTGTCATTCTCTCTCTCTCCCTCTCTCTCTCTATCTGTGATTCTCAGTCTCTCTCCCCACCCACTCCACAAACCCCTCATAATTGAACACAAAGTTTCACACATGCAATGTAAGTTTCTTCTGCAAACCACACACCTCACTCCTGGTTATATTTCTTAATTTGATAACAGAGAACCAAAATGAATTCTTCTACTTTGATTTGCTTGATTTGTTTTCACAGGAAAGTCAAAGCAGAATTTGTTTCCAAAATCTCTGAGAGAGATTATTTAAAAAATAGATTTTTCTGACTTTTGTTTTGAAGCTACTAAATCTCAATTTCTAGTACATGCCCTGGAAAAATATTGCTTTGGCAAGGAGTCTTAGGTGTTTCGTATGCATACTACAGTTTGAAAATATCTAATTTAAAGTTTGTTAAATGCGGTGAAATCTGCTTTACTTTCCACTGAACAGACATAATTAATGTGTGGTGTTTACAACCGCTAGGCATTTAAAAGCTTGAATGTAATTTAAGACATGAATAAATAGGTCTTTGTTTCTTGTATACTAATACAAGCTCACAGTGTTATTTGAAGCAAATTATGTAGCACAGGAAAAAAGTCTTATGTGGTTTCTGCAGATCTCGAAAACAGACCATTGATTATTTGAATACCTGGGGGCTAATCTTCCAAAAAGTATAATCTACAAAACAGATTTTACTGTCTTTGGATAAATTATTTTGAGATAAGCTCTTTTCCTTAGGACCTACTCCTTTCCTGCACCCAGAAAAAAATTATGAATATTTGGGTCTTGCAGAACTGTATGAACTTTTCCTTCTCATAAATATTTAGACTAGAAGAAAAATTCCAGGATCATTATTTTAAGAGGTTTAATGAATTTTTAAAAATGTATGAACATCATGGGGAAAGCCTGCCAGTGATGAAAGAGTCTGGCTTTAATATTACATTCCTTTCCCTTCCAAAATTCCCTTCCACATTTTGTGAAATATTTCACTTAATAAACCTAACTTGAATTTAATTTTTTGGAATCATTTTAAGTACAAAATTAAATTATTGACGGTCTCACTTTTGTTTCATAAAGACAAAAGTTTTTGTCTTTATGTAGCTTATAGGTTCATCCCCATATGGTACATGAAATCATTAGGCTAATATTTCTACCAGTGATATGATTTACTTGTTGGTATTCTCCAAAGAAGCCTATACATGGGCCATCTCCTTCACGGTGTCCATTTCTAGTGGAGATTTTTACCCCTATAAACTATATCGTTAGCATAATGTTGAATTAAAATAGGGCAATAGCCTTGCATGCAGCCGGTTATGCCGGCCTGGGTTCAATTCCGGCATCCCATATGGTCCCCTGAGCACTGCCAGGAGTGATTCCTGAGTGCAGAGCCAGGAAAAACCCCTGAGCATTGCCGTGTGTGACCAAAAAAAGCAAAATAAATAAATAAATAAAATAAAATAGGGCAATATAAGCTTCTATGGTATTTTCAAATGAAAATAGGGAAATGAAAACATGAAAATAATTTTATTAATTACATGTAAGTGAAATGCACACATTGTACTTATACAATGAGTATAAGTATGATTTATGAGTTTCTTCAAGAAAAATTTATGAGTTTCTACAAGAAAAATTTATTTATTTATAAGATTTAAATATCAAAATCTTGATTTTTCTGCTTTTGGTTATTATGTCTTCTGGGTTGACTGACTTCTTTATCATTATGTAATATCACTCTGTATTTCTAGTACCATATTTTTAGGATTTTTTTCTAGATTAATGAAGAAACTTGAGTGATTTTTGCATGATATATCTATTTCCATTATTCTACTTTTTTAAATCCTTTTCGTGGTCTGAGAACTCATTTCTTCAATATTCTCTGCTTCTTTGCAGTATAACTGACAATTAAAAATGGTATATACTTACCTTGCACAAGTGATTTGATATACATATATGCATTCATTCATACATGTGCATTAATATATGTAATTCATATACTTATATACTAATAAAGTCGTAGTGTAATAATGACCAGAATCAAAGAAATTAGACTATCCATTGCAATAAAGCTACCTTTTTCTTTTTATATACCTTTCTTTGTTTATGGTAGGGAAACTTAACTTTCACTTAGGAACTTCCTATTATACAACGCAATATTGTTAATATGGTCTCTTTGACATGAGCATATTCATTTTCCATAACTGAAACTAAGTATTTCTTGGTAAATAGCTCCCTATTTTTTATCTCTCTGACATATTTTTAGCATGCCTATACACTGCTGTCAAAAAGATTTTCATATAAACAAGATATATTTTAATCAGTTACAGAAATTTTTAAATATCCATTAGTGAATCTATCTTGAACATTAGTATAATTGGTAATATATTTGAATTTAAGTCTATCACATTATGTCCTTTCTGTTTCTACTGTTTTCATTTTTAGTGGATAATCTTGAGAATACTAAATACATACTTCATTTTTATCATTACTTATAATTACTTTGATGTCACTTTGATTAAAACTAGAACTTTAGCATAGAATCTAATCCATTTAGACTAAGGCTATGTTCTATATTCGCTACATTCAGTTAAAGCTATATTGTACAATGCTATAAATTATACAACTTTATATAATTTATTTGTTTATTTGTTTAGATTTGGGACCCACACCCAGCAACACTTAGGGGTTACTCCTGGCTCTGTATTAGGAATCACTAATGGCAGTGCTTGGGGGACCATATAGTATTTTGTAGTTAGAATCCAGGTCATCCACAGGCAAGGAAAATGCCCTACCCACTGGACATAGCTGCAGTCCCTATGTATAAGCATTTTAAATAAGTTGAAGGATGATTAGGCTTCATAAATATTCATAAATATTAAAATTTTTGCTCGATTTCCTTTATTACTGAAATACTGAGTTTCCTTCTGGTCTCATTTGCATCTTACTAATGAACTTCCTTTGGTAAACTTTTTCGATCAGGTTGATCATTAATATTTCCCAGGTTTTCCTAATATGAGAATATGTTCACCTTTATTCTTGGGGATATTCTTATTGGCTGTAGATATTTCAATTGACAGTAACTTTTGCAGCATATTAAAAAATGTGCTAATTCTCTGGGTTCCATGGCTTAGAAGGAGAAATGTGGAGCCATTGAAATCACAGACTCCATGCAGAGAACCTTTATTTTCTGTCTTTCATTCTTTTTTTTAAATTTTCAGTAATTTGATTATAATATGTCTAAAAGTGGATTCCCTTGATTTCCCAGAACCGCACAACAAGCCAGATGACCCCCCCCCCCACCACACACTCCATTGGGCCACCATTTTCCACATCCAGACTTCCCTCTCGGCAGAACTCCACCCAGCAACAGCCTATCACAGCCCGGATCATCAATGCCCACCCTGCAGCAGTTTTTTTCAATCCAGCCCAGGTATGCTGATCCAGAGACTTACAGACATGGGGCAGAGCTGCTACTTGCTCTCCCTGTGCCCAGCTGCTCCCGAGGCACCCAGGAGGGATGGCGGGTTCTACCCCTGGCCCGCCACCCCAGCAGAGCCACACAACAAACCAGATGACCCCCTCACTCCATTGGTCCACCATTTTCCACATCCAGTCTTCCCTCTCGTCAGAACTCCACCCAGCGACAGCCTATCACAGCCCGTCTTGCACGGCTGCAAGTGGACGCGTGGTTCATCTATAAATGATATATTTAGAGGTGAGGACAGGGTATGCCCTTGTACTCACCTTGACCACCTGCACGGCAAGCCTGGCAAGCTGCCCGTGTTGTATTTGATATGCCAAATACCAGTAACAATTATATTAGTTCATTCCCATGACCTAATATAATGGTTTGAGGCTCTTTATGTTCCTGGGTGAGCAGATGCCCTTGGGCACTACTAGCATGAGACAGGACATATGAAGATATTACTGGTGCCCGCTCGATCAATGGGAGGATAGTGATAGTGATAGTGATAGAGTTACTACATTTGAAATGCTTTTTTTTACAAAAGCTTTCTCCAATTCTCTGGAACTTCACTTGATCACTTGATCACTTGAATCCCGTTATTCATCGATTTGCTCGAGCGGGCACCAGTAACATTTCCATTGGACCCTATCACGTGCCAATGTAGCCCAGTGGCATCTGGTTGATTCAGGAATATGAAGAGCCTCAAACCGTTCCTTTAGGGTCTTAACAAGGAAGTCTGACCATCTTGTAGGTGGGCGGCCACGTGATCTTTTGACATCTCGTGGGATCCAGTCCGTAACAGCTCTAGTCCAGCGGTTTTCTCCAAATCGCATTACATGTCCAGCCCATCTGATTTTCGATGCCTTGGCAAACGACACAGCATCCCTGATTCTGGAACAGCGAAGGAGGTCAGAACTCCGGATTCCTTCACTCACTTGAGTGAGGCGTGATATTCCAAGCATAGCTCTTTCGATGCCTCTCTGGGAGACCCGAATAGCATTCTCATCCTGCTTTCGTAGGGCCCAGGTCTCTGAGGCGTATGTTAATGCAGGGAGAACGGTGGAGTCGAAGAGATGTGCCCGGGGCGGGAGGTTCTTTGTCCATTTAGCTATTTCTTCTATGCCTTTGAAGGCATTCCATGCTGCTCTCTTCCTCCTGCGCAGCTCAGGTTTTAGGTCATTCATCATGTTGACTTCTTGACCTAGGCACACATAACTGCTGCATTCAGAGATGTTTGTTCCATTGAGAGTGAATGGGGCCTCTGGAACTAGTTCATTTCTCATGAACATAGTTTTCTTCAGATTCAGCTGTAGACCTACCTTTCCACATTCTCGGTTAAAGTCAGCCAGCATTTGTGCCGCTTGGCTGATGTTTGGTGTTATTAGAACGATGTCATCAGCGAAGCGGAGGTGGTGTAGTTGCCGACCATCTATCTTCACTCCCATTCCTTCCCATTCTAATTGTCTCATGATGTTCTTGAGGGTGGCACTGAAGAGTTTTGGTGAGATGGAACTTAGATGACATAAATCCTGAACCTTTGTTATTGTCACATGGAACCCACAAGAGCTTTAATAATATTTTTCTCTGCTTCCCAGATAGTGTTGGTTTTATTAAATTATTTCTAATTCACTTATTCTTTGATATGCTGCTGCATAATTTTAAAATATCCTTGGATACTGTACTTTTCATCTCAAATTTCCATTTGTTCCTTCCTATTTTCTATTCTTTTCTATTTCATTCTCCACATTATACTTTTTACTAATATCAAGTAGTGTTTGCCCTTCATTCTTGGTTCATTTTCATAATAGTTGCTTTAAGGATTCTTTAACAGAGTCCTAGAATATCTATAACGATAATTGTGTTTATGAGATTTTAAATAACTTATTTTATCAGTTTTACATGGACTGTAGTCAGGGGTACCTAAAATTAAAATAAACAAATAAACAAACACAAAGGAAGAATCCTCATTCTTGGAGTTTGGGGTTCCTTTTGGGCCTGTAAGAGTCACAACCTTTCCAGGAACTATCAAAAAAAAGCCTTGTAGTTGCAGAGAGGAATAGAGAAAAGAAATGAGAAACATCAGAATTCTTTCCCCGAGAAGAGAAGAGACTTTTCTTATTTAAGTCAGAAGTGGAGAATTCCTCCTTATGCCCCTTGAGTATTGCAGGTGTGGCTGTGGTGCCCGGCTGTGTCGCCAGGTGGCAGACAGGAGAAAGGCCTGTCTACACCTAGTGCTCTGCCCTGTGGGCCCTGGATGGTTGATGTTCTGACATAGAAAAAGACTGGGCCCCCTGGAATGAACCCAGAGCCACGGCAGAGCCTGGCAACTACCCGTGGTGTATTTAATATGCCAAAAACAGTAACAATAATGGACCTCATTCCCAACGAATGGAGACGTTACTGGCACCCACTCGAGCAAACCAATGAACAATAAGAAGACTAGTGACAAGTGACAACCTATGTGCTAAAGTCTATTTTTTGCATTTTAAACTGTCTTTAGTAGAGAGTAAAGAGAGGAACAGAAAAAAATAAAAACCCTGAAACTTCATCACTAGATAGACAGTACTTGAAATTTTGGTCTCCATCTGCTTGCTATCATTTGCTTTCTATACACCTGAAACAGCTTCTCCATAGTTTCTTTCAAACTTCCTATGGGTATTCAGTGGCAGACACTGAAGTATGCTTTTTCCATCTTACTCAAAACTGGAAGCCAATTCTTCCAACTAAAAGAAATGAGACAAAATCACTTTCTCACAAACTCTACGTAAAATATATAGTGTATACAATAAGTTAGTAATTTAAATTCAACTAGCTGAACATAAAGAAATTCATTTTTGAATTTACAGACCTCAGCTGGCCCTGGCCATGATCAATTACTTTATTCAGTTGCCATCTGGCTTTATTTATTACCACTGAAAAGACTTTCAATGTGAAGACTGTTGCAAATGTCGTTTATATACAATATCACGAGAGGCAATATGTTGGCCTTTTCCTTTTGTAAGATTTATAGTGCTGACGTAGTAAGAGAATTGCCGGTTAACAAGTGTTTTTTAAAAAAGTCTCATCAGAGCAATTCTAAACTTTCACATGCATAAAGGCACACATATCTAGAGTTCCACATTCACTGAAATGACTGGCAGAAAGATCCCTCCTGTATGCATTCACTACTGACTTGTCATCAGTAGATGAACCGTCATGTAAATTATATAGAGAAACACATTTCTGAAAAGCTGTGAATGAATAAAATTTGAAGAGGGAATTAACGGCAACTCTGCAGCAGTTTTATAAAGTGCACCACTCTTCCCAGTTTTTGGTATTGCGTACATGATCTTTTTCCTAACTCATGTTTATAGATTTTTATTTAGTCTTGCAAGTCTTGTTATGAACCACTGTCTCTAAAGCACAGGTCAGCCTAGGGCAATGTGGCAGGCTTGTCTACTTGATGCACATTATGTGGGGTCTGCTTTATGTTCCTAGCAACTGCTGGGCAGCGGGATGTAGGACTTAATTAGCTGCCTTTGCAGAGATCAGACTGTGATCACACTTGATTAAGAAGGCCATTTATTTCACTCAAGCTTGAGTGAGCTCTCCTGCGGGGAGTGGTCCAGGTATCAATCTGGAAAAGCAAAGAGAGGACTTTGCACCCCAGGGAGTCCACTGTACCCCAGGCACTTAATTTCCAAATGACCTTGAAGTACCTTTGTTGTTCTTTCTACCATATCCAAACTTTTGGAACCCTGTTTCCATTAGACTAGGAAAATGTTATCGCTCTTCTAAGTATATTTATATGCAAATACCTTCTCTCGCCAAATTCTGAGAGACATTAATGAGCTGAGGCTCAAAGATGTTAGGGGGCTAAAATTCACACAGCATACAAGAAAAACACACTCCAAACTATATTTTGTGAATCCGAACCCTTGTTTTTTTGTTTACAAACCTCCTGCTCCTGAACACAGTCTTCTTCCCGGCTTTAAAAGGATTTATAGAAGCAGCATGGATGCAAAATTTCAACATCTGCATACTACATTACGTGAGTAAGCATGTAACAACAAATGAGCTCAGTGGCCAGGAGGGGGACCCCAAGCAAGCACATTTGTGAACACAAATACTGAAGTTGACAACCTTACTAAACACTATAACCTGCATACGTGTCAGCTCCAAAACTAAAGAGTTTGAACTCTGGTCAGCAGCTGTTTATATCGGCATCTAAATTATGATACCAGGGGCCAGAGTCCTAGGACAGCAGGGAGGGCATTTGCCTTGTATATGACTGACCTAGGTTTGATCCCCAGCATCCCATATGATCCCAAGAGCACCTCCAAGAGTATTTCCTGAGTGCTGAGCCAGGAGTAACCCTGACCATTGCTGGATGTGACCCCCAAAAAAGCCAAAATAATAACAAAAGGGGCTGTGGTGTCAGGCTACATCAGCAGGTGGCAGACAGGAGATAGACTTGTCTACACCCAGGGCTCTGCCCTGTGGGCCCTGGATGGTTGATGGTCTGACATAGAAAAAGACTGGATCCCCTGAGAAGAACCCAAAGCCATGGCAAAACCTGGCAAGCTACTCATGGTGTATTCGATATGTCAAAAACAGTAACAACTATGGACCTCATTCCAAATGAATGGAGACATTACTGGTGCCTACTTGAGCAAATCAATGAGCAATGAGAAGACAAGTGACAATAATAAAAGTTTTAAAAATTGTGATACTGACAAGCACCACAACCAAATGTGTAAGCATGTATCTGACACCTGGTTATTGCGAAAAAGTCAACACAGAAAAGGGGAGGCATGAGTGTAGTAGTGAAGATCTTGCCTGACAGAACAACCGTCAGCGGAACAATCAGGAAATTCATGTGGACCTTCTCTCTCTCAGATATCCACACTTACCACATGTGCATGTCTCGTAAGGAATTCACATAATTATAGGTGCTTAACTTTGCATAAATAGTATGTTTGGCATACTCTTTTTTCTGTTCACCCCCACACACACACAGCATTTAGAATTTCAGGATGTACCATAATGATACACTACCATGCAATGATTTCATTACAACTATTATATTTCAATACATCCTATGAATATGCTCTAATAGATCCACATCTTCTCTAATAGAAATGCAGGCTGCTTCCACTGATTAGCTATTTTAAATAACATAATAACCAACGATATAACCATCTCCCATATTTAGCAATTTTCTGGAGAAAGTATGTAGAGGAGGGTCCAAGACCTGAAGCATGCCCATATTCATCTTTACTCATCTGCTTTCCAAGGATTTAGAACGATGTGAGTAGTTGACCCTTGAATAATATGATACTGAACTGCAGCCATCCACTTGTATGTGAATTTTTCCCTCCTTCATGAATTCAACTATCTCTCAACATGAGACAGACATGGGGCAGAGCTGCTACTTGCTCTCCCTGTGCCCAGCCGCTCACAAGGAGCCCAGCAGAGATGGTGGGTTCTAGCCCTGGCCCGCCAGCCCAGCAGAGCCTTGCAACAAGCCAGATGAAACCCCACTCCATGAGGGCCTCCATTTTCCACATCCGGACTTCTCTCTCGTCAGAACTCCACCCAGCAGACCAGCCTATCACAGTCCGGCTCTCGCGGTTCATCATTAAATGCTGGACTTAGAGATGACTGCAAGAGTATGGTACCTGCGGCAGAGCCTGGCAAGCTACCCGTGTTGTATTTGATATGCCAAATACCAGAAACAATCATAGACCTCATTCCGGGATGGATTGTGGCTCTTTATGTTCCTGGAGCAAGCAGATGCCCTTGGGCTCTACTAGCATGAGACAGGACATATTGAGATGTTACTGGGGCCTGCTCGAGCAAATTGATGAACAACGGGAAGACAGTGATACAGTGATACATGAATTCAACTACTTGTGGATGTTGGCTGAATTGATAGATATGGAAGCTGCCCTCAATGAGGGACTTGACAAGTCAACGATTTTTGATATCTGCCCAGGTCTTGAAACCAATCCATTTATCCCTGTAATTAAGTATTTGGGAGTATATCAGAGCATTAACTGTAGTTAAGTATCTGGTGGAGTAGCAAGCTATGCACTATTTTTTTTCTTTTAGGGGGGAGGTGGGAACTCATCCAACAGTGCTCAGGGCTCATTCCTTCCTCCATGCTCAGGGATCACTTCTGGCTATGCTCTGGGTACATATTAGGCATCCTCCTTGCTGTACCTATTTCACTGGTCTTTTTTATAAACAATTTTCAACTGCAAGGGGTCAGGACCACTAATCAGGTTGCTCAGGGGCAATGGTACTTTCTCACTTCATCTTAACTTACATTGCTTTACACTACCAGATTTCCACCCGAGTCCTGTCAGTTGGACAAACATACAAAGTATTTGGGTTAGTTACCCGAAAGAGCATCTTCCATGCTGCCCTTCCAATTTCCCACTTTCTTCATTTTGGGGGCACACCCATAGCCTGTTTCTCTCCTGAGGCATATAGTAACATTGTGAGCCTCAGATGAATTGAAACTATCTTCCTGAAGTAGTATATATCTCTTACTAGAATTCTGTTCACTTATGTAAAACTAGTTTGAATTGAGATCAAATTCAGGTCATAAAGTTGATCCACTTGAAAGAAGAAAGTGACTTCCAGTATAGCTCTTTCACTGTTGTGTATTTTTTATTATTTGTTTTAGAAATCTTCCTATCCTCATATCATGATGTTCTTTACCTTTTAAACAATTGTAAATATTTGTTCCTTGAATTTATGTAACTAGACCAACACAAGCAGATATTCAGGTGCCACATCTGTCTACAAAAATCTTGATTCTAATATCAAAAATTTTATCTAGTAAAACATATAATAGCATGGATGGCATTTGTGAAGGACTTTTAATATCTGAAAATTTCCAGGGACTAAAGATAGACTTATATAAAGGCATATACTAAATTGTGAATGGCAGTATCATAAGGCTGTAGACACTGGAATATGCTGATTTTTTTAAAAATATTTTTTATAAATTCAGTGCATCCTCAAAGCCACAGAACCATTTTTTTCTTGCATTTTAAAATAAATGCAGGTTTCTCTTTCAATTTTTGAAATTTTCATATTTATGGCCATTTAAAAATGCCATCATATATTGTTATATTTATTGCTACATCTATTTTTTATATTAACAGTGATGCTGACACATAGGAACACATTCTTTTTGCACACTGATATTATATCATTATATCCTGCAATCATAATGAAGGATCATTCATTTTTATAGTTTGAATGTAAGCGGAATCATATCATTGGCAAAGAATAATTTGCTTTCATTATTTCCAATTCTCATTATAATTTTCATTGGTCTTTCTATGTTTGCTTTCTCAAGTCCCATCTGCAATACTCAGGACTTATTTCCGGATCTGCACACAAGTCACTCCTGGTTGAGCTTATGTGGTGATCACATGATCATAAGTGGTGCTGGAGACCAAGCCTGGCTCTGCCACGTTCAGCCAAGTGCCCTCCCTGCCGTATTATCACACTGGCTTTCATCGATTAAACAGTCAGTGCAATGGTGAATAGCTTAAGAGTCACTAGTCACTGGTCTGTTTGTAGAAGACTTTATGGGACATCAGACCACTGAGTTTAAGATGGGAACTTTGATTTGCATATTTTTTGAGACATAAGGGTAAGAAATTTTCCTTCATTTTCTTGGCTTGCTAGGTGTTGCTTTTTAGCTCCAAGTGGGTGATAAGTGTTCTTACTTCTTTTTCCTTTCAGAAATTGCCTTTTGAATTACACCCCCAGAACACCAATGTCAAAATAAAAGTTCTTCTCTGGTTTCACTATATTTGCAACTTCCAGAGGCTCTTACTTTCTTTATTATGTTCAGTGGCTTGCAAGTTATAAAAGGTCCCTATAGATTTACACTTATTTATTCAATTACCTAATGAAGAATAGGAAATCTCTGTACACAGTTATAGAAATAATTTATTGGGAACATGATAAAGAAACTTCATTCATTTTTCCTAAAAACAAATTATCTTTCTGACAAACTTATAAATATAATTATGACTACATGTATGCTTGACTGAAAAAAATTTTAGATATATACATATTTTTTGTTGCACTTAGTAAACTAATCCAAAGATGTCTTCTGAGAAATATTTTATTCTTACATCAAGTACATTTAAAATCTAATTCATATTTATTTATATTAGCTACTTTATTATTTGTGGATAAAATTTAGACTCCTACAATTTTGACTTGTTCAATGAATATCTTTGAGAGGTGACTGCTTCTCTTCTAAACATTATTTAAATAATTCATTGAAATGGAGTTTGTACAAATGCCAAAGGCCTTTCAACATACTGTATGTTCTGTCAGGATCTGAATGGACACTTGTGTTTTACTCCCCAACGTTCAGCTACTAGTGAGCATAAGCCTTCAAATACAAGTTGAAACCCTGAATCCTTTATCTTTTAACTTAGTTTTGCTCTCATGTATAACATAGCTCTAAATCACAGTTGTGATACTTATTAGCTGTCTTGGTAAAACTACAGGCAGTACATCTCTCACATTTCATTGAAAAGAAAAGAAACTAATGCCACCAGGGTCTCCATTGTTAGCTCCTTCTCCTGATTGTTCCCTGTGGGGATTCTGTGTTGGCCAGATGGCACTCTGAGGAATTCTTAGACAGATCTACACGTTGCAAAGGCAAACTGAAAAAGCAATATATATATATATCTTATATATTATATATATATATATAGTGTATCACTGTCTTCCTGTTCATCATTGATTTGCCCGAGCGGGCACCAGTAACATCTTATATTTTTTTTTCTTTTTTTTTGAGAAGTGGATTAAATATTTTACCTTGTCACCAGACTCTCTATGTCTAAACTAGATGATTTGGTTCACATTCAATACTGAAAACTGTTTTCTCTTATATGCCTGTTAACTTTTGTATTCAGAAGTTCTGATTTTAGTTTGTTCTGCTAGATCATAGAAATTGTCCACTCAGTTCTACTCTATTCTTTCAAAGACTGTCAAATTCCAAAGAGCACTGTGCAAGCCACTTCATACACTGGATCCTTCTTTAGGGAAAGTCAATTAAATTTTAGCAGCAGCAAAAGTTGAGTACCTTTTTTCATATTCATCACAAATGTTTATCTTTTTTGAAGAAAAATTGCTGATGAATTGCTTGAGGAGGATTTTGACAGTATCTTGTTTATTTCTTGAATTAGCCTAATTCTTATTTTGAAACCCCTAAGATTTCTATCAAAATCTCCAAAATGGTCAAATGATCCCAATTTTATATTTTCTGTCAAAAAAATTGTTCTAACTAGTATGTCATTCCAAAGTATTCCCAAGCTTTATACCCCACATGGAATAAGTAATTTTTATTTTCATTTTGTAAAGACCATACTCCCTTTGTTCCTTGTTTTAGGGGTATATAAAAATATGCTTATCTGTGTAAAACCAACTACTTTCTTTCCAGAAAAATGCTAAATTATTTCATTCTAGTTTCACTAAGGACCACCAGTGAAAATATGTAATCAACCAATTATAAAAAAAAAAGGTATGTATAAATACATCTATTTTTGGTCTGAAGTACTTATTTATGTATATTTGGGGTTTTACCTTCCTCTCAAGCAAAGCTGAACAACAGGGATTTTCCCAAACTGATCATTTCCTTTTCTTTTATCTTTGCCTTTGTAAGAGAGAGTCTCTCTGTCTGGAATGCACTTCCCTCTTTTCACTGTCTTTTATATAAATATCTACTCTTCCTTCAACACTGTTCAAATTTCATGTTTAGAATGCTTTCTGTAAACATCTCTTTAGACACACACACACACACACACACACACACTCCCTTCTTGACAATGCACCCTCCAAAATAATACTCACAGATGAATTCATTGAATTAAAATAATTTGTACACTCTTTTTGCTACTATGAGACTAGAAATGAGGATATATCAATTATTCATGTTTAGATTCTATGACTTAGCTGTTAATTGCCAAATAGCATTAGTCTAAATCATTTTTTGCATAAATATAATGACTTTGTAAAAATTCTTTTTTAAATTTGGATAAAATGTATCCATTTAAAAATCAAAGTCATTATCTGTGAGGATAAATATGAATTGCCACACTAATATGAACTCCACCCAGCAGACCAGCCTATCACAGCCTGGCACATCGAAATCCACCCTGCTGCAGTCTTTTTTTTAATCCGGCCCAGGTTCTAGTCCTGGCCTGCCACCACAGCAGAGCCTCACAACAAGCCAGATGACCCCCCCACCCCATGAGGGCCTCCATTTTCCACACCCGGACTTCCCCCTCATCATAACTCCACCCAGCAGACCAGCCTACCACATCCTGGCTCATCGAGATCCACCCCTGCTACAGTCTTTTTTTAATCCTGCCCAGGTATGCTGATCCAGAGACAGACATGGGGCAGAGCTGCTACTGGCTCTCCCTGTGCCCAGCCGCTAATGAGGCGCCCCGGGAGGGATGGCAGGTTCTAGCCCTGGCCTGCCACCCCAGCAGAGCCTCACAACAAGCCAGATGACCCCGCACTCCATGAGGGCCTCCATTTTCCACACCGGACATCCCCCTCATCAGAACTCCACCCAGCAGACCAGCCTATCACAGCCCGGCTCATGCAGCCGCTTGCGTCTGCGGTTCATCAATAAATGCTGGATTTTGAGATGACTACAAGAGTATGCTACCTGCACAGCAGAGCCTGGCAAGCTACCCGTGTCGTATTTGATATGCCAGACACCAGTAACAATTATAGACCTCATTCCCATGACCTGATGGAATGGTTTGAGGCTCTTTATGTTTCTGGAGCAAGCAGGTGCCCTTGGGCTCTACTTGCATGAGACAGGTCATATGGAGATGTTACTGGTACCCGCTCAAGCAAATCGATGATGAACGGGAAGACAGTGATACAGTGATATACTAATTTATATTTTTTAAACCTTTTTTGCCTCGAGGTGTTGCAGGTGTGGCTGCAGTGCCCGACTGCATCAGCAGGTGGCAGACAGGAGACAGGCTTGTCTACACCCAGGGCTCTGCCTTGTGGACCCTGAATGTTTGATGGTCTGACATAGAAAAAGACTGGGTCCCTGGGATGAACCCAGAGCCACAGCAGAGACGGGCAAGCTACTGGTGGTGTATTTGTTATGCCAAAAACAGTTAACAATAATGGACCTCATTCCCAGCGAATAGAGACATTACTGGCACTATTCAAACAAATTGATGAACAAATTGATGAACAATGGGAAGACAAGTGATACAAGTGAAAACGTTTTTGGGGTGTGTGTGTGGGGGATTTGCCTGGCTATTCATGGGACTATGAAGGGTGCTGGAGATAGACCCCAATTTGGCTACATGCAAAGGAAGCACCTTACCCACTATCCTATCTCTTTGGCCCTGCCCCCTTTTATTTCTTTTTTTATGATATACAGTAGACTTTAAAATTCTTATCTAAAATAGAAAGACAGTAACAAATCTGACTTGATTTGTCATTTTGAGTATAAAATACCTTCACTATCACTATCACTATCTTCCCGTTCATCATCTATTTGCTGGAGCGGGCACCAGTAATATCTCCATATGTCCTGTCTCATGCTAGTAGAACCCAAAGGCATCCGCTTGCTCCAGGAACATAAAGAGCCTCAAACCATTATACTAGGTCATGGGAATGACCCAATATAAATGTTACTGGCATTTGACATATCAAATACAACACGAGCAGCTTGCCAGGCTTGCCGCTGGTGGCATAGTTTTGTAGTCACCTCTGAATAAAGCATTTATTGATGAACCGCAGGGCCGCTAGCGGCCGTGTGAGCCGGGCTGTTATAGTCTGGTCTGCTGGGCGGAGCCGCGATGAGAAAGAAGTCTGGACGCAGAAAGCGGCGGCCCCCAAAGCAGAAACCCAATTAAAACAAGATTTCAACTAAACATAAATTGAAAGTTGAATTTTGAAGTTCTTATTCAAAACAACAAACAGGTCTCAGTGAGTGATTTTTTGAAGCAGAAAAGGACATTTGAAGTAAACAGAATGAAGCACCAAACAGCTCTGTTATGACTATTTTAGAAGATGACTCAGCAGAGTTTTTAACAAGAAAGATCAAAGGACCTTACCTTACCAGTTTATGAAAGATCTAGCAGACAAATTACATTTCGTAATTTTTTCCCTTAGCTTATTTTAAACTGAGCCAAGATATTTTTTTATTTGGAAAACAAACAAAATAGAAATTGAATGATAATCAATTTGTAAAATTATTCAGTTATAATATGTAACATTTCATTGAGTTTATTACTTTAGTCCATATTTTTGGTGAGAGCCACAAAGATTTAATTTTATGTTAAGATGATTAAAATTGTTTTTTACCAAGAATGTAGCTGAATGCTTGGAAGAGAGGAAGCATGATGTATGAGTTCCAAAAGAGCAGTATTTGAAAACATGTGCATGAAAGAACTTCTGTGAGCATTTTGGAATGATTTTTTCCTATCGACCAACAAGCCTCCCATCCCCACCCCAGCACACACACCAGCTTTTTTATAAAAAAAAATGGATTTGGGTGGAGTTAAGAACTCTTTTCAAATCTTAAACAATAACTGGAAATCCTGAAAATGTATTCTTTATCCCACGGGGAAAACACCTTTAAGCCCCCTCCCCCATAAGAATTGTTTAGCAAGAAATTTTTAAGTGGTTTCTATTTTGAGCAAAAACCAGTTACAAATGCCTAAAATATAATGCTATCTGTGTTCATCCCCAATCCTCCCAACAAAAAATGCACAGACCCAAATAATCCAGATAAATATACAAAGTCAGTAAATTATTACTGTAACCAGTGGTAGAATTAAAGACTTAGAAAATTTACCACAAAATTATGACTCTGGTTAAAAATATATATATACGTATAGCTTCCATATTTTGATTAGTAGCTAATCATGAGTTCTATATAAATTTACCTCAGTAGGAAAGCTTGGTGTTGAGAAACAAAGGCACAGTCTATACTACCCTGTAATTAGTGGAAAGAGAAATGGAGCAGGAATCAGGTATCACAGTCACTCAGACCCTAAGTTTCTCAAATCTACATACAAGCCTGGCCCACGTGCACATTACCTGAAACAGCAGCAGTTTACATGAACAGATCATTCAAAAACAAAATTTGTATTTGGAAATAATAGTATATTTTAAAATGTGATATAAAACACAAGCAAATCATCAATATATATATTTATACTTAAGATATTCTGAGCTGATTAATCTAGTATCTGTAAGTCTGACCAGTCTATAATACAAAAAGGATCTTCTATTCTATACTGTGTGTCACGTGGAAAAAATCCAGACCTTGTATTTTGAGTTTATTTGCCTTTCAAAGTACGCGAAAATTCCATTCATCAGACTTTTTTTTTTAATTTTTACATCCTGATATTTGTTGCAGGACCACCTATCTTGAACAGCATCCTAAAGTCAGGGTCTTACTCAGAGACACATGATCTCTCATATCAGCCCTATGTAGGGTTTCTATTTTGAGGAGGGTGAAGTACAAGCCACATCAATGTAGACAGCCTAAAATAGCCAGGTACTATCGCTTAGAAACCAATTTTTTTCTTCTGGTTCACTTTACGCATTCAAAGGACATAAGATGAAGAACAGCAGAAAAACTCTCCCATCATCTAGAGGCACACTAGAAAAATCAAAACTGTGGAGAATTGAGATCAGACTCTGGTTACTCTCTGAAAGTGATGAGAAATTCAGGAAATTCTCATGTGTCTAACTCTTACCTCTTACTTCACAGCTTAAAAGTTTCATGTAGAAAAAAATTGAGGTTCTCACTGTTAAAAACATAGTTTCTGTTTCTCCATTTTCCTTCCCCAGAAATAATTCTAGAATCAATTCTTAATGTGTTGTGCAGAAATACTGAACAAATTCTATAACTGTTTCCCTGACTTTTTGTAGCTGGTTATTGTTTTACTTCACACCTATCCTCTCTTAGACTCTGGTTTCCAGACACTGCTTTAGATACATGATCAAAAATTAACGTTTCATTCTTCATATTTTAACTGCAATTTTAGTCCTAAATCTCTTATCCTTGGTATTTGCCAAGTAAATTAGACAAGTAATAGCAAGTTATGGAAAAAGAAATTGGCCACAAGGAAATGACCATATCTATCTTACAAATCCATCAATGAAGCAGACAAAAACAGCATTTGGATGATTAGGAATTATCAATAAAAGACCATGGTCTAAAAGCATAATTAAATCCCTTATTATTATTATTATTATATAAAATTAAACTGCAAAATGAATTTCTTAATTCTCTTCTAATAAAGGAAATTTAAGTCCACACTCAGGGCTCTGCCCCATGGGCCCTGTATGGTTGATGGTCTGACATAGATAAAGACTGGAGCCCCTGGGGTGAACCCAGAGTCACAGCAGAGCCTGGCAAGCTACCTGTGGTGAATTTGATATGCCAAAAACAGTAATAATAATGGACTTCATTCCCAACTAAAGGAGACATTACTGAAGCCCACTCGAGCAAATCAATGAACAACGGGAAGACAAGTGATACAAGTTCATTTGTATAATTTATCAAGCAATGGAACAAATGAAGTCAAGATAAGTGCTTAGAATCTCAATGACAGCCAATGCTAAAATGTCTTGTCCACCTACTTAAAACCTCATACTATTTAATACTATAGTTGGATATGGAGAAGAGCATGAATTTCAACCAAGTTCCCCACTACTCACGAGAGGATATTTCCAATGTAGGCATAGTAGGAGCAACAGTAGGGCGTGGTTCCATCACAGCAGTAGGATCGACAGTCTTTGCCACACTGAGCAAAGCAATCATCTATGGAATAAAAGCCACATGCGCACACTTACAACTCTGACATCATAGCTTTAGAAAATAATTGGTTCTAGTTCATATCTTAGTGGGTTATTGTCCATTTTTGAGTGCATTTAAATTTTCATTTTACATATTCAGTGTTATACAATGTTTTTAACCACCTAGTCTTCCTTCGCATCAGATATGAAGGGGGAAGGCAGAGACCATTGCTTAAATCTCTTGCATCAAGCATCACTGGTAAAATTCCTTTAATGCCACAGTGAAAGAAGGAAAAAAATAACAGAAGGAAGGAAAAAAATAGAAGAAGGGAAGGAAAGAAGTAGAAGGCAAGGGAGGGTGAGAGTGACACAACTTGTAGGTTGTTCAATTTGTCAATACAATTCTCATAACAATCTTTAAAAGATATTAGTCTCTTGATTGTTATTGTTACTGCCAAATAATAATTTTTATTAGTCACTGACATGGATGATATGAAATAAAAACCATTTCTCTTCAGCATAGTATGTTTTGGTTTCATTAATGTGGGTTTTATATATGATTTTCTTCTTTTTCAACAGTTTCTATTACAGCACAGTGATTTGCAAAGTCATTGATACTTGAGCTTAGACAGGGGATATTGCAGCACAGATCCTACCACCAGAGTCAACCTCCCTCTACCAGGTTCCAGATTCCTTCCCATATCTTCTACCCTCCTCTCTTCTACCTGGCCTCTCAATAGGCACCTTCCTAAATTTGGTTGTTAAAGTTTGGGTCTCTTGAGCTCGGTGTTGTTGACTCCAGGACTGGAATATGTGGCTCTATTATTACTGCCCTCGCCTTTGTACCTGCCTCCGTTTGCTCCTGCCCTGGCAGCTTCTCATCTCCCTCCTCACTTCCTCCCCTCCACTCTTTCTTTCCTTCTCCTTCCTTAATTCTGGGACCAACATTGAAGAGACCATCCCCCTTTAAAACACTGCATTCTCTTATTCAGTAATTCTGAATACCACCTTCTGGCTTACTTCATTTAACATGAGTTCTAGACATATCAGAACCAAAAAGAGCCTGAATATCCTATCAAGAAAGAAAAATGTGGGGCCGGAGTGATAGCACAGCATGGTAGGGATTTGCCTTGCACGCGGCCAATCCAGATTCAATCCCTGGCATCCCATATATTCGCCCAAGCATTGCCAGGGAGTAATTCCTGAGTGCAGAGCCAGGAATAACCCCTGAGCATTGCTGGGTATGACTCAAAAGAAAAAAATAAGAAAAATGTACCTGTAGATGACAAACTTGTGAATAATGAGGAGTTTATTTAATGTTAGATTAAAGAAACAATAAGCTGTGGAAAAGCACTGAATATTTCTTATTAAAAAGAAAATGATGACGCTGACAAAAATCAATCCGTTGTCTTTTACTGTCCATGATTTGGGGGGGATAAAAAAAATCTATACCCTAATGTTAAACAAAAATTTCTCTATCTTTGAAAAATTATTTACCTAAATAATAATGTTTAATAAATTACTTAAAAATAATTTGGATTTCAGAGATATAGGACAGATACTTGTCCTGCAAGAGGCTGAACTGAATTCAGTCCTGGGCACCACATGTAGTTTCCTGGCACTGTTAGGAGTGATCCCTGAGCACAGAGTCTGGAGTAAACCCTAAGCATTGCGAGATGAGAACCAAAAAAAAATGGTATTTTTAAAAACTGGAGCGAGCAGATGCCCTAGGGCTACACTAGCAGGCAGCAACAGGACATATGGAGATGCCACTGGTGCCTGCTCAAGCAAATTGATGAACAATGGGAAGAGAAATGATACAAGTGAAACACCGGAGGGCTTAAGAAAGTACAGATGTTGAGTTACATGTCTTATATGGAAGGCCCCATCCAGAAACAAAGTAAAATCAAACACACTTTGATATTGTCAGTGATATCAATTCAGATTTATGTAGATTAGAAAAATATTTTGCTGACAATTTAAGTTATATGTTTAAGATATTAAAAAAAATGTTGTCATCTGTAACTCAGCCTTTAAAGATAGTATTACTGGGGCCACAGCGATAGTCCAGCAGGTAGGGCATTTGCCTTGCACAGCAGACCAGGGTTCGATCCCCGGCATCCCATATGGTCCCCCAAGCACCGCCAGGAGTAATTCCTGAATGCAGAGCCAGGAGTAACCCCCTGAGCATCGCCAGGTGTGACCCAAAAATCAAAAGAAAAAAATAGTGTTACTGACCACAGTATATTACTAAAATTTTCTTACCAAAACTATAAATTGTAAGTTATTAAACTTATGCCTCCATGCCGTGTTATTGATTTGTCTTCAAAGGAAAATTAAGATTGTTTTTTAAATCATCTCTTTGCAAAGATGATTCTTTCGAGTAAGATGTGATCCCAAATATAGTTAAATGTGTCTACCTTTATCAATAACATATTGCATTATGGGACAAGTAAAAACTTCCAAGTTCATCTTCAACACTACCTCCACCACATACATGAACACACCTTGATATTTTCCTCTGTGAGATGGTAAAAACAAATGCAAGGAGCAAATAATTACCCTTTCAAGATTTAACACTCTACTTAAATTCACTTATATGTTTTAAAGACAAAAGCACAATCAGTGGTTTACTGACAATTCATGCTTTTGGAAAAACACATCACACAGTTTAAGGTTTTCGTTTTTTAAATTCTTTCCTGTGAGTTTCTCTAGCTCTCACTGTTAGTGCTGATGAATTACTTCCAAATCATCAAACTGGTCAGTTTTCTGAAGAGCTTAGCAGGAATGTTCACTTCCTGCTCTTAAAAGCCACTCAAATAATGGGAAAGCTGATTATTTACTTCTTTTGCTGAAGCAAGACAACCAATGGGTAGCTTTATGGAGTATCATTTAAATAAAAGCAAAGGCAGTTTCCATTTATTTATTCCCCATGAATACTGAGATTCAATCACTACTATTCTGATTCCTACATGATGAGAATACAGTGTTATCAAAATATTTGGAACCAATATTACAGGAAGCCAATCTCCAAACCTTATGACCAAGAGGTTTGACGCAGCAAACAGCTAGGTCACGTCATGTATGGTTCATTAATATTGTGGCACTTTCCGTGTTGTAATAAAAAATTTACTAGTGCAGAATATTCAGTTGGAACATTTTAAACTGAGGTAGCAACCTCTCTTTAAAACCAATATGTCAGTTGTCTTCCTCTGAGACTAATGTCATGAAGATCACACTTTGACACACAGGACCACATTTTCCTTGTGCAAGAGTGGAGCATTCTAATTGCTGCTAAAAGATATATCCTAGAGGACCTAGAGTTAGTACCAGTGTTGGGGCACTTGCCTTGCACTTGGCCAACCTAAGTTCATCCCCAGCACGCCATATGGGACCCAGAGCACTGCCAAGAGTGATCTCTAAGCACAGCGTAGGAGTCAACTTTGAACACTGCCAAGTGTTGCCCCCAAACCCAACCCCTCCAAAAAATGGGAAAATGATAAAATATCTAATGTTTCAGTCAGTACTCTTGAAAATTTGCCTGTTCAAATAGTCTTCATTGCCTTTAATCATAGAAAAAATATGGAAGATTTCCCACCCCTATTCCACCTTAAGGAATGTATGGCACAGGAAAAGAAATATCTGGTTCTAAGCAGTTGCCCTGTCAGAACTATGGATAAAGAAGGAAGGAAAAAGGGAGGGGGACAGTCACTAGCTATAGCCCGGAAGGCAAAGCCTTGATCAGATCCTGCCTTTGTAATGGAATGGATATTAACATAAACATTTCATTTAGTCTTTTTCCAAATGGGACTCTGTAGTACAATACCAGGCTTCAAGTATAGAAAACTTGCTTTTCCTTTCCTTAACAAATGAAAGTGATTTTAATGCATTTGGGGAGCAGGCGTAGAAGGAGAAAGCATGTAATGAACAAAGTCTTAATTTAGATTCTGTCCCATTAAAGAAGGGAATTCACTGAATGGGTCTAAGAACTATTTTTATTCCTTTCCTTATCTAACCTCAATTTTCATTTCTAGTTGAATCTCTTAATTCCACTAAAATCCATTCTAGTTCTGTGTGCGTGCATGGTGTGTGCGTGTGTGTGTGTACATATCATCATTTTTCAATTCCATTCACATTATGTCCTGTTCTATCACCTTATGACCACATTTTCTCAATTCTGATTCCTAAAAGTCTTCCACACCTCACCTATTTTATTTTATTTTTTGAGCACCTATCTATTGAGCTTTCTTTATGGGTCAGACATTTAGCTAGTTTCTGGAAATATTGTACTGAGCAAAAAACAAAGAGTATCTACCAATGACCCAGTGAGGAGACATCATTTGAAAACCTACAGCACATGCATGACTTAGTAAATAAGATACAACTTTATATACAATAGATAATGGGTTCACATTTGTCTCCCAGACAATATTCAAAGCATAGTCCTAGCTTAGGCTTTGACTTATATCCCAAGCCACACCTGCCAACTGAGGGAGTATGGCAAGCACAAAATGCCCTGGAAGTGGAGAGAGGAATAAACATCAATGAACACATGGCGTGAGCATTTCTTACACAGAAGCTAGTCAAGTATTGGCTTATACTTACTCTTGCTGCTAACTGGAGAGGGATATGGAAAGAGAGTGAGAATGAATGACGGGTAAACTTTTTTTTTTTTTTTTTTGGTGGGGGTCACACCCTGCAATGCTCAGGGTTACTTCTGGCTCTGCACTCAGGAATTCCTCCTGGCGGTGCTCGGGGAACATATGGGATGCCGGGGATCGAACCTGGGCCAGCACAGCCCGGCTGCGTGCAAGGCAAACGCCCCTACCCGCTGGGCTATCGCTCTGGCCCTGGGAAAACTTCTTAAACCAAGGAGCTTTGCTAGTTTCATGAATCCGTGTGCTCTAGGCCTGGTGGCCATAGGGGCTAGGGAAGGAAAAGCGCAAATCGGATGCTTTCATTTAGCCCTAGGGAATAGAATAGACAAAATAACAGATGAAAGTTAGTGTTTAATAGCATTGTAGAATAAGGATACGTGAGAGTGTTAAAGTCGTATTTGGGATTCTATTTCCTTCCTTTTTAATAAGCAGAGAGGGTAGAAAGAAGGATCATGGTTTTAAGCGAATTAATAATGAGGTTTTAAATATAAAATCAATTAATATGATTGGCAATGGAACTCTGTAAACCTTAGCAATGGAAACTCTGTAAATGGGTTAGGATGTGGAAGCTCCTGATTAAACACAAAGGACTTTTCTTACTTTTATTAAATACATCTCTGTATTTTGGAAGTCAGCATTTTGCCTATAATATTACTTTAAAATAGCTCAAAGGCAGTTAGTAGTTTAATTTTAACTAACAGACTATAAATACTATACAAGTTAGTACTGATTTCTGGCCAGGGTGAATGAGAAAATTCTATTTTTTAATGGTATGGGAGTAATGTTGAAGTAATGTCTTCAAATAAGTTGCACGGTATCAAAAGCTGTACCTCAGTGATCCACCTAAAGTTTAGCCTGTCTCTGACTTTTGTCAGAAAGGGAGAAGCAGTTTGCAAAGAACTTTGATTCACTTTATTTTGTGGATGCAAAGCGGATGCAAAATCACATGTGTAATTAACTTTGTATGTCATGAATAACTCGTGAAAAACCATTTTGGACTCCTCGTCTGGCTCATAAAATAAAGTCACTTTGCTTCATCTGTTATTAGCTATTCTCGTTCAAATTAACTCGGAGGAACGGTAAGAGGATGGATAAAACGATGGATGAAAGCGAGCTCTTAAGAAATCAAGGTTAAATTCTGGGTGAATTCACAGCTCTCAAAACTTAACGCAGGGGGTGGGGAGTAGTTTAAAGCTTGCATTTGGCCACCCTGGGTTCAATCCCTGCCACGGCATATACCGCCAGCACTGGTCAGGAACGGCCCTTACCACTACTGTACAAAACATATCCATCTACTGCACTTGGGAGCTAATTGCAAAAGCCTTTTAATTTCTACAAGAGGAAACCCGGAATATAAGGCAGGTGGCGGATGGGACAAGGAACCTGTATGGAGACTCGAAAATCTCTCAATTCTTTATATGAAAACTTCCTGGGCTCTGTAAACTTCTGGGGGATTCTAAAACCTTCTTGCTCTCGTTGGCCTCACCCCCAGAGTCACGCAGACATCCTAAGGCCTTTTAAGGTTAACCAGTGGGTCAAACACCCTCGACGCGGATTGCCAGTTGCTGTACCCAGAGAGAAAAGAAGACACGAAAAGCCAAGGGTGGAGAGGGTGGGAGAAGAAAACACAACACCATGCAACGCAACCCAACGCAACGGAACAAAAGCGCGTGCAGGTCTAGCCCTTTCCAGCGCCCACCGGCCCCGCCGGGACCACCCCATGTGCGCGTGTCCCCGCAGGGACCAGGGCGTCCCGACTAACGTGCCACCAAGCGCAGTCCCCGGCACTCACCTGCGTAGACAAAGAGCAGGACCAGCTTGGAAAGCGCGATCCCTGGACACCCGGGCAGCCTGCGCGCGTCCATCCAAGCCGGTGAGCCGAGGTGGCGCGCCGGGACGCTCGGACACGCTGGGCGAGGCGAGAGACGCGCTGGGGATCCCGGAGCCGGAGTGGGGGCGACCAGACGGTCAGAGCTGCGACCGCCCAAGGGAAGCGGAGCTGCCCCTGGCCCGGAGCTGGGGGAGCGCGGGGCCGCCTGGCGCCGGGCTGCGCCGGGGGCGAGGTCTCTTTGTCTCTCCCCAAGGCACTTCGGGGCGGGCCCGGCAGCCGGCGGCGTCCGCGGCCACCCGGGCTCACATTTCATCTCCGCTGGTGGCACCGACGCGGGGTGGCGGGGGCGGCGGGGCGGCCCCGACTCCTCCCCGCGCTCCACTCCTGCCCCGCGTCCACCGACTTGGGGTGCTGCTGCGCCCTCGTGCAGGAACTTTCCCCCAAGCCCTAGGCTCTGGGGTTGGCGAGGGAGCTTAGTGGCCACCTTCTAAACCTGGCTCCAGGCCCCCGATGTTTTCTTGTGATGCAATGAATGAAGAACTTTGCTTTTTCCGTCTTGGAACACGTGGGGAAGGGACCTGGACAAAAGACGCGCGCGAAGATCCCGAGCTTTGGGAAATGCTAAAGCGGTGCATGATAGAAGTGCCGCGGAGGTGAAGGTGATGAATTATTGGCAGTAAACTAGACAAGGCTCCAGTGAAGACAGGGCAAACAAGTCAGCAAGGCGCCCTGTGGTCTTAGTATTTGACACTGTTCGGCAGCTTGGAGCTACTGGCTGATGCAATTCGAGAAGGAAAAATGAGATATATAAAAAAAAATTAATCAAATCTAAACAGCTGGAAGACAAATGATCATTTGCAAATGGTTGTCCTCTACTGGCAATGAAAGAGACTCGCCTCTAAAATTCTATTCCTCTAAAGATCTGTTGTTTTCGGATCTTTGGATGAACCCAGGTCTTCTCATAAGCAGGGCAAGAAACATTCTGTGCCCTCAGCACTAAGGCTCTTAGCTAGAATTAATTGATGAGTCATCAAAGTTTCCTTTCATGCAAATGAAAGTTAGAAAGTTCTCTTGATCATGTATGGGGGAAGAAATAGTAAATTTCTTTTTTAAAAGCCAACATCAAAGAAAAAGTGCTTTTTAAAAAAATCATAAATGCTAGAACTTTATTGAGTTAAGCACAAATGCCAGTATTTGATTATTGCACTGAGGCAGAGCTGAGGGAGGACACACACGGGGCACAAGTTGAGCCTCAGTCCATACCCTTAGCATATCTTCTTTATTCCCAAACCCATCTGCTTAAATAGAAAGCAAACGTGAAGAATCTATTAAAAACGCAAGGGATGGCAAGAAATAAGACCAGCAAGAATAAATACTGTGTTTCAATAATAAAGGTTTATTTTTTTTAACTTTAAGCACCTTGATTTACCAAATTGTTCATAATACAGTTTTTTCAGGCATCCAAAGTTCCAGCACGAATCCCGTCAACCCCGTCGCCAGTCTGACCATTGCCCTAGATTCCCACCCTTACCCATCACAAGCCCGCTCCCTAGGCGCAAAATAATCTACTTCATATTGCTTGTTGCAACCAAGTGGTTAGTAGGATTATCAAATAATGGTTCAGCAAAGAAAAATTGTGAAAACTGTGATATTTCACAATGGTATTATTAAAGTCATTGTCTGAGAATTTACTGAGCTGTTTGTTGCTTTTTGCCAGTTGAGTTTTCTGTGTTACTGCTTTTGCTTATTTCTTAGTGGGTTTCTCTGCTACTTTCCCATTAAATTTGTTGTACTCCTACTGGACTGTTAGTATTGTAAAAATTGGACGGATCAGGCAGCCATATATGTGGCCAAACACTCCAGGTGCTCCAAGATCTGTAGAACTTGGACAATTCTTAGCTTACCCCACTCCCAAGGAGGCCCTAGGGTTTTAGCCCAAAGACCACTTACTGGGTAGGTTCATCTGCTTGGCTTGGCATCTCTTCTGAAAGTAGTCCTGACTATGTGACGCTGGGCAGCTGTGAGATGTGGAAGTGACCACTAGAGCTTCCTGTAGCACCCAGTGGGGTCAGTGGAGGAGGCTGTCCTCCTTCCATATCTGCGTACAGGGCAGCAGCTGTAGACGACCCAGCTTCACAGCTTTAAGAATAATCTCACAAGAAGTGCCAAGCCAAGCCCATGAGACTCAGATACACTGACCTTCAGGATGAAAACTCTGAAACCTTCTTGGTAGTGGGACAGGCTAAGTCTCGGTCCTGAAAACCCTCCAGCAGTCAACAAGCAAAGATTTTTAAATTATCCTAGCATTGATAGGCCTAAAGACAGACAGTTGAGAATCTCAAAATAAGATATGAACTGAACCAATGCTTTTAATGGGTTTTAAAAGCATTAAATAAGCGAAGGGGTGATGATAGGTCATATGTCATTGTGATATGGTTTAGTGTAACATCTGTAAAGTCCTGTTTCCATTGATCAAAGTAAATTGGATGTTAATTAAATATTTAACATTAAATTTTAAATTATAAGATATTGATAAAAAATGAGAGGATGACATTTACATAAATATATACTAAAAGAAGACTTTCCAAAACAGACTAAAGTTCCAGAAACCATAAAAGTAAAATATCAAAAACATTGACAAAACAAGAACTATATAAGTATATTATTCATATATATAGCCAAACTTTTAAACTAATAAAAATTTTATATATTGTCAAACTTTTAAACTAATAAAATATATTTTTATTTTATTTTTATTAAAATAATTTTTATTGTACCACCATGGGTTATACAATTACAAAAATGGTCATGATGGGTTTCAGTCATATATTATTCCAGCACCTGCCTCCACCAGTGCCCTATACCACATTGGAACTAATGTTCCCAAATTCGCTCCCCCCCATCCCCAGCCTGCCTCTATAGCAGGCACTTTTCCTTTTTCTTCTCTCTCTCTCTCTCTCTCTCTCTCTCTTTCCCTTTCTTCCTTCCCTTACACATTGTGGCTTGCAATATTAGGAAAGTGAAAGTTCATCAATAAATGCTGGATTTTGAGATGACTACAAGAGTATGCTACCCACACGGCAGAGCCTGGCAAGCTACCCGTGTCATATTTGATATGCCAAATACCAGTAACAATTATAGACCTCATTCCCATGACCTGATGGAATGGTTTGAGGCTCTTTATGTTCCTGGAGCAAGCAGGGCCCTTGGGCTTTACTTGCATGAGACAGGACATATGGAGATGTTACTGGTGCCCGCTCAAGCAAATCGATGATGATTGGGAAGACAGTGATACAGTTATACAGAATACATACATTTAGAGGTTATCATGTATGTCCCTTTGCCTATATATTCCAGCTCAGTTCTAGTCTGGTGTTAACATTTCCCACAATCAGAACACTGGTATATATTTATATACCATTAATGAATGCAGTCATTCCATACCAGTCCTTTTCCTTCTGACTAATTTCACTCAGCATGATAGTCTCCATGTCCATTTATTTGCAGGTAAGTTTCATGACTTTATCTTTTTGACAGTGGCATAGTATTCCATTGTGTAAATATACCAGAGATTCTTTAGCCAGTCTTCTATTTTTTGGGCATTTAGGTTGTTTCCAGATTCTGGTTATCCTAAATAGAGCTGTGATGAGTACAGAAGTGTAGATAGTGTTTCTTCTGTGTGTTTTGGGGGTCTCCAAGATATATTCCCAGGAGTAGTATTGCTGGGTTGAATGAGAGCTCAATATCTTGTTCTTGGAGGAATGGCCATATTGTTTTCCAAAAGGGCTGGACCACTTGGCATTCCCACCAACAGTGGATGAGAGTCCCTTTCTCCCTGCATCCACGCCAGCACCAGTTTTTCTTGCTTTTTTGGATGTGTGTCAGTCTCTGTGGTGTGAGATGATATCTCATTGTTGTTCTGATTTGAATCTCCCTTATGATTATTGATGAAAAGCACTTTTTCATATGCCTTTTGGCCATTTGAATTTCTTCTTTTTGGGAAGTTTCTGTTCATTTCTTCTCTCCATTTTTTGATTGAGTTGGCTCTTTTCCTTTTTGTAAAGTTCTACCAATGCCTGATATGTCATGGATATTAACCCCTTATCAGATGGACTTTGGGTCAGTATTCTTTCCCAGTCTGTGGGCTGTCCCTGTATCTTGGTCAGAGACAGCCCATTTCTTTTGAGGTACAGAAGCTTTTCAGTTTTATATAATACCATTTGTTTATCTTTGCTTCCATATGCTTTGTCAGTGGTGTTTCGTCTTTGAAGATGCCTTTAGCTTTGATGTCGCAGAGCGTTTCTCCTATGTTTCTCTGATGTACCTTACAGATTCATGTTTGATGTTCAGATCTTTAATTTACCTGATCTCCTGCATATTCCTGAGTATGGGATATAGTTCAGTAGCATTGCACTGTCTTGACAATCTATGAAGTGCTGTTTTTTTTTGATTTTTATTTTCTCTAAGTAATAGAATATAATGCATGCTAGTAATGGTAAAGGTCAAAATTGTCCAACTGTCATATGTTACATATTGATTTTGATAATCTTTCAGTATTAAAAATATATGTCTAACCATTCATCCAAAGATAGAACTATAAAGCAGTGCTATACCAAATTATACATAATATACAAATAGTGATGAACATATATTACACATATTTGAAACTTCAGATTATGGCTAAAATTAAATTAGCTGGGGCTGGAGCGATAGCCCAGTGGGTAGGCGTTTGCCTTGCACGCGGCCGGCCTGTGCTGGCCCGGGTTTGATCCCCGGCATCCCATATGGTCCCCGAGCACCGCCAGGAGTAATTCCTGAGTGCAGAGCCAGGATTAACCCCTGAGCATTGCCGGGTGTGACCCAAAAAGCAAAAAAAAAAAAATTAGCTTTAAAATTGAAATTGCTCAATTTTAAAGTAGTGCAATTGAAAAGCTTGTATACTTATTGTTAAGAAATATCTACTGTAGATGCCCACATCACAACCTGTGACATGTACTTTCTTTCTGACTCTACTTACAGTCTTAAAAATAAAATGAATTCACTTCCAATCACTGTATCACTGTCTTCCCGTAGATCATCAATTTGCTTGAGCAGGCACCAGTAACACTTCAATACATCCTGTCACATGCGAGATAGCCCAAGGGCATCTGCCCGCTCCAGGAACATAAAGAGCCTCAAACCATTCCATCAAGTCATGGGAATGAGGTCTATAATTGTTACTGGTATTTGGCATATCAAATATGAGACAGGTAGCTTGCCAGGCTCTGCCAATATTTATATATAGGTGTATATATAGGTATATATATATATAGGTATATATATTTAATTTGGGCTACATTGGCACGTGATAGGATCCAATGGAAATGTTACTGGCGCCCCCGAGCAAATCGATGAATAACGGGATTCAAGTGATCAAGTGATATTTAATGTATATCAAAAATATATACATATATCAAAAGCTCCCCCAAACTTCCATGAACAAAAGATAAAACAAATTTAACAGTCATTAAATGGACTTTGTGACCATCTAATTTAAGTGAGAAACAAAATAAATAATTCAAAATATAATGTTAAAGCTGAAGAGATAGTATAACAGGAAGGGTGAATTTCTTGCACACAGCTGATTTGGGTTTGACCCTTCCATATGTTCCCCCAAAGCATCCCAGGAGTGATACCTGAATGCAAAGCCAGGAGTAACCTATGAGCATTGCTGAGTGTGCACACACATCCACTCAACCAGAATGAACAGTCTAAAGGAGTTTATTGAAAAACAAATTTCTTGGAGCCAGAACATGTGAGTAAGGCACTTGCCTTGCAAGAGACTTGCCTGGGTTTGATCTCTGGTACTTGTTATGGTCCCTTGAGCAACGCCAGGGTGACACTTGTGTGCAGAACCAGGAGCAAGTTCTAGCATCAGTGGGTGTGGTGGCCAATTTTAAAAAAATAACAATTTCTTTAATATGAGCCAACTCATGTTTATTGTAAAATAAATGAAAACCATACAAACAAAATAAAATGCATATTCACTGAAGTAAGCAAGTTAATACTATTGCGTCATGGTAAGATAGAGTTAATACTATTGTGTCATGGTAAGATAGAGTTTGCCTGTGTTTGATGGCCATCTAGGAGTTCTGACCCACATGTTCTTCCTACATATGTGTTGTAGACTCTATGTAGTCGATATATGCAGCTACATATAGTTGCAGGAATAACATTCCGCTGTATATTCTTCAGTATATAGAACATATATTATATTGTCAGATATGGCATAGATATTTATATATAGTCAGATAAATTTTTCAATTGTTTGTACATTAATTTTCAAGCATAACTATTTTATTGACATTAATAGCTTTGGCTATTGTATCTGTTCTTCATCTTCATTTGGAGTTGATGATGCCAAGAAAAGAAAGGGCTCATCCAGACACAAAAGAAAAACTCAGAAGAGCTCAAAGACAAAAAGAAAGAAGTAAAAGGAGAATATCAAAATGCAGTATTGGGGGGCATTACAAGAAATGTTTGAAAAATAAAAGTGGACACTATTATGATAGCTCTTGTTGTCTGAATTGGTCATTGAGGATTAGCATGAATAAATAAATTGCCCAGGGTCACACAACAATGAAAAGTGCTCTGATAGGATAACTATTAGCTGAGATTCACTATTAACCATAAAAAACAAAACTTTTGTTTTCGTAACTATTAAAAATTAATAGTTACAGGCTGGAACCATAGGACAGCGGGTAGGGTATTTGCCTTGCACACAGCTGACCCGGTTTCAATCCCTGGCATGCCGTATGGTCCCCTGAGTACCACCAGGAGTAATTCTTGGGTGAAGAGTCAGGACTAACCCCTGAGTACCACAGGGTGTGACCCAAAAAGCCCCCCTAAAAATTAATAGCTTGTTTAAATATTAAGATTCTCAGTTTGGTTATATTGAGAGAGAGAGGCAGAGAGAGAGACAGAGAGACAGAGAGGAGGGAGGAAAATACTTGCCTATTGGGGAGCCACTGGGGTCCACAACAGTACCAGGAAAGAAGTTCTCTTCTACCTCCGAGGCTACCAGGGAACAGATGAAAACTCACAAGTCCAGCACAGTTCCAAAAAAGGCTTTTAATAGTACAAAAGCTAAGCCCAAGTCTCCTACCAAAGATGATCCCACCAGCGAGAGTCCCACCAAAAAAGAGAGGAGTCCCACCAAAGAGGAGACAGTACCTCAAGTCAGTCCCCTTTATACACAAAGTAATCCTAACTTCAGGGAGGGTCCTGTCAACAAAGAACCCTAAACAGATTCTAGATAGTAGAAGAGTGTAGAAGGGTGATGCCATACCCTACTACAGGTCTAAACAAAGGATTATTCCAAGGACTAATCTCTTCTTCCGAGATTATCTCAAGTAAAACACTAAAGAGAAAGGAGGCTGGTATAATGTGATACATCTTAATTTCACGGACTTTATGCAATCTAGATGGTACTCACAAGGTCCTTCTTATTTATCATCTGCACCAGGGTGATTCTGAGTATCTTGTTCTCCATATACTGAAAGGGTCAAACTCACCTGCGTGAGGGCAAACTAGTATGATCCTTCCTATAATCTTATAGATAATCTCAACATAGCCAGGGTGTAGTCTCCTGGTAAATTCTAACTGCCCCACGCTGAGTCTAGTGCATATAAAGAGAGGCTGTGTCCAATCTAGATAATATAGAATTCTTAGTAGATGTATAATAATAAGTCAGAAGCTACTCATTCAGAGTCAAATGTGACTTCTGTAACCGCCACACCCTCCATCAGTGTTTACATAGAAGAGTATGCACCTTGGCTTAAGAACCTGTAAATAGATTAAGCTGTGAGTGGATAAAACAGCAAAGTTCCCAAGCTAGCTAAGCCTATCATCCAATACTTGCCTGTGAACTTTTCCCACTAGCAATGACTTCAACTATCATTAATGACACATAATGATTATCTCTGGTGTGCAAAACCTAATACCCCATGCAGGACTGTTTAAGGCAACAACCTTCTCTAAAACAGAAGGAAAGTACAAAACATCCTTTGAGAGACATTTTTCTCCCAGTATTCTATGCCACATAGTGTTAGCCTATATTTACTGAGGAATGCTTT
This sequence comes from Cryptotis parvus, assembly GCA_021461705.1. Taxonomy (NCBI): domain Eukaryota; kingdom Metazoa; phylum Chordata; class Mammalia; order Eulipotyphla; family Soricidae; genus Cryptotis; species Cryptotis parvus. The sequence goes on along the minus strand of JAJIBD010001324.1, from coordinate 62,507 downwards.
TGATTACAGTTTAGAAAATCAGTTCTATATGGGTAATATTCAATTAACTGGTTACAGACTGGAACTGTAGTCCAGTGGGTAGGGCGCTTGCCTTGCACACAGCTGACCCGGGTTCAATCCCTGGCATGCCATATGGTCCCCTGAGTACCACCAAGAGTATTTCTTGGGTGAAGAGCCAGGAGTAAGCCCTGAGTATCACAGATAATGGTGATACTCAGATGAGTTTACTCACATTATGGTTTATTGCTATGAGTTATAAGCTAATGTTTGGTCAGCTCAGAAGTCCTAGTAGTCTGTTAAACAAGATCACTGAACCTGTCACGCAGTGCCATAAGTTTGGGGTGGCACTCCAGAAATCGCCTTTTTTAAGAACATCCCACTAAATACTGATACTGCTCCCTGGGGATAAAATGAGAAACACAGGCCCAGAAAAATCTAACTTTAGGGATTGTTGCCCTTACCGCAAGGCTCTTCTAAGAGGAAGATAGAAATTGTGTATTCACGAGTCTGTCTCTAGAACTGTCACTCTTCGTCTCTCAATATTTCTCATTTTAGCTTTCACCTGATTTGCCTATTCAAAGCTCTCCAAATAATCCTTTAGGCATTCTAATATTTATGAGTCACAAACACCTTTTTTATTTTCTCTCTTTTTTTCTTGTGGGAGGGTGGGAAAGTTGCCACACCCAGCAGCACTCAGGGTTTATTCCTGGCTCTGCTCTCAGGGATCACTAACTCTCTTAGTGAGACTTGGGGGAGTTCATGGGGTTTCTGGGTCACCTTGTGCCAGGAAGATGCCCTCCCTGCCACACCATCTCTATTCCTCAGCTCACATAGATTTATTGTCAGCATCTCATGATTAAAAGAAGATTTGGGGTTGTGGGTTTCTTTTTACTCCCATCTAATATGGTAGTATTAGATTCAAAAATAACTTTGGGGGATAGACAGGCAATAAGCATAAGCTTTGAAATATTAATTTAACTTTAACATGTGTCTGTAGGGAGATGCTTTCATTCCTGTAATCCATCCCAGGTGGCATAAAATGCTTGACTCTAAAAAAGACTATATTAAAAGCATTACATTTTTCAAGATATTTACTCCCCAATATGTGATGTACCATATTTTGTTTAACTGTTTCAATTAGAGACTTTATCATGGCTTTATTTTTATGGAAAATGCTGCCGAATCTGTACCTAATATTAAAAATAATTATCAAGGACAAGAGACAAACTGTTTAGATATTATCTTGTTTGTCTTACCATTTGTGGCACTTGAATCTACTCAGAATATGTTGAGATGGTGGCATCTGTGTGCTCCCTTTGTTTTGTTTGGAAGCAGGCAGGAAATCTGCAAGAGTCGAACAAAGATTCTCATGTACCCTTTATCCAGATTCACCTGCTATTAACATTTTGTACTATTTCATCATTTCCTTTTTTTTGGCCATGTACAAGACTTGTTTTTCTGAACCACCAAGTCCTTTGTACATTTTACAGTTCTTTTTTTCATAAATAATTCAGTGTATGTTAATTGATTGTAAATTTTATTTTTTAATTATTATTTTCAATTATTTTTGTTCCTTAGGTCAAATTCAGCTGTGCCACAAAGCTGACTCCTGGCTCTCAGCTCAGAGGTCACTACTGGTGTGTATTGGGAGACCATATGCCATGTTAGGGTTCAAACCAGGGTCAGCTCCATGCCAGACAAGTGACTTTCCTGTTGTATTATTTCTTTGGCCCTGGAAATTTCTATTATGTAGTTGTGGCTGTTTCTTTCTTTAGGAATATACAATCTGGGGGATACATGAAACTGTACAATTAATCCTGTTTTTCAGAAATTTTTTTTTCCCTCTTTAGGCTGAATGCCAGGGATGAATTTTACCTGAAGCAATATTTACTGTGATAGTTTTCCAACGATGACACTTCAAATTCCAACTCTTTGTGTTCACATTAAAATAAAACTGCTCTGCATTTGAAATAAGAATAACTTTATGAACTTTTCTGTTAATGTTTAATTATTCATTAGTCTAAAACTTTCCTGTATTTCTCTAGTGGAGTGCTTTCAGTCTAGTTATTGGACCCTTGTGACACATACACACAATTGTTTTGACCTCCTTAACATTCTAAGTGTTAAGGATCTCTCTATGTGTGTTAAGGAACAATTGACTCTTCCCTAACTTCTTGGAATCAGTCATTGTTTATGGGGCATACTGATCTCATTAGATAGACCTGCTATTATAAATCATTACTTTTTCACCAGGTTTATTTGTTTTTTTTTTTCTTTTTGGGTCACACCCAGCAATGCTCAGGGGTTACTCCTGGTTCTGCACTCGGAATTACTCCTGGCAGTGATCGGGGACAATTCAGGATGCTGGGGATCGAACCTGGGTTGGCGCGTGCAAAGCAAATGCCCTACCCATTGAATTATAGCTCTGGCCCAGTTTTACTTGTTAATACTGGAATATATTTACTTCTTGGTCCCATAGAAATGAGGAATAAATGCAAGTTTGCATGCATACATATGTATACACCATCCCAATAGAGCCTCAAAAGAACCCACAGGAACCCCCACACCTTGCTGGCAGTGCTCTTCACCCTCCACACTCCGCAGCTCATAAGATCTCCACCCAAGAGATTAAGCCAGTCTCCAGCCCAGCTTGTCAGAAACCCAGCCTAAAAGGACCCATCCTGCAGAGACCCGCCCTTCAGAGGAGAGTATTTCAATCCCAGGAATGCTTGAGCCGAAGATGCAGATACACCGGTAGAGCAGTAACCAGCTTTCCCCAATGCACTCAGCCGAGGTGCGACCACGGTAACTCCAAATTATCGTGAATACTCTACCCACCCTTCTGAGAGAGCCCCACAAGGTAATGAGAGTATAGTGCCCACATGGCAAAGCCCGGCAAGCTGTCGATGCGTGTTCAATATGCCAAAACCAGTAACAAAAATGTTTATTTTCCTGACCCTGAAAGAGCCCTTAATACGGCAGCAGTAAGAAAGGTGAACAAGCAGTGCCTGATAAAATTTCACGGCCAGGCTGCCAAAGCGAAGAAGGACTAAAATGACTGTCTGTACTTTCAATGCACGTATGCTGGCATCGGAAGCTTATATCGAGGATCTGATGGTGCAAGCACAAAAGATCAAGTATGACATCATTGGTCTGACTGAGAAGAGGAGGCGTCAGTCGCATCATGCTGTATTTGACACTGGAGAATTGTTCCTTGGAACATGCGATGAAAGAGGCGTTGGTGTCCTTGTCAACATGAACATGGCCGTCAACATTGATTCATTTGAATGCCTAACAAATTGGATAGGACGATTACACTTGAAGAGATGTGGCCCACTGCCACCAATTTCTATCTTTATTGTCTATGCACCAACATCCACATACAAAGAAGATGAAATTGAGAAATTCTACATGGAATTGGAGGAGTTCTATAAAAAAAGATCACACCTTCTACAAGATCATAGTCGGTGATTTTAATGCCAAGATAGGACCGAGAAGATCGGCTGAAGAACTCCACATCGGGACCCTTGGCCTAGAATGGAATGAACAGGGTGAGAGACTATCTGAGTTCATCATGTCCACCAAGACCATTCATGGGAACTCACAGTTCCAGAAGGCTGAAGCGAAACGTTGGACATGGGAATCTCCTGGTGGACAGTTCCACAATGAAATTGACCACATCATCTTCAATCAACGGTTTTGTCTGACCGAAGTTGCTGTCGTCCCCAAATTCCAAACAGGATCGGACCACCATCTCCTTCGTGCAAAATTCTACTTCCTGCAATGGGGAGAAAAGGCTGAAAAGTTTAAGAGAACTCCCAGAATGTCCACCAATGGGGGAACTCTTTGGCACCATTGCGGCAACGTGGGAAGATACCATCATTGACGACATCGATGAAGAATACAACCGACTGGTTCAGCACCTCCATGATTGTGCGAAGAATGCTGAGAGAAAGACACAAAAGGACGCCTATCTTCAGAAACTCTTGAGCTCATTTGCCAACGTGGCAAGGTGTGAGCCTCAGGCGACCAAATGCTAATGTCCAAGCTTGCAAAGCGGTGCAGAGAAGCGATAAAGGAAGATCTTGAATGCATACACATACAAACATATACATGAATACACACATGTTAAGTGGCCTATTTCAGAAATCTTAAGTCTACACCAATTTTTCTCAAACCAGGGGTATGGTACCCTGTGGACCCCAGATACTCTTTGGGGGCTACAGTTGAAAATCATGTAACTGGGGACTATGACATGAGACTAAAGGGCCACAAATGAAAGTTAGAAGTGAAGAATACAGAGAAGGGACCAAGGAAAGAAAATAATTAGAGAAAGGTGGACGAGAAACAAGGCCTTAGCCAATGCACTCCAATTCCAATCCATTTCCATCACTGTCACTGTCTCTCTTCCTGGTCATCATCGATTTGCTCAAGCGGGCCCCAGTAACATCTCCATATGTCCTGTCTCATGCTAGTAGAGCCCAAGGCATCTATCTGCTTGCTCCAGGGACATAAAGAGCCTCAATCCATTCGGAATGAGGTCTATAATTGTTACTGGTATTTGGCATATATATCAAATACAACACGGGTAGCTTGCCAGGCTCTGCCATGCAGGTAGCATATTCTTGTAGGCATCTCTAAGTCCAGCATTTATTGATGAACCACGCGGCCGCTTGTGAAATGGGAATATGACCCATTTCCATAGGGTCATATTTAATTCCCTCCCATCTATTTAAGTAATTCTCTTCTGCATAAACTTGTCACTCTTGTTCTATTTAAAAGTCAAGGTGCCCAAACTAAAACAAACAGAACTCCACAGCTACAAAGCTTAAGGCTTATTTCATTTTGTTTTCTGCCCTACTTGACCCTGGTTGAAGGCTCTACAACTGAGATCTGTGTTCATCATTTAGTCACGCTTCCCACACCATGTCAACTTCAATCAGTCGAAATAAAATTGGGTTCATGAAACCCGAACATGAACATCTTTGTTATTGTATATCTCACGGTGGTATAATAGATTATTTTAAAAAAGAAAGTAGAATTTTGTAATTACCAAAGTAACTAAGAATGTCATGAACAAAATACTATTTATTTTAAAGCACCTTATTCTTCAATTACTCAAGAATTTCTTCTATGTCACTCTGCAATAAATAAAAATCAGTCCCACATTTTCTGAAGTAACTACTATAAAATCAAGGTCAGTGCTTTCAGCCAAGGTGTGCATACCTGGGTAGTCATCTGGGAAGTCAGATTACAATCAAGCATTTAGATATGGGTTTATTGTCTTCTAGAATCCTTCAGGAAGAATTTGAAGCAGTTCTTAAACTGCATGGTGTCCATTTGACTATGTGTCCTACCATCCAAGTTGTGTATATATGTGTGGAGGGGGTGTGGAACTGAAGAATTGGGGCTATCGCGTTTTTCATTCCTGCCTCTCTTTCTCTAACCTTGTTGACGTTGCTCTGATGTTCTACCAGCCACAGCTAACAACCCCACAAAGCAAATAAATTTCCTTGTAAAAGCTGCTAAAATTCATATCTATGTTTTTATCACTTGATGTATCACAACCAACCCTGAGCCTTCCAAAATGTCTCAGAAAACTTGTGCCATTAAAGGAACAAACACTACTGTAAATCTGACCAATTATGCCACACAGCACCATATGGGGATAGGCATAAAATGTTTTCAACTCCGGCTTCCTTACTTTTCGGCCTTGCCTATCCAGGACCCTTCTCTAAAGAGACTCACCTGCCTATACTTACTGTGCACTCTATATATTCAGCAAAACATCTTTACCTCTGACACTGAGTGTACCAATTCTCCCTTCTGCTACCAGTGATGCGTCAGTCTGTATTTCTTATCCATTCTGAGTACTTATCCCATCAATGGTTAGAAAACAACCTGCGACTGTTAAGGCACTCAGGAATTAAAAAATAAAACAAATGAAAAAGAAAGCCCTACACTCTCTGGAAGCAAGCTGATTGTGTCAGTGCTTCCTCTCCAGATCTACTTAGAGTTGTGAACACAGTTAAATAAAGATTCCTGGTCATAAAAAAAGATTGGGTTCATTTCTTTTCTTTTGTTTAATTTTAGTTTTCTGAGTCTATTGTTTAATTTTCTGTTTGATTCCTTTTTCATGTTGTTTGACTTAATTTTCCTCTGTGCTATGCAGGGTTTCTGAAAGTAAAAGCTGAGCAGAAAGGTATGAACAGTCATTTCTACCACACCCCTTCTGTCTCATTTCCCTCATGCTTTGGAAAGAAGCAGATTCATTGTTTAAGTCTGTTCTTATACGTCTTTTCTCTTTTTGCTTATGAAAAACAGATCTTTAGGAGTTTCTTTTATATTTTGTAATTATATGGGCAAAAGCAGTCCTAAAACTAATTTAGATGCATTACATGATGTGGAATTGGCAATCAAAAAAGGAGAAAGCTATCTTGAAGGTTCTTGATATGGAGTTATCGGTATAAATGTACTTACTTCATTTTCTTTTTTATAAGAAGCTAATATAGTCTCTCTGCTAGCTTGCTTTTTTGATCATTTTCATCAAGTAACATGTCTTTGAAGCCACTGTTATCAGCTTATAAAGACTGTCCCATTCACTTTTTACTGTGTCATACTTGTCCATTGTACATGTACGCTAGTTTCCTATATATGTGGATATTTAAATAATATCCAATATCTTGTGATTTCAAATAATGCTTTGTGGAATATCATTGTGCCTGTACTATTCTTTTTGGAACTGTTTTGTCAGAGTAAATTCACAGATGTGATCTTGCTGAGTCCAAAGAAGAATGTCTAGGTGGTTTTGTTCAAAATTGCAAAATTCTCTTAGAAATGTGATATGCCTCTTTGAATTTCTATCAGAAATTCCTTTGAGAGCATTTCTTCACAGTTCTACCAGCCTCATGTACTATCAACCAGATTTTATCTATTTTATGAGATCATGGGTGTCTCATTTCTTACTGTGAACAAAATTGAACGGCTTTTCATAGGATGTTATTTTTAATATTTGGTGAATTAAAATATTGTATTCATATACCGTGATTTATAAAGTTATTTCCAATTGGATTTCAGATGTTCAATGTTGCCACCTCCAATTTACCATCCTTTGAACCTATCCTCCTTCAGTGGTCACAGGTTCACTCCTGACCCAAATCTACTCCTTGGCAAAAACAGCTTTATGTTTAAATGTTGAAGCTTAAATTCCATGTTTTAACATTTGGTTTGGGGGTATATATACATATATATGTGTATATATATATATATATATATATATATATATATATCATAGATATACATATCACTTATCATTTATCTTCTTATTGTTCATCGATTTGCTCGAGCGGCCACCAGTAACACAAATCACATCTCTATATGTCCTGTCACATGCTAGTGTAGCCCAAGGGCATCTGCTTGCTCCAGGAACACATAGAGCCTCAAATCAACCCTTCAGACCTCATTCATGGGAATGAGGTCTATAACTGTTACTGGTTTTGGCATATGAAATATGACATGGGTAGCTTGCCAGGCTCTGCTGTGCGGGAGAATGATCATTACCGTGTATAAATGTGAAAGATCCTGGGAAGGACATGGTCCTAACTTCCATTATTGTTTAACAATGTCACACGGTCACTCTGCAGCCACAAACCAGTACAGCTATGGGTCTGGAGTGTCCCTCTTCTTGTTGGTGGATGTAGTGGCTGGGAGCTCGCAGCTACACCCTCCAACATGGAGGTGAAGAAATGGGAGGAGGAGCCCAAATCCCTGCTCCAAGTCTGGCCAGCGTGTTCCCACCCCTCACATGTGAGCGAACCCTAGGAGCTATGTTGGACTCGGCCAGGGACTGGTTGAGCAATTACCATCCTCCCAAACTCCATGGGCTGCTCTATGTGGGGCCAAACTGTGCAGCTGTGGGTCTGGATGGAGTGTCTCTTTTCTGGTTGCTGGGTTTGGTGGCTGGGAACTCGCAGCTACAAATACATAATATATATCATACATAATATATATTATATAACATATAATATATATTATATATTACATATTATATAATTTATATATATTATATGGAGTTCCAACCTCCATCGCTGATCCAGTCAGGGATGCTGTCTTATTTGCCAAGGCATCAAAAATCAGATGGGCTGGACATGTAATGCCATTTAGAGATGATTGCTGGACTAGAGACGTTACAGACTGGATCCCATGGGATGTCAAAGATCACGTGCTCGCCCACCTATGAGATGGTCAAACTTCTTCGACAAGACCCTGAATGAATGGTTTGAGGCTCTTTGTATTCCTGAAGCAACCAGATGCCATTGGGCTACACAGGCACATGATAGGGTCAAATGGAAATGTTACTGGCGCCTACTAGAGCAAATCGATGAATAATGGGATGTCAAGTGGTCAAGTGATATCATATATATTATATATAATATGTTTTAAGTAATGTTTGTTTTGGGGATATATACCTATATAATATACACCTATATATTATATATAATACCTATTTATATTATATAATAAATATTATATACAATACCTATTAATATTATATAATAAATATTATATATAATACCTATATATAATATACATATGTGCATAAAACTACTCCGCTATATAAGTATATAAATTATTTTATAAATATACTAATATAAATGTATAAACCATATGTGTACATATAGAATACATACACACACTCACATGTGCACACATGCACACATTATTTCTACTCCACAGAGAAGCCACAGACTCATATCCCTTGCCTCTGTGTTTCTTCCAAACCTTTTTTTTAGTTTTTGGGTCACACCCAGCAATGCTCAGGGATTACTCCTGGTTCTTTGGTCAGGAATTATTACTGGCGGTGCTTGGAGGACCATACAGGATGCCAGGGATTTAACCCTGGTTGGCTGTGTGCAAGGCAAATGCCCTACCTGCTGTGCTATCACTCCAGCCCCTCCAAACCTTTTTTTATTGCTTCTCCCTCCATTTCTCTCCCTCCTTGCAATTCTTGTACCTGTAATCTATAGCCAATGTTATGTCCATCTTTGAAAATTTCCATTCCTTAGAAATGTTATTTTATATACCACAGATTAGCAAAGACATGCAGTATTTGTGCTGGTCCTACCCATATCCTGGCTGTTTTACCAAGTGCTGCAATGAATATAGGTGCGCACGTATCTTTTGAATGAATATTTTTGTGTTTGGGACACACAAAAAGCAGTGGGACCAGTGGGATCACTGGTTCATGGGAGGGGCTCACGTTATTCTTAACTTTTGGGCATGAGGGGCATCTAATGGAACATCTTTATAATGTCCCCATAGATATTGAACCAAAAAGCATTAACCAGGATTGCATGAAAGTTCCTTTTTCCCATATGCTCACCAGAACAGGTTGTTTCTAGACTTTTTTGGATACGTGTCATTCTTAATTGTTGAATGATATTTTATTTCCATCTTGATTTGGATGTCCATGATAATAAATGATAATGGATGGATTTAATTTTCAGTGATTCGCCAATACTTTTACCTTTGCTTATTCGCTGTCATACATTTTGGTTGAAGAGTTCACAGAAGGTTGCACACTTGACTGTGTTCATCTGTGGTTGCATACTTGTGGCACCTGGGAGGACACAGCAATTCAAGGATAATGCATGGTAATATGAGACAATAGCAGACATGAAACTCAGGACTGCATGCCTGCAAGGCAGACACCCTGAGACTAAGTAACTTCTGTGGCACATATGTTCTTTTTTGGTTTATTTTTGTTGATATTTGTTAGTTTAGGGGTCAAACTTGCAATGCTCAGGTGTACCTCGCTTTGTGCTTCAGGAAACCATGTGGTTTGGAGGAGCAAATCTTTCCTCTAGCTCTCCTATCTCCCAGCTTAAATATTTGCTTGTTTTTAATGAAATTTTTATTTCTCATCTATATTAAGAAATCTTGTGTATATTAAGCATAGAGGCTATTTCAAAGAGATCTCTGTTACAATTAATTTTCCTATATTTTCATTTATATACCTTGGTTATACCACAAAGAGTGTTTTTTTTTTTTAAGAATACCACACAGATTTTCATTTATTTACATTGTGTATACCACAAAGACTTTTTTTAAATTAAAAGCTCAGATTTTCATTCAATTTTTTGTGTCTTCATTTTTAATTCAGAGAGAAATTTTTATTCCTACTTCCAGTTTGTAGAAGAATTCACCGTCAGAAATAACATTTGTGTAATTTTATTCTCTGTATCTAGTTCTGTTACTTTGTGGATAACTCGTTAGGATAGTGAATATAAAATAATATTTTAAAACTGTTGGGCACAGGGAGAGCAAGTAGCAGCTCTGCCCCATGTCTGTAAGTCTCTGGATCAGCATACCTGGGCCGGGTTGAAAAAAAACTGCTGCAGGGTGGGTGTCGATGATCTGGGCTGTGATAGGCTGTTGCTGGGTGGAATTTTGAAGAGAGGGAAGTCTGGATGTGAAAAATGGTGCCCCGATGGAGTGGGGGGTCATCTGGCTTGTTTGTACTGCTCTGCTGGGGTGGCGGGCCAGGGCTAGAACCCGTCATCCCTCCCGGGCGCCTCCTGAGTGACTGGGCACAGGGAGAGCAAATACCTGCTCTGCCCCATGTCATAAGTCTCTCCCCCTGAGCCCAGCCGCTCACGAGGTGCCCGGAAGGGGCATTACTGGTGCCTGCTCGAGCAAATAGATAATCAACAGGAGGATAGTGATAGTGATATTAAAACTGTTAGGCTTTTAAATAAACAAACCATAGCGTGATACACTACTTAGAAGAATATACTGAGTAGACATGCTTTTCTTTTTCTTTTATCTTTTTTATTTTTTTTTTTTTGCATTTTGGGTCAAACCCAGCAATGTTCAGGCGAGGTTGCTCCTGGCTCTTCGCTGAGAAATCACTCCTGGTGGTGCTCAGGGGACCATATGGGATGCTGGAGATTGAACCCTCGTTGGCCGAGTGCAAGGCAAATAAATGCCCTCCCCACTGTGCTATCACTCTGGCCCTGACATGCTTTTCTTTTATTGGTGATCTCATGTCAGAGAATTCTGGGTTCCCCAACAAAATAGGGGAGCAGGCTAGGAATCCCCTTCTACTTCGGGATTGGCCTTGGGTAAAGACAAAGACTTGGGAATCCAGCAAAATTCCAAAAAGGCTTTTACTCACACTTGTTCTGGTATACAATCCAAAGACAGAAAAAGCCCAAATATTAGGTTCCTAGCTGGGCCCAGGCCACATGTAGGTTTAGAATCTTAGGCCAGGATGGCTGCTACAGGGCAGAGGACGAAGAGGAGGGAGAGCAGAGACAGAGAGTGAAGAGAAAGAGAGTGGAGGCAGAGAGCAAAAGAGGAAAAGCTACTACTTTTATATCTCTTCAGCCCTGACCCTGCCCACAAATACAGTCAATGCCAATTCTTTCAGGTTTGCTTCCCTGAAGCTCACCTGGTCCCACAGTCCCATTGAAATGCTAATATTACTCACCCCCTCAAGTCTGCCTTTGAAGTTTCCCTGCAGGCCCTATGCAGAAATGAGGGAAGAGCATCTGAGATGAACTGTATCTGGGAGTTAATACAAAAGGCATGTATCTGTACCATAGATGTTCTACAACTCCTTATATATTTCTCCAAACCTTCACAAGATGCTTGTCTTTACTTGTTCTAGGGATTGACCTAGAACTTTAGACTTGACTTATTAACCTTTAGACTTATTAGAGAGGCAAAAAAAAAAAACCCACTTGATGGCTAAGAGGCAAACAGAATTTCTCTCTCATTTATATAGCTATATTATATTTAAAAGAGGATCCAACAGCAGCCAGACAAACTCTGGTAAGAAATTCCAGTCCCTCCAGGGGATTAGTGAAAAATGAGAGTAAATATTTATACTAGCTAACATAGAATACATGGTAAGATACTCTGCCACATAGAGTGTGACAGATTCGAACTGTTTTTCTGCCCGATCTACAGAGTGGGCCTCAGGGAGATAGCTCCAGGCAAGATGCAGAGGCCCCGGCAGTCTTGTACTCCAATAGGCTTATATAGGGATATTTGAGACCAGAGAGTCACCATTTTTCCAGTTGGAATTAAGATATACTTTAAACAGAATTAGCAATATTACAATTTGATAATATATTTTTTGTAGTTGTCGTGCAGAAAATGGTAAAGAAAATAAACATAATATCTCTGATTAAAAAATAACATCAGACCTTATTCTGTACAGATAAACACAAATGCAAATGTTGCTCATAATATAAAGTTTTATACTCTGGAATGATATAAATTATTCACTCTTCTAAGAAGATAAACAAAAGAATTCTTTCAATTACATAGAAGATCCCAATTCAGACTACTCTGAAGTAATATTACATTAAAATTTTTAAATGGTGAATATCATTTGTATTACAGCTATTTTTCCTTTTTATGATAGAAAGAAATATTCCCATAAGTCATTTATATGCATGAAAAATATTACACATAATAGAAGCAAGACTGTTCAATTCGATAATCTTTAATAATCTCATTTAACACCATATCCTTTTGTACATGTTTAGTATTTGTAAGAATCACTTATCATAACTAAACACTTTAAATTCTGTACAGTTCTCTTAGCGTATTTTACTGAGCCTTCCATTTTAGCTGCACTAACCTTATTAACATTTTGTCCGTTTGTGTCCACTTGTTTCATGGTCAGTCAGTTTTCCAGGCATTAGCTTGGATAATTTTACAGAAATTATTTCAGAACTCTATAGTCCTCTGGTTGTATTTTCTTTCACGTGTTTCCTTTGCACGTTAGATAAAATTCAACCTCCTTTTCGAAAACCTGCAGAGCCATGCACAATTTATTTTCCTACCTGCCTTTTTGCTGGCTTCTTACCTTATTCCCATCCTTCCATAGCTACTATCATCTGGCCACTAGATTCCTGACTCACACTGTAGCTGGTTTCTCCACAAATATTAATCTGTAGCCCTGACATAAAAGTTTCCTTTTCTATTTTTTCCTCAGTCACCTTCTGTTTTCTCCTTTAAAACACCAAAGTGATTGAATATGCATTCCAGATAATTCTGATGCATATTAAAAATTGAGAACCATTGGTTTAGAAAATTGTTGTCCAATAAAAATATAACATGAGTCACAACCATGACTTAAAATTTCCCATAGCTAATTTCAAAATGTAAAAATAAAGAAGTAAAATTAATATAAAAACATGCTTTACTTGATTAATCCAGATTACTATTGCAACAATCAAGTCAAACAATTATCAAAGAGATATTTTACAATTTTAGAATAGAATTTTCAAGAGCGTTTTATGAATTTTGTGTTTAACAGCTTATCTCATTTGTGTTATGCATATTCATAAAGAAACTATCAAAATTTTTGTTTCATAACATTTACGGTTAGAAATGGACATATCAAAGTCATTCCAAATGTGTTCACATGTTTTCAGTAAGTGAGTAAAGCAGGATTTAAAACAATAATTAATTTAAAATGCAGTCTATCAGATGTACAAGGTACAAATGACCATTGACTTCCACTCTGACTGGCATAAATCTGGATAAGACACAAATCCTCATAATGCTCAAATTATGCCCTGAAATTCCTTAACTTAGAACTCCACATTTTTCCCACCCGATGATCTCTTTCTTGTCTAGAAAATTCAAACACCATTCCAACTCACACAAGTAGTCTCCATAGTAATTTATTCTGTATTTTGTGGGCCAATGACATTTGTCATTGCAAGAACCATAGTCAAATGTCTGTTCTACATGTGAAACGCTGCATGACTGAGTTTCCAAAACTTTCTTGTGGGGGCAGGTGTGCCTTGGTGAAAACACTGGGGCATCTTGACAGTCAGAGATGTCCGGTGACAGAATGTACTTGTCTTCATCACCATGACTATGTAAAAAAAAAAACCAAGACTTGATTTGCAATTGTTCTTGCTCAACGATGTCATATCTAGCACTGTCATTATGTCTTGGCGCAAGTCACTGTGCAAAAAAAAATGTTTAGTAAGTGAATTTGTGATTTGCATCAGAGACTGTGAAGAGAGAAATAGAAAATAGAAAACATGTTTGTTTCAGTGGCTGGGGAGAATCAGATTCATTTCAGGATTGTGAAGGAAGCTCTTGCCAATTTATTGCTTCTAACTTCTGCTACTGAGAACATGATCATTTTTCTTCTGATATCTTTCAGGAATTTTTCCAGATGATAAATTAAAAATGAAACATGAGTGACAGCAGAGCTGAAGGTAAGATGACCTTGAGTAAAGGATGGTTACACTGGTGATTTCCAGAGAGGTCAGTAAGGACGCCTGCTCAGCCAAACTCTTTAAGCAGTCGCTAATGTGACTGCTGTTGCACTCAAGGGGAATTCGGGAAGATGTTTTGCTACTCATTGATCTTTATTCACTGTAGCCTTGTTGATGAGTTGAGGAAAGGCATCTGATTCAAGGGCGGTTTCTCCTTTAGCAATTTGTGACATGGATTTTGCAACAAAAAATAACGTTAGTCCATCAGCTGAATTCATATTAGCATTTTAAAAATAGCAAAGTGATAAGGAAGGTGATAGTGGGGGGCCAAAAACGATAGAGCAGAGCAGGAGATGGCCACTTGACTGGGACCATTTGTTGGCCCAAGGAAAGAAAGAACAACTTTGAAAACAGAACCAATGAGGTAGAGAGAAAAGTACAGACACAATCTTTGTCTATTCGGGTTGCAACAACAAACCCAGAGACAAGGTAGCTGATACCTGGCAGAAATTTATTTCTCATAGTTTTGGATGTGAAAGTTTAATGACAAAGTTCTGGGAGAGTCAGTGTCTGGTGAGATCTTATTTCCTAGTTGACTATATTATCATTTATCTGAATGTGATGGGAGAAGAAAAACCAGATCTGTGTCTTTATTACTGGAAAATATTCACCTTTCTGATCTAATTGGCTCCCAAATGTTCCGCCTCCAAATACCATACGGTTAAAGATTAGGATTTCAGTGTTTGAATTGGGGGGAGTTGTGCTCTACTCATTTTAACCATTGTACACATATATGTAAACACTAGCCTGTGGGGCTACCATATCCAGAAAGACAATCTCAGCTCCAGAAACCCAAAGTTGAAAATCCTGAAAAGAGAATGTCTAGAATATCCTAATATACTTTTGAAAAGGGAGTTTTCTTTGACAGACATCATAGAGACAAAAATTCTTGGATTAATTGTATTCTGAAAGACCTGGTGATCTGTGACACTTGAAAATAGCATGTAGATGTGCAAAGTTTAGGGGATTGATTGCTGGACTTTAGCCAGTAAGTGTTGTTCATTTTGCAGCTTGAATGAGGAGACTCTCAATCTCCTTTTCTCCATTAACCTGCCTTATATAACCCATGATCTTTAATTTATCTTTTAAAAAAGTTTGTAATTATACTACTATGAGATATCACTGTATCACTGTCTTCCCATTCATCATCGATTTGCTCGAGTGGGCCCCAGTAACATCTCCATATGTCCTGTTTCATGCTAGTAAAGTCCAAGGGCATCTGCTTGCTCCAGGAACATAAAGAGCCTCAATCCATTCCCGAATGAGGTCTATAATTGTTACTGGTATTTGGCATATCAAATACAACACGGGTAGCTTGCTAGGCTCTGCCGTGTAGGTAGCATACTCTTGTAGTCATCTCTAAGTCCAGCATTTATTGATGACCCTGGCGGCGGCTTGCGCTGCCCGAGCAGGGCTGTGATAGGCTGGTCTACTACTACTGCACTGGAGCCCAAACCCAGGGATGCGGCGCTCAGGGGACCATATGGAATGCCGGGAATCAAACCTGGGCTGACCGTGTGCAAGCAAACGCCCTCCGCGAAGGAGGCCGTGCGCACCAGGAGCAGCCGGTAACACGTGATTCAGACTATGAGATATACAATTACAAAAATGATCATGTTTGGGTTTCAGTCATACAGTGTTCCAGCACCGATCGTTCCACCAGTCCCCATTTCCCACAACCAATGTCCCCTGATTCCCTCCCCCTCCCCCAGCCTGCATCTATAGCAGGTATTTTTGCCTCTTCTCTCTCTTTCTCTCTCTCTCTCTCTCTCTCTCTCTCTGTCTCTCTGTCTGTCTGTCTGTCTCTCTCTCTCTTCCTTCCCTTACACATTGTGGCTTGCAAAACATGCTTTTAGAGGTTATCATGCATATACCTTTGCCTATATTCAATGCTCAGATATTTGAAATTTTTATAACTCTGGATTGTGAGTTTTGGATTTATTTCAGAGTGTCTCAGTTTTGACCTTCAGTGTTCTGGCATTAGGAATGATGTTATTCAGGATAATAAAACCTACCCCAAGTATGCCATGCAATTTTTTCTTTTCTGAGTATGTTGTCTTCTTAGAAAGTGAAACCTTTCCTCATATTCTCTAATTTGTTTTGGGTTTTGAATCAGATGAAACATTTGGTTTATTCCTAATGTCTCAAGCTAACTAACCTTACTTTCCCTGCTTCTTCCATCACTAAAGTATCTAACATATTACATTCTATTATTCTACATAACCTTTACCACCTGATTTAAATAATTTATTCATTGGTTAATTTTTTTAAATATTTTATTATACCACTGTGAGATATAAAATCACAAAAATGTTCATATTTGGGTTTCGGTTACACAGTGTTCCAGCACCATCTCTCTACCAGTCCCCATTTCCCACCAATGTCCCCGATTCCCTCCCCCTCCCCTAGCCTGCCTCTATGGCAGGTTCTTTATTTCTTTCTCTTTCTCTCTTTTTCTCTCTTTCCTTACACATTTTGGACTCTTTGCACCTTTATCAAAGATTAAATGATCATGTTTTTGAGGATGGGTGTCAGGATACTCAATTCTATTCCATAGGTCCACAGGTCTGTTTTTATTCGAATACCACACTGTCTTAATTACTACTGCTTTGTAGTACAGTTTGTAGCTGGGAAAGGTGATGCCTCCCATCTTATTTTTCCCAAGGAATGCTTTAGTTCTTCGTGGGGGTTTATTATTCCATACAAATTTCAGTAGTGTTTGGTCAATTTCTTTGAAGAATGTCATGGGTATCCTTACAGGTACCACATTGAATCTGTACAAAGCTCTAGAGAGTATTGCCATCTTGATAATGTTGATTCTCCACAACCATGAGCAGGGAATCTGTTTCCATTTCCTCGTGTCTTCTTTTTATTTCTTGTAGCAGTATCTTGTAGTTTTCTTTGTGCAGGTCCTTTACACACTTGGTTAAGCTGATTCCAAGGTATTTAATTATCTGTGGCACAATTGTGAATGGAATTGTTTTCTTAATATCACTTTCTTCTCTTTTGTTATTTGTATATAGGAATGCCACCAACTTTTGGGTGTTTATTTTGTACCCTGCCACTCTACTATATGTATCAAATGTTTCTAGGAGGTTTTTGGTAGAGAGTTTAGGGTTCTCTAGGTATAATATCATGACATCTACAAATAATGATAGTTTGACTTCTTCAAGGGTTTATAGATGTCCTTTGTTAAGGGCATCTGATGCCATTAATGTCCTTTTCTTCTCTGATTGCTATGGCAAGTACTTCAAGTACTATGTTGAATAAAAGAGGTGAGAGTGAGCAACCTTATCTTTCCCTGATCTTAGGGGGAAGGTTTTCAATTTTTCCCCATTGAGAATGATACTTGTGGGCTTTTGGTAGATAGCTTTGAGTATATTGAGGAAGGTTCCTTCAATTCCCATTTTCTGGAGGGTTTTAATCATGATCAGGTGTTGGATCTTGCAAAATGCTTTCTCTGCATCTATTGATATGATCATGTGGTTTTTAATTTTTGTCTTCTTGATATGATGCATTATGTTGATTGACTTGCAAATTTTGAACCATCCTTGCATTCCAGGGATGAATCCTACTTGGTCATGATAAATAATCTTTTTGAAGAGTCTTTGGATTCTGTTTGCTAGTATTTTGTTGAAGATCTTAGCATCTGTGTCCATCAGGGAGATTGGTCTGTAGTTTTCTTTGTGTTGTCTCTCCCTGTTTTGGGTATCAGGGTGATATGTGCCTTGTAGAAACTGTTTGGGAGTGTTTCTGTTTCTTCCATTTCCTGGAAGAGCTTGAAAAGGACTGGGTGTAGGTCCTCCTTAAAAGTTTGGTAGAATTCACTAGTGAAACCATCTGGACCTGGGCTTTTATGTTTGGGCAGACTTTTAATTACTGTTTCAATTTCCTCGATGGTGATAGGCTTATTCAGGTATTGCAGGTCTTCTTGTTTCAACCATGGGAGGTTATAGGAATTCAGGAATTTATCCATTTCTTCTAGGTTCTCATGTTTCATGGCATGCAGACTCTCAAAGTAATCTCTGATGATCTTTTTGGTTTCTGTGGTTTCTGTTGTGATGTTCCCCTTTTCATTTCTGATTCTGTTTATTTGGGTTCTCTAGGTCCCTGTCCTTACAAGTCTTGCCAATGGTTTGTCGACCTTGTTTATTTTTTCAAAGAACCAGCTCTTGGTTTCATTAATCTTTTGGATTGCTTTTTTGGGTTTCCAGATCATTGATTTCCTCTCTAAGTTTTATTATTTTCTTCTTTCTGCCTGGGTTGGGTGCCTTTTGTTGGTCTTTTTCTAATATTTTTGGCTGTGTTATCAGGTTATTTAGGTGGGCCCTTTCTTTTTTCCTGATGAATGCTTGCAGAGCTGTAAACTTTCCTCTTAACACTGTTTTTTCTGTGTCCCACAAGTTCTTATAGTTGGTGTCTTCATTTTCATTTGTTTCCAGGAATCTTTGTTTCCGTAATCTTTGGATTTCCTTCCGAAATTCCTTATTAGAGAGGTTATACAGCTCATCCTTATTGCTTGGCTCATCTGGCTGTTGACTTCACTCACTGAGTTTGATGGAATTCTGTGTTGCTTTACCATTATGACTATTGTAGGTTGCAAATGTGTGTTCTTGGGTGGCTAGATAGTACAGTTAGTAGGTATTTGTGTTGTTTTCAGAGTTTAGGTGGGTGGTATGGAGTGTAGGGACAAATGCTCACTGGCACCTCATGTAAGATAAATAGTCTTTTTGTGCGGACACACTGACATCCATGTCGTTTTGAGTTTTGGGATGTGGGTGGGTGGTTCCGTCCTGTTCTCTGGAGCTGGTTATTTCCACGGGAGAAGCAGGGATCAAACACACCTGGTAGGAGGGATGGGAGGCATTCTGAGAGTAGCAGGAAGGAAGTGGTTCAGGGACAGTCCAGGGCTGTGTGCCTCAGCCCCATTCATGAAAGCTTTGGCCTGTTCCCTGGGGCTGGTTAGTTATGCATGTGTTGTTAACTTTTTAATATCAATTTCCTCAATCATTCTGAATAAGATAAAGTTAGAGACCCTGCTCATAATGTGCAGTAACCCCAATGGTATATGGCATATTATGGGCAGGAAGTAAATATGTTCTAAAGACTGACAAGTATGAATTTATATATGACACATATATGAAAAGGTTGCTATACTGAAACAAATTACTATGGGTACCAGAGATTCTAAACACTGTAGATAATGAAATATTTACTTAAAGAATCCTAATGCTGGGTCTCTCAGAACCATCGTGGCCTCTGTTTCCAATTCATTCTGTGGATATATTTTTGTAGCAAAGTTTTATAAATCATATTTTTGTTTACTAAATGAATAAATACAGATTTTTCCTATGTTTGTTACTCTCTGAGAATAGCAGTACTCTCATTAGCAGTCAGATTTGATAATAACTGGACACATGTTCATCACACTAGGAGGGTGGATGGTGACTAATGATGTTGGTCAGTTTCTCTTGACAAGGGAACAAGTTCCAATGCAGAGAAATTCTGCTGTAAAATATCATTCCATTAATTATAAAGTTTAAAGTGAAGAACGGTCACTCGGCAGACACCTAAAGGTTTTCTGCCACGCATAGAGGAAGAATGCTGATTCCATGACTTTGCCTACTCAGAACTATCACTGAAGACAAATTAACAATTAAAAGTGCATAATTTCATAATAACATCAAAGAGAAGAAAGTGATAAGGCATCTGGGAACAAGTGACACAGAATTTGGGAAGCTAGAAAGTCAGCTGAAGAGAAGTTTTAATCTAACAGAGAGAAAAGGCATCTCAACTTTGCAATCTGCAAAAAGAAAATTCCATTGCAATACCTTAAAACTTGGAGGTTTCAGGTAACATAGAGGATAGTGTAGAAAACCAGTAAAACAAGAAGGATTGGTTTTACATACTTTTATAAAAGTGGGTAGATTATAATTCTCCTTTGTAGTCAAGAAATACCAGTTATGCTTTCTTCTTTTCTCCCTCCTCTTTCATTACTTCCATCTTTTCACCCTCATGAACACTGAATTATGGGAAATTTTCAGAAGAATGTTTTTGGAATCAGTGATCCCCAAGTATGACTGGGAATATAAGCAAGGGGTAATGGTAGGAGAAGATGACAAAATCAAAACTTGTATGAAAAGCTCAAATTTAATTCTAAATATGTTGTAAGAATTTGAGACTTTTAAGAAGAGAACTGAAGAGGCTGGAGCGTTAGTACAGTGGGTAGGGCACTTGCCTTGCAGAGACCTGTTGCTGGTTCCATCCCCAGCAACCTCTCTGTTCCCCTGAGCTCTTCCAACAGTGATTCCTGAGGGAAGAGCCAGGATTAAGTGCTGAGAACCACTTGGTGTCTCTCTGCAAATGGAAAAATGAGAAACAGGATGTTTTTATTTCAAACAAACAAACAAACAAACTAACTAACTAACAAGAAAAATCCTGCTTTGATCTATGAAAAGTATATGAAAACAATGATGTAAGCACATACATGCTTGAACCACTGAATAATCTGTCAGCCCGCTGATAAAAGCAAAGAAATAACTTTTCTTTTTTTGGTAATTTTATATGATGAGGTGTGATTTTGTGATTTGCCAGAGATATGTTTCTCATTATTGTTTAAGTCTTCATCTCCAGCCCATGACTCTAGGTTCTGATTGTCTTGAAATATCCGAGTATTGAGAGTGGAAAAGGAACACTATGTTCATAGAGTGGAAGCACCTGAAAATGGAACTTTACTTTTTGGCGAGGAAACCAACATGAATAACTTTCTTAGTCCCATCCGATGTAGTGAAAGGGAAGAATCAATTGCCAATATCAAAAGAAAGTTGAATCAAATACCAATAGCAAATGAATTAAGCAATTATATCTATGTAATGAAGCTTCCAGACCAACTCAAAAGGAGGAACTTTGGCAAGTCTCCAGACTGGGGCTGGGGACTCCAGACTGGGGGAAAACTGCTGTATCTGGAGACAATATAAGAATCTTCCTGCTTTTCTCCAGACCTGGTTCTGTGCTTCTCTTCCGTTTGACTCTTGATTTTTGATCTTTCTTATTTGTTTGCTTTTGTTTTAGGGTCATACTTGGTGATGCTCAGGATTTACTCCTGGCTCTGCTCTCAGGAATCATTCCTGGTGGGCTCTAGGGGCCATTTGGGGTGCTGGGGATTGAAACTGAGACAGTTGCAAGGTGGATGTCCTACATATACAAAGACTGAGGTATTGCTCCAGCTCTGATTTATGTCCTTTAGCACAACACTCTGAGCACAAACTTCACAGGTGAGTGGCATGGGTTTGATCCCTGGCACCTCAAGTACCAAGGGAAGCACCTCAGAACACTGCCAGATCAGCTGCTGTGTGGAGCAGGTCCTGATGTAGAAAAAGAGGGCTAAACATATTATTTAACCAAAGTAATTGTTTACAGCAAAAATAAAATAAATCGGCCATTTATCTGATAAATTGGTCCATTGAGTTCTATTAGTCATTCAAAGAAGTCAATCAAACCTCAGGAGTGTGTCTCAAGAATCTTTAATTTGTAGCTTTTTGGTAAGAAGTCTGCAAATAGTGTCTGAAGTCTTTGGAAACTGCATACCTGTGTGTGGAGTGTGATGCTATCTCTGGGTAGATGGTATCAGAATTGAGTGGAATTTGTGGACACCTAATGGCATTTGAGAAATTGCATGTTAGTGTAGGGAAATTCATGTACACTCAGTGAAAATTGCTCCAGGAACTCAACCTCATGGTGACTTATATCTGTATGAAGGCAGAATTACTAAAAGAAACTGGTGATTCAACTACGTGATGAAAGGAGATCAGGAAAAAACTGTTGATTGAATATGTGTAGATAAGGAAAATGAAATAACAAATGACCTTTATATTTTTAAATTAAATAATGAAATAAAGAAGGCAAAGAAAAGTGAGGTTTGGAGGTAGGATGGTGGAAGGGTTGAAAAGTTCTGTCCATGTACTGAGAAGCCTATTAAGATAAACAAGGGGAAATTCCAGGTAGAAAATTAGATAAATCAGAGTCTTTATGAAAGGTAAAAACTGAAGAACCATCAGTATATTCATAATGTTATGGGATAAACGGTGGATCCCAAAGGGACATGTCAAAGTCCTACTTCCCAGGACCTTAGGTTGCAACCTATTTTGAAAATATGTTCATTGCAAATATAATTAATAAAGTTAGAATAGGTAATATTAGTGTAGCATGGGTCCTAATACCAATACAATTTGTGAGTTTCAAGGGAAGAAAAGTCACAGATATGCAAAGGCAAAGACATAGCCCTAGGACAATGGAGGCAGAGATGGGAGGAATGGGAAAGCCAAGGATGGTTAGGAAACTAGCAAAGAACAAGAGAAGGAAGACTTCTCTTTACATATCTGAGGGAGCAGGACCCTCAGACACCTTGGTCTTGGAATTTAACCTGGAGATCTTCTGGTAATACATATCTTCTGCTTTAAGGCACACAGTGTGTGTCCTAGACTGTGAAAGCTCCAGAAATCTTAGAGGTAGTTAAAGGGAAGTGGCTATACATAGAAAAGAGGGATGAACTGAGCCAGGAAGGAAAACAACCACAAATTTCTAGGGCATCGCCCAGGATTTTCTTCCAGTTGGACCTAAGTGTGTCTTTCTACATAGACAGGTTAAGTTATCCTATCCTGACGTGGTCCTTGTATTTTTGTCCTTTATTGTCACTTGTCTTTCTGTTGTTCATCGATTTGCTTTAAGGGGCACCAGTAACATATTCATACATCCTGTCCCTTGCTAGTGTAGCCCAAGGGCATCTGCTTGCTCTAGAAGCACAAAGACCCTCAAACCATTCATTCAGGTCATGGAAATGAGGTCTATAATTGTTACTGGTTTTTGGCATATCAAATACGACATGGGTAGCTTGCCAGGCTCTGCCCTTTATAGTCATTCATAATAATATTGTCTCACTTAGAGGAGAGAGAGGAAGGTTAGCAACCGGGAGGGTAGCAATTTCAATAAAAAAGAATTAAGAAGTTTATAGAAGCATTTAATTTATAGAGACTAAATATTCGAGCCAGAACATTAAAAATCTGAGTATTTCAAAATTTAAACTTTCCTCTATAATTTATCATGACCTTAAAGACATTTTTGGAGCATTAGATGACCAAGGGGGTCAACAATACCCAGCTGTGCTCAGGCAGCACTCAGTAAGGAGGTATGTGCCTTCTGAATTAGAACCATTCCACAGCATACAATGCACCTTAAGCCCTTCACTATCTGTTTGGCTCTATCATGCCATTTTTACAGACAGCTTTTTGAGACACTCAATGCTATTCTACCATAGAGAATTTAGGGAATTGCCTTCACCATATCTGATGGAGTCATGTTTCTGATCACAGACTAGATGATAACCTACCTTCAGTCTGAGACTTTCAAACTAATAAGGAAATCTTGCTTTAAGACTCTTAGAGGGAAATGATCTGTAGTTTCCTAGCAAACTCACAACGCTTTTCTTATGTATTCTTTCTGTATTAAGAATAAGATATTATGAATTATAAAATTTAACATATACTTGCCATCTTTAATTTACTTCTGACTATATATCATGTTTCCTTTTGGTGGATGAGAAGTGTTTTTTAATTGAATCGCCATGAAATACACAGCTCCAAAGCTGTTCACAATCGGGTTTCAGTCATACAATGGTCCATCACCCATCCCACCACCAGTGTACATTTCCCACCACCAATATATTATATCATATTACAGATGCGACCACATATATTTTCTTTCTTTCTGGTCCCTAAACTTGAAAATTTGTAGGGGTTTAATAAACTCTTGTATAAAGTTCATTTGAATCTGCTATGGTGAAGAGACTTATTCACTAACAAACCATCCAAGAGTTATTTGTGAAACTAAAATAAATCTAATTTTTTGCTCTTTATTTCCCAGATCACATTAGAAGCTGCAGTTTTAGTTTAGAATAATTTCCTGGACCTTGCTCCCCAAGTCCAAACCAAGCCAAGGTTGTACCATAAATTTGTGCTTAACCTCCCTCCTGTCTCCAAGATAGTCTCCGAAAAGAATTTCTTTCCAGCCTGCATCTTTTATTCTGAATTTTAGCACGTCTTCATTTGCTTTCCTCCTCAGTGCATCAACATGACTGCAGATGTTATAAACTGAGAAACTATGTAGTCTCTTTGCTAAGTTCAACTGTTGGGAAAAGGTTTGGCAAAGCCATGTCTCTACAGATTTTGTTGCTTCTTTGAGAGACGTGTTTCAGCTTTATGCATATATTTATAATGTAGTCTGCTTGTATACAGTAATTTATTCTTTGAGATTCATGTATTCTTGCTTGAGCAGCTGTTTTTTGAAATGAGGATCCCAGATGAAGATGATTTAAGGAAACAGATGAAAACACAACTTTAAATTTACACTGGAAAGAGACCAGAAGAGGAAAGATATTTGTATTTGTGTATGAACATTTTCTTGAACCACTGATTTCTTAGCAACGCTGTTGTCTGAGACTGAATGAGTTGTATATAAGAAGTGACATCCTCCAGGACTATTGTATTCCCATGCAATTTTCCTATAATTGGGGCCTGTGGAAAAGCCCACTTCTCTGCAAAGAGGCCAGAGTGCTCTTTAAGGAAAAGGTATGCCCTCAATTAATAAATTGGGAAAAATAGAAATGAAAATACAAGAAAAACAGAGATGGAGATAGGGTTTTCTTTCCATGAATGCCTGGAGCTGAGAGACTTACATCTTACACTCTGCACTTACAATCTCAGTGGTATGATGGCTGTCAGGAAACGCTGTAGAACTATGCAACTCTGCTGCCATGCTGAGTGTGGCTGGTGACTAGTAAGGAATACTGGATGATGTTGATAATGGATGTGAACCTGGAGAGACTTTGAGACCTGCATGTTTATTGGAGATGAATAGTTATTCTTTGTACTGATTTCTCTATTGCCACAGAATATTCAGAAAGGTGTTTCCTCATGGAAAGCTTTATTAGTTTGTTTTTAAACATGATTAGACGATGCACAGTCTGCAGACAGCAGTGGTGGACAGTGGTTGAAGATTTGTGGACCTTTAGCAGGGATAAAATAGTAGAACCTGTCAAAGTCAGTATATTTCAGAAAGGAGAATGGGTAATTCTTATTTTATAAATTAGAATATTGTTAAGTCTCTGGGGAACATAGAATGGGGCTCAGAATTATGACATATTGAAACACCTCATAGACACATGGCCTTCAAATATGACAAATACAACACTACCTTCAACTGTCCTTCACTTACCCACCTGTCATCCTGGAAAAAGAGATGTCACTTTCCTCTAGCACTAGCAGTGTGCTATGGAGAGATAATGAGTGGACTCTGATCCCTGGGGAATGAGGGTTTTGTCCGAAGAATAATGAAGAAAGTGTAGTGTCTAACTAGAAAAAGAAACCTTGGAGCTCTAAGTTGGATCACTGTATCACTGTATCACTGTCTTCCCGTTCATCATCGATTTGCTCGAGCGGGCACCAGTAACATCTCCATATGACCTGTCTCATGCAAGTAGAGTCCAACGGCACCTGCTTGCTCCAGGAACATAAAGAGCCTCAAACCATTCCATCAGGTCACGGGAATGAGGTCTATAATTGTAACTGGTATCTGGCATATCAAATACGACACGGGTAGCTTGCCAGGCTCTGCCGTGCAGGTAGCATACTCTTGTAGTCATCTCAAAATCCAGCATTTATTGATGAACCTGCAGCCAGAAAGCGGCCGCGTGAGCCGGACTGTGATAGGCAGGTCTGCTGGGTGGAGTTCTGAGGACAGGGAAGTCCGGATGTAGAAAATGGAGATCCTCATGGAGTGGGGGTTGTCTGGCTTGTTGTGAGGCTCTGCTGGGGTGGCAGGCCAGGGGTAGAACCTACCATCTCTCCCAGGCACCTCATGAGTGGCTAAGTTGGATAAAAGCTGGATTTTCTCATTTTATTGTATTTGAGCAGGAATTATAGATAAAAAAATAATTTTTTTTTTGCTTTTTGGGTCACACCTGGCATTGCTCAGGGGTTACTCCTGGCTCTGCACTCAGGAATTACTCCTGGTGGTGCTCAGGGGACCAGATGGGATGCTGGGAATTGAACCTGGGTCCAGCTGCATGCAAGGTAAATGCCCTACCTTCTGGACTATCACTCCAGCCCCATAGATAAATTTTTAATTAGAAAAAAAAGCAGAGTTTTTAAGTCGATATGGGATAATAGCCAAGAGAGGTCAAGCTTACATCATTCTAATGTCAGCTTCCTACCTAGCAGTGAGTCCTAGCTGTAAGTCCTCGCTACCTGCCTTCCACCTTAAGTGGCAGTCCAGTCCAGGAGGCATGCTTATACCTTCTCTTTCTATCAGCATAAGGGTAGAATCAATTCATTCATGCACAGGACACAACATGAACACACGATGAACTCTTCTACTTCTACAAATCAAGGATCCTATATATCCCTTTCAAACCTCATTCCTTGACTCTGTGAAAGTTAAATGAACACATACACTTATTTTAAAAAATTCAACAGAAAGTGATCACTGTCATTATCACTGTCACTGTGATGTAATATAAAAATTTCCATAGTATGTCATAATACTGAAAAATATTCTCTCAATTATAGTTTACTTTACAATCCATTTCACTTATAAATTGGGAGGGCATTGTGTCACATCTGGCAACACCTGTGGGTGCCCCAGGGTGCCTGAGTGTGCATCTGCATGTGTGCACGTGCACCCCTACCTAGGTGTTCCCCGTTAGTAAATATAATCTGCCTTAAGAACAATACGTATGTATATATTTATATATTTTCCATGGCTCCTCTCAGCTGTGAGCTTAAGGACCACTCCCAGTTGTCCTAGCAGACCAGGAGGTATCAGGAATCAGATTGGGGTCGACCAGATGTAAGACAAGTATTTTAACCCTTTACATATCTCCCTGGCCTTCATTTTTAAAAAATATTTTATTATACTACAGTGAGATATACAACTACAAAGATGTTCATAAGATGTCCATATTTGAGTTTCAGTCATACACTGTTCCAGCACCCATCCCTCCACCTGTACCCATTTCCCACCACCAATGTCCCCGATTCCCTCCCCGTCCGTAGCCTGGCCTCTATGGCAGGTTCTTTATTATTTCTCTTTCTCTCTATCTCTTTCTCTTTTCCTTGTCTTCTATATTGTGGATTACAGTACATACATTAAGAGGTTGTCATGTGTATCTTTTGGCCTTCATTTTTAAATTCAAAATCAAAGGGTCACATTATTTCCTAGAGCCATAAAATAATTACCTGACATTCTTCCAAAAGATGCAGTTTTCCAGTCACCACCAATTCATGTATCTTCATCTGATTTTCTTAAGTACATTTCAGTAAAGGGTATGTGGTATCATCTGTTCCCCCAAATGTCGAGCTTTCAAAGCAAAAGCTTTTTGTTTGGGAACTGGCTACAGACACATAAAAATAGCCATCTCTGTAAGTCTTCTGGAGCTGCCATAACAAAATGCCATGGTCTGGGTGGTTTAAACAGCAAAGATTTATTCTCTCCCTTCTACATGCTGAGGGCCTAAGATCAAAAGCGCTCGCAGCTGTGGTTTATCCAAGCCCTCTGCTTAGTCTGCAGACACTAGCCTTTTCTCTGTGGCATTTCTTGTGTCCAGATCCCTGACGTTTTTTTCCTTTCCTCAGAAGTACCCGTGTGATCAGACATTTCCTTATGACCTCATTCAGTCTCTAAAAAGGCCTGCTTCCCGAGAGAGAGAGAGAGAGAGAGAGAGAGAGAGAGAGAGAGAGAGAGAGAGAGAGAGAGAGAGGGTGTGGGGAGTACAGGACTCGACATAGACATTTAGGGAATACACATATAAGGCTATGATACTCTTGGAGGAAGTAAAATAGTTCCTCTAATGTGAAGAAATTAGCAAATTGAACAAATATTGGCAATGTACAGTGACAAAAAATCCAGTACTGGTAAATGGCAATAAAATGAATGATCAGCTGATTTCATTAATTTTCCTTCTGGTATGGTTTAATTAAAGAAAGCTATGGATATATTTTTAAGAATATTTTATGTTTAAATCCCAGATACAGATCCTGTGATCAATTCCCTTGCATAAAACATAATTTATGGTATTAAAATATGGAGATATTTAAAACAAATATTTCTCTTATATTCAAGGTCAATATTTTATATAAATCCATAGAAAGTGTGGACAATTTAGAAATTTTCTAATTTTTACATAATGTACAATACAGCTGACTATCAGTATTAAAACCAGAACATGGCACTGGCAGGCATTAGCTATTCAACATTCTCAGTAGCAAATGGAGTTAAGAGGACATAAGGAAATGGAAACATATTCCGCTGCTCGTGGATGGGGAGAATCAACATTGTCAAAATGGTAATACTCCCTAGAGCTCTGTACAGATTCAATGCAGTCCCTATAAGGATACCCATGACATTCTTCAAAGAAATTGACCAAATTCTCCTGAAATTTGTATGGAACAATCAATAAACCCCCAAGGATAACTAAAGCAATCCTCGGGAAAAAGAAGATGGGAGGCATCACCTTTCCCAACTTCAAACTGTACTACAAGGCAGTAGTAATTAAAACAGCGTGGTATTGGAATAAAAAAGACCTGTGGACCTACGGAAAAGAATTAAGTATCCTGACACCCAAGCTCAAACACGTGATCATTTAATCTTTGATAAAGGTGCAAAGAGTTCAAAATGGAGTAAGGAAAGCCTCTTCAACAAGTGGGGGGTGGAAAAACTGGGCAGCAACATGTAAAAAAAATGAATTTGGACCTGTGTCTAACACCATGCAAAAAATCAGATCAAAATGGATTAAATATCTCAATATCAAACTTGAATCCATAAAGCACATAGGAAAAACCCTCCACGACATTGAAGCTAAAGGCATCTTCAAAGGTGAAACATCACTAACAAAGCAACTAGAAGAAAAGATAAACATATGGGACTACATGAAACTAAAAAGCTTCTGCACCTCAAAAGAAACAGTGACTAAGATACAAAGGCAGTCCACAGAATGGGAAAGAGTATTCGCCCAATACCCATCTGATAAGGGGTTAATATCCAGGATATATCAGGCACTGGTAGAACTTTACAAGAAGAAAACAAACAACCCCATCAAAAAATGGGGGAGAAGAAATGAACAGAAACTTCCAACAAGGAAGAAATTCGAATGGCAAAAAACATATGAAAAATGCTCATCATCACTAATCATCAGAGAGATGCAAATAAAAACAACAATGAGATATCATTTTACACCACAGAGACTGGCACATATTCAAAAGAGCAAGAACAACAAGTGCTGGCGTGGATGTGGGGGAAAAGGGGACACTCATCCATTGTTGGTGGGAATACCGGCTGGTACAACCATTCTGGAAAACAATATGGACATTCCTCCAAAGACTAGAAATTGAACTCCCATTTGACCCAGCCATACCACTCCTGGGAATCTACTCTGGGAAACCAAAAATACGCAGCGGAAACACCATCCCTACTTTTATGTTCATAGCAGCATTATTCACAATAGCCAGAATCTGCAAACAACCAGAGTGTCCTAGAATAGATGACTGGATAAAGAAGCTTTGGTACATCTACACAATGGAATACTATGCAGCTGTTTGGAAAATGAAGTTATGGAATTTGCCTATAAGTGGATAGACATGGAGAAGATTATGTTGAGTGAAGTTAGCCAGAAGGAGAGAGAGACAGATACAGAATGGCTGCATTTATTTGCATGGCATAAATATATATGTACATATTATGATACCAATATCCAAGGTCAAGTGAAACATGACCTTGTATCAGGAGGTCTTGTCAAAGGTGGAAATTATCACAAACGTGTGGGAGTCAGAGGCTAGGTAACACAGAAAATGGAACAGTGTGCTAACAATTGTGGAAGGTACTAATACCAACCTAGAACTGAGCATTAAATACAGGCAAAAAGATACACATGACAACCTTTTAATGTATGTTCTGTAATCCATAGACTGGAAGGGAAGGAAAAGAGAAAGAGAGAGAGAGAGAGGGAAAGAAATAAAGAACCTGCCATGGAGGTGGGCTGGGGGAGGGAGAGGGAACCGAGGACATTGGTGGTTGGATATGGGCACTGGTGGAGGGATGGGTGCTGGCCGATGTGCTGAACACTGTATGACCAAAACCCAAATATGAACTTTTTAATTGTATATCTTTGTAATTGTATATCTCAGAGTGGTATAATAAAATACTTAAAAATAGATTTCTTGGGGCTGGAGCAATAGCCCAGCAGGTAGGGCATTTGCCTTGCAGCGGCCAGCCCATGCTGGCCTGGGTTTGATCCCCGGCATCCCATATGGTCCCCCGAGCACTGCCAGGAGTAATTCCTGAGTGCAGAGCCAGGAGAAACCCCTGAGCATTGCTGGGTGTGACACAAAAAGAAAAAAAAAGATTTCTTTTCACCTCAAACACATAAATAATTCCTTCTATTTGCTGGCCCAAGGTAAGAGAGTATGAAAGAGGGAAGAGGTTTGATGGGATTAAGTGGAATGGGGATGGAATGGAGTGTTCTCAGAGACTCTCCTTTCCTGCTGGAAGAAGATGCACTATAAATGCCAATGACCCTCGACAGCTTAGAGTTTTTGTGTCCTTTGGATAAATCCCTAGAAGTGGAAGTTTTGGATCATATAGCAAGTCTATTAGTAAATTTTCTTTAGGAATCTCCATATTATTTTCCATAAAAGTTGATCCAGTTTACACTCATACCAACAGCAAATGAGGGTTCCTTTAGAGTCTTTAATAAATGGATGCTTGGTAATCTGTAAATCTTTTTTGTGTCAATTTATAATGTCATTTCATTAGCCAGGGTTCTAAAATGATAGGGAAAGCAGTGGTAGAAGACATATACTTGCTCTTGATTTTATTAAAGTATAAAATCTTCAATTTCTTGTCAATAAGTTTGATATCATCTGTTGATTCTTATATTCTTATAGTTTTATTATTTAAAAAGAGATCATTCTAGGGACTGCAGCTATGTACAGTGGGTAGGGCATTTGCTTGCATGCTGTAGTTCAGTGGGTATGGCATTTGTTTTCCTGCTATAGTGAAGCAGGTAGGGTATTTGCCTGCATGCTATAGTACAGCAGGTAGGGCATTTGCCTTTCACTTGACCAACTTGGGTTTGATCCCGGGCAAACCATATGGCCCCCTGAGCACCACCAGGAGTGATTCCTGAGTTCAAAGTTAGGAATTACCCCTGAGCATCTCTGGGTGTGACCCAAAAGGTTAAAGAAAAGAAAGAAGAGAGAGAAATCATTCTACTTTTCCATAGCTTCATGAAAATTTTATTAAGAATGGGTTTTGAACTTATTTTTTTTTGCATTTATGACATAGCCATGTGATTATTTTTCTTTTTTATTTTGTTGAGATGATTATATTGACTTATTTTCAGATATTGAATTTACCTTTACATAGATTAGATAAATTTCACTTGACCACAGTGTATAATTTTTCTCTACTCTTAGAATACATTTGCTATTTTTAAAAAATATTTTGCATCTTTGGCCATGATTATAGTAGCCTACAATCTTTTTTTTTTTGTAATATGTCTGCCTGGTTTTAGTAGCGGGGTGATGACAGATTCAGAAATGAATTTGGTGGTAATAACCTTTCTTTCTGACAGTTTCCAAAATTGGTATAATTTTCCCTTAGACATTTATACAAAATCATCAGTGAACCTATCTAACAAAAAATACTTTGTGTTTTGAAATATGTTTGTTAATAGATTCAAGTTATTTAACAAATATAGCATATAAAGATTATTTATTCTTGTGTGAATTTTGGAAGATTGCTTCTTTAAAAGGAATGAATCTGATATATTGTAAAATTTGTCAGAAAATTTTGTCAAATAGTTCTTTTTACTTTGCACTCCTAAGGAATTTCAGTAATATCTTCTCTTTTTATTAACAATATGAGAAAGTGGTCATTGTTTTTCTTTCTTATCTCACATGACCAGATACATTAAATCTTTTTAAAGCAATTGCTTTCATTTGTATTGCTCTGTTCTATTTCTATCTTCAAATTCATTAACTTCTACTCTATTATTTCCCTTTTCTGCTTACTTTAGGTTTAATCTCCCTAGTAATGTTGGTGAAGGTTTTAGATATTTTTTCCACTTTCACTAATATTTCTCTTCTTTTTGTCTATTTTATTGAATCACTGTGAAAGAGATTCATTTATTCATACAATGTTCCAACTCCCATCCTCCACCAGTGTACATTTCCCAGCACCAATGTTTCTCCTTTCCCAGCCTGACTCTATGGCAGGCACCTTCCCTCCCTTCTCCAAAAAGGTCGGGCCAGTCGGCATTCCCACCAACAATGAGAATCCCTTTCTCCCCACATCTATGCCAGGACTTGGGGTTCTTGTTCTTTTTGATGTGTGCCAGTCTCTGTTAAATAAGAAGCCATCTCATCATTGTTTTGCTTTGCATCTCCCTGATGATAAGTCATATAGAGCATTTTCTCATGTGTGTTTTGGCCATGGTCAAAGGGGGGCCCTAAGCTGGCCAAGCACTGCGGGCGGCTACCCACCAGTCTCCTCCAGCTCCGGGCACATCTCTTTGACTCCACCATTCTCCCTGCATTAACATATGCCTCAGAGACCTGGGCCCTACGAAAGCAGGATGAGAATGCTATTCGGGTCTCCCAGAGAGGAATTGAAAGAGATATGCTTGGAATATCACGCCTCACTCAAGTGAGAGAAGAAATCCAGAGTTCCGACCTCCATTGCTATTCCAGAATCAGGGACGCTATCTCGTTTGCCAAGGCATCAAAAATCAGATGGGCTGGACATGTAATGCGATTTGGAGACGACCGCTGGGCTAGAGCCATTACCAACTGGATCCCATGGGATGTCAAAAGATCACGTAGCTGCCCACCTACAAGATGGTCAGACTTCTTCATCAAGACCCTGAAGGAACGGTTTGAGGCTCTTCATATTCCTGAATCAACCAGATGCCATTGGGCTACATTGGCACGTGATAGGTCCAATGGAAATGTTACTGGCGCCCCGCCGAGCAAATGGATGAATAACGGGACTCAAGTGATCAAGTGAAGTGATCAAGTGTTTTGGCCATTTGTATTTCTTCTTTGAGGAGGTTTCTGTTCATTTCTTCTCCCCATGTTTTCATGGATTGTGTGTTCTCTTTCTTGTAAATGTCTATCATTACCATATAGATCTTGTATATCATGGATATTGGGTAAATAAATTTTCCTGATTCGTGGGCTGTCTTTTATCTTGCTCACCATTTCTTTTTGAGGTTCATAGGCTTCTTAGTTTAATGCTGTTCCATTTGTTTATCTCTGGTTCTATTTATTGCTTAGTGGTGTTCCATCTTTGAAGATGCCTTTAGTTTCAATGCCATGGAGGATTCTACCTACATTTTACTCCATAAATCTTATGGATTCAGGTAGGATATCACTTCTTCACTTGATCACTTGACATCCCATTATTCATCGATTTGCTTGAGAGGGTGCCAGTAACATTTCCATTTTACCCTATCATGTGCCAGTGTAGCCCAATGGCAGGTAGGATATAGAGTTACTTATTTCATTTTGAACTGACTTTGCCCCTAGAGTTAGGAAAAGGTCAGAGTTTTTTATTTTTTTTTGCATATCGCTGCCAGTTTTCTCAGACCACTTGTTGAGGAAGAATACCTTGCTCCACTTTACATTTCTCGCTCCTTAATCAAAGATTAAGTTATTATACATTTGAGGGTGGGTAGCAAGATATTCAACTCTTGTCCACTGAACTGTGGCTTTGTCTTTAAGAAATTATTTCTTATATGCTCATTTGAGCTATAAGATGCAGCACCCCAATATAAAATCTAAATACTGGCCTTTGTTTTTCATTGTTATGCTGAAGAAGATGTCCAAGTGAAAAATTTTCCTTTATGCATTACCCCTCCTTGCTTCTTGGGGATGGAGTGTGGTAAAAATTATTTGCCTTAATTCTTTCAGTTCTCGGGCATTGGATGGAAGCAGATCTATATTGATTCGGGAAAT
The DNA here is from genome assembly GCA_021461705.1 of Cryptotis parvus. Classification (NCBI taxonomy): domain Eukaryota; kingdom Metazoa; phylum Chordata; class Mammalia; order Eulipotyphla; family Soricidae; genus Cryptotis; species Cryptotis parvus. Next base: position 28,132 of record JAJIBD010001324.1, on the reverse strand, counting down.
CTCAACCATCTCTTCTCACTGATCTCCATCTGCCCACCTCTCTCTCTTTCTTAGCCTTTTTGTTGGCTTGGAAGTCCAGAGGGTGTGGGATGGTAACCGAGGAGTTAGCCTTCAGCTTTCCCTGGCTAATATAAGCTTTTACATGTCTTCTGTCTATTTTCGAATTTCTCACATTTCTTTGACCCGTCTGTTCTTGACTCTTTCCTGATCCTCTTTATCCTTCTGGGATTATGAGTTTTACCTTTTTATCTCTTTATTGAGCTGAACGAATGGTTTGAGGCTCTTCCTGTTCCTGTTGTGAGCAGATGCCCTTGGGCTACACTACCATGCGACAGAAGTATGGATCCCCATCAAGGTGTTAACAGCTTAGAGAATGGGCCTATACAGGAACACTGCATAAATTGATTGCCATGAAGTTCCAAAAGGAACATATTTACTTTGTATCAAAAACATAATGCAAACACACAAAACTAGTGTAATTACTTTAAAATGGTAATCTAAAGGGTAAGAAAAATCTTACTAAGGAATAAATAGTCTTAATCAAAATATTCGAAATAAGGCTGTTAATGTGTGAAGAATGCCTCTGTATAATCTAATTAACCTTCATCAGTTCAGATCACCTGCTCTTCTCTGGGATTTAAAAAATTGGTATCCTAACAGGAAGTTTTTTGCTGCAGATAAAGAACTGGGTGAATCACAGGAAAGAAGAGCATTGTTTTCTCAAGAGTCTGTACTTTTAATACTAAGACAATTTTGCAATGGATTAACCTCACTGCATTGCTGAAAGATTTGGGGAAAACACTTTTCACCCCAAGTGGCTAGTTATCAGTTCAAATGTATGAGCTGTAAGAGCAATACATTTAAAAAAAGCATTTTAGCTGAGAGCATGAAAACAGGTTAAGACACTAATTTGAGGGTCAGTAATTTAAAGTCTCTGAGAAGATTCATAAAACATTTTCTTTTGAATCCCTATTTGTGTTTCACCCGCCTTAATGCTCTTAGAAATACAAAGGCCTAGAAAGCAACATAAGAAACATATCTTTGATAGTGTTTATAAGTCCTTGAGAAAAGGAAATTCTTTAGTGTATTATTCCTTCATAAATGTAGACAATGTGGAACAAATCTCCCCAAATCCCAAAGGAAAAAATAAGCAGTAATTAAAAATCTATTATTAAAGAGTGAGAGCTTCAGAATTTATTTGTATGGTTCTGCAAAAATAATGGGAGAGTTTTTAAAAAAAGTTATATAGTTACCAATATTAACTAACAACCAGCTCTATGTACAGAACAATCCAAAATAAAATTTTTAGAAATTTAATCTTGTTAAATTTTTTAACAACAACGTTAACACAGTAATATTCTTATGTCCCAGTAGGAAAATTGCATTCTGCAGACTTTCATCCTGATTTACGCTAAAAAGAAGCTTCCTCTTTTATATGTGGGGAGAAAAAGAACCGCAGTGAAGGAATAACTAGTGGCCAGAGGCAACAGACCCTGAAATCTGGTCTACAGAACTGAATTTATCCTGGGGAAGTTGGGGAAAGGGAGAGGAATGCTGATGCAATGATGGAAGTGTGATGTTGGGACGTATTGATGGAGCCCTATCTTTTTTTTCTTATTCTAAAAAGGAATCTAATTTTTTTTTTTAATCTTTTATTATACCACCATGAGATATCATTTGTATGGACATATGGAGATGTTACTGGTGCCCGCTCGAGCAAATCGATGATGAATGGGAAGATAGTGATAGTGATAGTGAACACTTGTATCACTTGTCTTCCCGTTGTTCATCAATTTGTTCGGGCAAGCACCAGTCTCCATAAGTCCTGTAGCAAGCAAGTGTAGCCTGAGGGCATCTGTTCGCTCCAGGAGCATAAAGAGCCTCAAACCATTTCTTCAGATCATGTGAATGAGGTCTATAATGGTTAGTGGTTTTTGGCATATCAAATATATCACAGGTAGCTTGCCAGGCTCTGCCGTGTGGGTGGGATACTCTTGTAGTAGCCTCTCATCTCGTGCATGTATTAATGAAAAGAGATTAACCATGTGACCACTTTGCGGGCCACTTTCCTTCCTGGGTGCCTTATGATCAGCTGGGCACTGGGGAGCTGGTAGCAGCTCTAACCTGTGTCTCTGAGTTTCTGGATCAGGCATACCTGGGCTTGAAATAGACAGCTGTAGGGTGGGACTCTGTTGAGCAGGGCTGTGATCAACTCTTCTTCTGGATGGATCTCTGAGGAGCTGTGGAGTCTGGATGATGAAAACGGACCATGGGATATACAGTTACCAAAGTGTTCATATTTGGGTTTCAGTCATGCAGTGTTCCAGCACCCATCCTTCCGCCAGTGCCCATTTACCTCCACCAATGTCCCATGATTCCCCCCATACCCCAGCCTCCTTCCATGGCAGTCAATTTTCAAATTTTCACTTCTCTCTCTCTCTCTCTCTCTCTCTCTCTCTCTCTCTCACTGTCTCTCTCTACCTTCTTTTATATACTGTGGCTTATAATACATACAGTTGGAGGTTACCATGTATAATATTTTGCCTACTTTCAATGCTCAGTTCTCACGCTGGTATTATCATTTACAATTATTATTAATACACTGTTCCTTTCTCTGTACTGCCTAACCTCTGATTCCCACACATTTGCAGTAGGTTCTACCAACCGACAAGACCTCCTGATCCATGTTTTGTCTGACTTTGGTTATTGGTATCATGCTACTTTTTATATCCTGCAAATAAATGTAGGCATTCTATGTCTGTCCTTTTCCTTCTGGCTAATTTCACTCAGCATGATCCTCTCCATGTCCATCCATTTATAGGCAAATTTCATAACTTCCTTTTTTTCTAACTGCTGCGTTGTATTCCACTGTGTAAATGTACCAACGTTTCTTTATCCAGTCATCAGTTTTCGGGAACACTAGTTGTTTCCAGATTCTGGCTATTGTGAATAGTGCTGCTATGAAAATAAAAGTGCGGATGGTGTTTCCACCATGTGTTTTTGCTTCCCAGGGTCTATTTCCAGGAGTGGTATGGCTGGGTCAAATGGGAGCTCAATTTCTAGTCTTTGGAGGAATATTGTTTTCTAAAATGACTGTACCAAGTCGACATTCCACCAACAATGGATGAGAGTGATGGAGCCCTATCTTAATAGTATTGTAAATCATGGTGACTTATCTATTTCTAATGAAGGATGGAGAGACTTTTCTGGAGAGATTCTAGAAAGAAGGAAATTTCCAGGGTTTAGGAGATAGTGCAGACGTTAGAGCACATGCCTAAAATGCGCTGGGCCATGATTTGATTTCCAATAACTCCTAGGCCCACAGTCAGCACAGACAGCAGTTATGGAAGACCCTGAGCACCACTGGGGGTAACTCAGCCATCCCTGAGATAGTAAGACCTGAGCAGCATGCAAGGATTTTGGTGATCCTTACTTTAGGCCATCAGCCCAGTTGACCAAGAATCACCAGTGGGATTTCTGGTGATTTGTGGACCTCCTGAACACCACGAAGGTACAGCTCCAGCAGAAACAAACAAAACAAAAGGAAACAGAACAAAACTTTCCTGGGTTAGATTATCTTCCTAGTTTAAAAAAAATATATATTATTTTAAGCTAAACATAAGACATCATTTTTTTAAAATCTCAGCATCTGGAATGCTGAGTTGAGAAGTTCTGATTCAAAATTTTCCACGTTATTTAACAATTCAAGCTTATTATAAAACATTTCTTCATTTTCCTTTCAGACAAGAACTTTAAGTAAGTCTGAATTGGGGTGGAATTACAGAAGAGCCTGAAATATTAGACTTTTTGGGACAAAAAAGATAGCTCAGTTGTTTGAGCTCCTGTTTTGCATGCTAGAGTTCAATCACTCATGAGCATGGCTAGGAGTGACCCCTGAGCATCAATTCAGGAATAGGCCCTTAGCACTGCTATGTGTATTCCCCAAAGAAATCTGCCCCGCCAATGAAACCTGATTTTCTATAAACATCTAGAAACATGTTGAGGGTGTTTTATCTGGAATGAGACAGGAAAGGCAGAGTCATAGTCACTGTCTTTCCAAACATTGGTATGGACTAGTGGCCTAAAACTTGTAAGTGAATACAAGAGAAACTACTCCCTTTTGGCTGGTAATTTTTTTCTCTTCACACTTGGAGTCATGTGCATATTATATGCCTCTCAGCTCTTGAAACATATTTTGGGACTGAAGAGAAGTAGTCTTCTCTATCTATACATGGAGTCCAACAGTTCTCTCTCATTCTTTGCTATTCACTTAGCTCTTTTAATTATATTTGTTGGCGCTATTCAGCTTATGATGATAACAATGTACCACTAAATGCTCAAGGTATAGGAAGATTTTATTGGATGCTAATTTGTTCTCCTGAAGCTTTCCTTTCTGTTTCTTGGGCAACAGTATTCAGGGACTATTTCTTATCTTATACTCAGGAGTGGAGACAGACATGGGGCAGAGCTGCTACTGGCTCTCCCTGTGCCCAGCCGCTCATGAGGAGCCTGGGAAAGATGGCAGTTTTAGCCCTGGCCCGCCACCCCAGCAGAGCTTCACAACAAGCCAGACGACCCTCCAATCCATGAGGACCTCCCATTTTCCACATCCGGACTTCCCCCTCGTCAGAACTCCACCCAGCAGACCAGCCTATCACAGCCCCGCTCACGTGGCTGCTTTCGACCATGCGGTTCATCAATAAATGCTGGATTTTGAGATGACAAGAGTATGCTACCACATACGGCAGAGCCTGGCAAGCTATCATGTCGTATTTGATATGCCAAATACCAGTAACAATCATAGACCTCATTCCCATGACCTGATGGAATGGTTTGAGGCTCTTTATGTTCCTGGAGCAAGCAGGTACCCTTAGGCTTTACTTGCATGAGACAGGTCATATGGAGATGTTACTGGCTGCCCTTCCGAGCAAATTGATGATGAATGGGAAGACAGTGATACAGTGATACTCAGGAGTGATTCCTGACCTTATACTCAGGAGTGTCAAGGACTTGAAACCTGGTTTGCTATAATTATCCTCTTCTATTTCTCTGGTATATATCTTCCCTTTCTGGTGTATATCTTCCCTTCTCGCTTGTGTTTCTTAAAAAATCACTTTCATATTACCAAGAACCAATTATGAATACCTTTGTAATTGTATGATTCACTGTGGTATAATAAAAAAGTTAAAAAAAATAAAAATTCAAAACAAAAAAATACAGACAAAAAATTAAAAAAAAAATCACTTTCATGGGACTAGAGAGATAGAACAGAGGGTAAGATAATTATCTTGCATCTGACCCACCCTGGTTGGATCCACAGCCCAGATATGGTCTCCTGAGCTTCACCAGAAGCAATCCCCTGAGTAGAGATCCTAGAGTAAGCCAGGATCTGTTTTGGAACCTAAAACTCTGTGGGATTTTGTTCCAAAACCAATTTTTTAAAAAAAAAAACAATTTAAATAATAAAATACAATTGTTTTGATTTGATTTTTTTTTGTTTAATTTAATTATTGCTGAAATCCCAGAATGGTCTTGAGATGTTTGTGAGTGATTGACTAGGTCTTGGGCAATGTCTTCAATGAAGGGCCAGAGGTGGCTCTTACCTGCCTGGTACATGGATCACTTCCCTAATTTTGCATTTATCTCCCTAAGCAGATTACTAAATATTTATCCATATATTCCTACCTCTGATTTATCCATATGGTCATACAGCTTCTGATTTATTTAAATGTTGTGCTGTAGAATAAATAAGTTAAAAAGATCAATCTGAACATGTCTTCCCAAAGTTATTTCTGTATTCCTGAGTCAATACTTAATAGTCTTCATTAATTACCAATCGTCACTCATCATGCCAAACTGCATGAAATTCTTGTTCAAAAAATTCAGTTTTTTTTTGAAGATTACTGCTTAAGTGTCTCCCAAACAATCTAGCTTAAACTCCTTCCCTTAAAATTTTATTTTTATAGTTCAGCTACTGTAGGTTTTATAATACTATAGAGTGTCAGGGAGTTAGCTTTTACACTATCAGCTGGAAAATTGCCACCTCTCATGTCCCCCAAATTCCAAACATTCTACAATTCTGAAAGAACCCCTCTCCTTATTCCTCCTCCTCTTTTATTTCCCCTGTCTCTCTGGAAACTAGCTTGTCTCCACAGAGTATAGAAAAAAGTTTAGTTGCTTTTGTCCATTTGTTTGCTTCAGATGTTTATATTCAATACATGAGGGAAAACCACATGGCCAAAGTGCTCCACTTCCTTATTTATTTACTTAGCAGACTCATCTCATCTTCCATTCATTTGTCCCAAATGCACACTTTCACTTTTAATGACTAGATAGAATTTCACTTATCTCTCCACTTTCTGAAGATTCTCTTAGGAATTTGTCAAATCTTGTGTTCTGTTTGAATTTTGAACCAAAATTTGTTTTGTTCAATATTTCAAACGTATTAGATAGAAAAGATATTATAACAGACTCTCATGTGATTTAGCTCAGACTGAAGAACAGTGGTCAAAGTTTTTCTGCCTCTTGTTTCCCTTTTAATTCTGCAAAAGTAGTGTGTTCTTCCCTAAGTTATTGACTGTGTCTCTATATTCCTTGATATATTTTATACTTTATTACTATTATTTTATTACCTTAAAATAATGGATTCAGACACATGGAGCAGAACTGCTACTGGCTCTCCCTGTGCTCAGCTGATCATGAGGCCCCAGGGGAGGGGAGGAGGCGAGTTCTAGCCCTGGCTACCATCCCAACAGAGCCTTGCAAGAGGCCAGAGGAACCCCCACACCATGAGGGCTGAAATTTTCAATATCTGGACCCACAGCTCATCAGAGCTCCACCCAAGAGAAAAGCTGATCTCAAGCCCTGCTCGACAGAGTTCCACCCTACAGTGAAGACTATGTCAAGCCCAGGTATACCTGATCCAGAGACTCAGATACATGGGGCATGACTCAGATACATGACTATCCCTGTTCTCAGCTTATCATGAGGGTGCCCAGGGGGGAAGGCAAGTTCTATCCGCCATCCCAATAGAGCCTCGCAAGAAGCCAGAGGGAACCCCCCCACACCATGAGGCCGCCACTTTCAACATCCGGACTCCACAGATTGTCAGAGCTCCACCCAAGAGAAAAGCTGATCTCTCCCCATTGCAGTTCATCAATAAATGCATGAGATGAGAGCCTACTACTGAGAGTATACCACCTTCAAGGCAGAACCTAGCAAGCTACCCATGTCATATTTGATATGCCAAAACCAGTAACAATTATAGATCTCATTCCCATGACCTGAAGGGAATGATCTGAGGCTCTTCATGTTCCTGGGTGAGCAGATGCCCTTGGGCTACACTAGCTCATGACAGGGACATATAGAGATGTTACTGGTGCCCGGTTGAGCAAATCGATGAACAATGGAAGACAAGTGATACAAGTGATTTTATTACATTAAAAATTTAAATTGAAGGTATCATCACTGTATCACTGTCTTCTCGTTCATCATCTATTTGCTTGAGCAGGCACCAGTAACATCTCCATATATCCTGTCTCATGGAAGTAGAGCCTAAGGGCACCTGCTTGCTCCAGGAACATAAAGAGCCTCAAACCATTCCATCAGGTCATGGGAATGAGGTCTATAATTGTTACTGGTATTTGGCATATCAAATAGACATGGGTAGCTTGCCAGGCTTTGCCATGTGGGTAGCATACTCTTGAAGTCACCTCTAAATTCAGCATTTATTGATGAACCGCATGGCCACTTGTGGCCTCCGGGCTGTGATCAGCTCTTCTGCTGGGTGGAGTTCTGATGAGAGGGGAGTCCAGATGTGGAAAATGGAGGCCCTCATGGAGGGAGGGGGTTGGCTGGCTTGTTGCAAGGCTCTGCTGGGGTGGTAGGCCAGGGCTAGAACCTGCCATCCCTCCCGGGCGCCTCATGAGCGGCTGGGCACAGGGAGAGCAAGTAGCAGCTCTGCCCCATGTCTGTGAGTCTCTGGTTCAGCATATCTGGGCCAGATTTAAAAAATGACTGCTGCAGGGTGGATCTCGATGAGCTGGGCTGTGATAGGCTGGTCTGCTGGGTGGAGTTGTGACGAGGGGGAAGTCCGGATGTGGAAAATGGAGGCCCTCATGGAGTGGGGGATTGTCTGGCTTGTTGCGAGGCTCTGCTGGGGTGGCAGGCCAGGCCTAGAACCTGCCATCCCTCCCGGGTGCCTCGAGAATGGCTGGGTACAGGGAGAGCCAGTGCAGCTCTGTCCCATGTCTGTGAGTCTCTAAGATATCATAACATTCTTTTAAGTTTGCTTTCTTTAAATCAAAGTTATGTTTTTGGGTTATTCATGTAAATATAAGTTAGATTTAGTTATGTATTTTGCTATAAGTTTTCACTTTAAAGCACTAGGCCCCCTGGGATGAGCCCAGAGCAACGGCAGATTCTGGCAAGCTACCCGTGGTGTATTCGATATGCCAAAAACAGTAATGATAATAGACCTTATTCCCAATAAATGGAGAGATTACTGGAGCCCGCTCAAGCAAATCTATGAACAACAGGAAGACAAGTGATCCTTCTGATAAAGGCACTTTCATGCTTCTTTTTTAAATTAAAATATGTATTAAGATTTTATAGCGGTATCCTTGCATACAAATATGAGTTATTTAAAATTTGTCAGTAGCATGTCAATTGGCAGTGACAATTGCTCCTCTGCAAATATCTTAAACATTGACATGTTGCTCTCCAAAATGAGTATTAGAATTTGCATTCCATTCAGCGATGTATAAGTCTTGCTGATGAGTAATTTCCCTGAATGCACTGCTATCCAACTTAAAATTTGTGTGGCATTATGGATGAGAGATAAGTGCAGTGGTTTTAGTAATATCATGTTAAATCAATATACTACTAAACTCAATATTACGAGATCCCCAAACCAGAAAAAGCCCCATGTAACTCAATAAGAGGATGGGTAAACAGATGACATTGCACTCATACAGAAAATATCACTTACTAACCTCAGGGATGAAATATTTATACAGAAATATGCATATATTTCAAAATGGTAATCAAAATCATCCACCAATCAATTCTATTAGTTGTATGGAATCTGTCTACCAGTATGAAAAGGGCTTTATGGGCTCATGGAAACACTATAGAAATTGAACATTGGGTATTGGTTATGTAGGTGTAAAGGTCAAAAAATCATTAAACTATATTTTTTAAACTATATTTCATAGAGCGTAAATATAAATAACTTTTATAAAAGTATTGGAAAAATAAGGGAAGACATTAAAGAAAAATATTACTCTACATTAAGAAAAATAGTCCCATATTACTTAAGAGGCAAATAGTGTTGTATTTTATTTTTATTAGTTTTTGTAAAAATTTGTGTGGATCAAGAGAACAGAAGTAATTATTAATAATAGAGAGAGAGAGAGGTGAGAACGATAGTACAGTAGGAAAGGGTGTTTGCCTTGCATGGGACCAACCTGAGTTCAATCCCTGGCATCCTGTATGTCCCTTAAACACTGCCAGGAGTAATTCCTGAGTGCAAAGTCAGGATTTACCCTAAGAATCACCAGGTGTGACCGAAAAAGACAAAATAAAAGAGATAAGAGAGATAATTTAGGGTAGAAGTTTGAGATAATAAGAATATAAGGGCAACTAACTTGCCACATTGTGTAAGATTTTTAGAGAGTTTCAAAGAGATTGTAACATGTCTTTCTGAATTAAAAATATAATTCTTTTTTAATACTTTCCAAAAGCAGCAGTGAAAATTCAAATCGCTTCTGATCTCTCTTGGGTGTCACTCTAGTGTTTCACCTCACCTGTATTCTCTCCCCTAAGAGAAGAGCATCTCTTGAGGCATAGTGGTGCAATATGCTAATTTTTGGTGCTGTTTTATAATTATTCTTAAAACACATAAGTCAAATTTTCGTTATTTTTCAAGTAATAAGTAACATCATTGACTCTTAGCAATTATGCACAAAAAATTATTTTTAAAAGTATAGTTAATTCTTTTGTTAAATTAAACATTTTTAGAAGAAATTGAGATTTTTTTTAGAAGTCAGATATATTCAGAACATAAAGTACTATGAAAGTGAAAATACACAAAAACAATTTTCATTACCTGCTCTTGGGCAATCTACTTTTCTTCCTTAATATTTTTTAGGAACAAAATAGGTGGAGTTATTAAAATTGCTGTTTCTATCATGCTTTGTAAATATGCTTTGTATGCTTAGATAATTACTATGCCCACATAGGTACAAATCAAATAGAGATAGACTGTTGTGCTTTTGTTTTAAACACTAATTTTGAAACTTAAAGAATCAATTCAAAGCTGTGAGTTAAGAATTCTGATTAGTTGTGGGCCATTGATCATCTCTAGCAACTCATGTAAGGCTCTCACTTCAGTCACTAAAGCCATCTGCCTAGTCTCTCCTACTGACTAGTAAAACTTATTTTGTGTTCTAGTCTGGTACTTATCTCTCAAAATATTCTACTTATTTTTCCTGTGTCAAGACTTGAACCCAGCATCTCATATGTGCAAGTGATCACTTGAAGGCTGAGCCAGATTCCCTGCCTCTCAGCTGGCACCTGAGTCAACTCCCAACAGCTAAGGAATCCAACTTGAAAATAGTAGCTGGGGTCAGAGTGCTAGTACAAGACTTATCCTGCATGTAGCAAAACTGGGTACGACCCCGCACCACACTGGAGTCCCCAGAACCCCATCGGGAGTGATCACTTAGCATAGAGCCAGTAGTAAGCCCTGCACATCACTGGGCTTGGCCCCAAAACAAGCAAAACACACACACACACACACAAAAAAAAAAAAAAAAAAAGTAACAGGTGGAACAAAATATAGTTTATGCTCTTCTTTTTTCTTTTTCTTTTTTGGCTCTTTTTTGGTGGAATCACACTCGGCATGTTCAGGTGTTAATTCTGACTCTGCACTTGGGAGTTACTCCTGGCAGTGCTCAGGGGAACATATGGGGTGCCAGACATAAAACCCAGGGTGGCCACATGCAAGGCAAACACCCTACATGCTGTAATATCACTCAAGCTCTAGTTTTGTACCCTTAACTCACAATCAAATATTCATCCAATTTAGTAAAAATCATAAAAATAAAATAATTCTGAATGGCTGACCTTAATAAAGTTTACCTTGAAGTAAAACTTAGATTAAACTTTTTGTTCTTTGTGTGACACTCATTAGCTTCAATTAAAAATATTACTCCTTATGGCGTAGGCAGAGGACATACATGGGGCAGAGCTGCTACTGGCTCTCACTGTGCCCAGCCTCTCATGAGGTGCCGGGAGGGATGGCAGGTTCTAGCCCTGGCCCGCCACTCCAGCAGAGCCTCACAACAAGTCAGACGACCCCGCACTCCATAAGGACCTCCATTTTCCACATCTGGACTTTCCCTCGTCAGAACTCCACCCAGCAGACTAGTCTATCACAGCCTGGCTCGCACAGCTGCAGCTGCAAGCGGCCTGCGCGGTTCATCAATAAATGCTGGATTTTGAGATGACTACAAGAGTATGCTACCCCGTACGGCAGAGCCTGGCAAGCTACCCGTGTTGTATTTGATATGCCAGATACCAGTAACAATTATAGACCTCATTCCCATGACCTGATGGAATGGTTTGAGGCTCTTTATGTTCCTGGAGCAAGCAGGTGCCCTTGGGCTCTACTTGCATGAGACAGGTCATATGGAGATGTTACTAGTGCCCGCTCAAGCAAATCAATGATGAACGGGAAGATAGTGATAGTGATAAAGTAGGCAGGCAGATGGGGGTGAGGGATGGGGGTGTGGGGGTAGGGGCCCCCCACATGGCTGTGAACTGTCTCCATTAGGCTGTCACATTTTGGAACCAGGAATGAAGACTTGATAAGACCCATTAACCAACAATAGACCCTGAGGAAGCTGTCATCTTCTTCTACATAGCCCTTAACCCCCCCCCCCAGATTCTAGCACAAGAAAATAAAAGCCCTCTTTGGAAATCAGTTGGGGCTCACTCTCCGCCTCTGGAGCAGCCCGTATTCTCCCTTAAGCACGTCACTCTCTCTCTTTCCCTCCTCCTTCCCTGTCCTAAAACCCTCCTTAATAAAATATGTTTTACTTCACTGATTGTTGACTCCTGAAAATTCTTTTCTGCGAGGAAAACAAGAACCCTGAGGGAAACCCTTGGTAAGGCCTATGGCTGACTTTCCTTTCCTGCAAAGAGTAATTCCTCCCTCCAGTCTGAGTCCGTGGCTCCCCAAAAAAATCTCGGGTGGTGGGGATCAACTCCCGTGCTTAGAAATCAAGCGGGCTTCAGGTGTGACTTGACAACCACCTTGTGGGGCTGGTGGGGCTCAGGCCCATGCTGTGCAGGGGCTCATCGCAGACTTTATCAGTCCTTAGCTTGCCCAACGGTCCCTGGTGGCAGAGGGGGCTGGTGAGAAAGCGACCATCTTTCTCCCCTTCCAGCCTCACATAAGCCACCCATGAGGCACACCTACATCACTTAGACAACCTGTTTTTCATGAATAGTATGAAATACTGGGGACTGGAAATGAACACACCAGTCAAGAAGGGGAAATAGTCAGACGAGAATATCACTAGAAGGGATTGAGTGAGACAGAAGAGAGGGATGCTTAGAAATTAAGGACTTCAGGAAGTGTGATAGAAAAGAGGAAAATGCAGGAAAGGAATTAATAATGTTGTCCTTGTTGTCCTTTCAAGAAAAAATGAGATGATTTTTTCTGCTCATTTTAGTCTGAAGGAAAAAAAGATATGGGCATTGTTGGGTGACCCGCCCTACTGAGCCTTAGCCTCCAGCTACACTTAACTTATGTGGAGAGCTGATCTCTTCCTTTGGGGAATCTCCAGAGCAGACACAATGGGAGCTTGGGCAGAAGTGGATTGATTTCATAATCTTATATGGCATAAATATTTTTCTCATGACTCTCACTTGCCCCAGATCAATATTCTTATACCCATTGGTCTCTTCATGGGTCATACATGTAGATATCCCAAGAGGACTTGGCTACATTGGATCAACCATAATGTATTCAATTCTCCTAGTTCAGAGACAGACTAGTGCGCCTCCAGGCGTACTAACATGTCTCTGACTCTAAAGGTAATGCCAAAGTGGATTATTCTGATGGATTTTGGACCTTAGTGGAATCCAGAGTCTGGGATCTGCTAACTATATATTCACGATAAAGGTATTAATGCCATCTCCTACAAATTACATTCTGAACTGCTTTCTGGTTCAGAGATGCAGCCCCTCCTCCTCTGCTAGGTGATTTTACCTCAGGGAATCAGCTCTGGCTTTTGTGAAGCTCAAGTCATAAAGGCCCACCTATAGATCTACATTTCAAAAGGGTCATTAACCTGGCTCCATCTCTAGATAGCCCAGCCCAAGAAGGGCTGGAAGATTTTGGCTAGCTTCTGTCTATAAAATAAGCTAGGAGAAAGAAGAAGGGCCCTTTAAGCCATTTTGGCTTCCCTTGGCATTTGTTTCTCTAGTCCTTTTTCGTTCTCTGTTGGGCTTCAACATGTCATGGTAGCCATCTTTTCCCACATGTGGCAGGGGCCCAGCTGGGAACCCAGAGTCCAGGGTTTTTCCTGTTCTTGGAAAACATGGGTTTATATAACAGAATTCACGGGTTCTTATATAGCAGAACTTCACGGGTTCTTATATATCAGAACCCGTGATAGTAAAGTCTTTTAAAACTGGGGCCGCAGTGATAGCACAGCGGGTAAGGCATTTGTCTTGCACACAGCCGACCCAGGTTCAATCCGTGGCATCCCATGTGGTCCCCAAAGCACCACCAGGAGTAATTCCTGAATAAAGAGCCAGGAATAACCCATGAACACTGCTGGGTGTGACCCAAAAAAGCAAAAATCAAAAACAAACAAACAAAAAAAAAACTGCGCCGGATTCCTGAGTTTTCATCCATTCCCCGCTGGCTTCAGAGGTAGCTCGTTTCCTGGTGTTGTTGGGAGTGGTCCCCAACAGGCTGAAATCTATTTTTAAATTTAATTTTACTTTCTCTGGGGTGGGGAAAACCTATGCTCAGAATTCACTGCTGGCAGGGTTTGGGGGCCATATGTGGTGCCCTGGAACAAATTCAGTTGGGCTGCATAAAGGTGAGTAGCTGTACTATGTCTCTGGTCCAAGGTCTCTATCTTTGAGACTGAAATGAAATATTGCATATTGAATGATGGCAGACCATTGCCTTTGATTATAAAACAAACACTACAAAATAGTTGGCAAAGGTAGCTGAGGTGGAAGTGGAAGGTGGAAGGTAGTATCCTTAGAAGTCACCTAAGGAGGGGACAGAGCGATAGATAGCCCAGTGGGGAGGGTGTTTGCCTTGCGTGCAGTTGACCCGGGTTTGATTCCCCCAGCATCCCATAGGGTCCCCAAGCACCACCAGGATTAATTACTGAGTGCAGAGCCAGGAATAACCCCTGAGTATTGCTGGGTGTGAACCAAAAAGAAAAATAAAAAAGAAGTTACCTAATGGCAGTGGTGGAGGATCTTGGACATTTGGTGGTGTGAACTGTGTGAGTCAAAAGCACAGATATTGACAAGTCTATAATCATGGAATAAGAAGGAGAGAGAGGAGGAGGAGAAGAAAAGAAAAAGCAAAATGTCTGCATGTTGTCTGAATATGATTATAGTATTGAATAGCCTCTTAGGGTCTTTAGTATTAAATAGACTCAATATCATTTATTTATTGTTATTATTATTAGCCCCTTATATTATTATTTTCTACTGAATTTTTTGTGACAACAGTTTAGTATCAGTACCTTTCCTCATGTAACTGTTTTTTTTCTTAACTAAAATTTAGCTCATAACCCCCCCCCAACAAAAACAGCAAAATGAAAATGGATATGGCCCCAGTGAAAGTTTGTTTATATACATTTCTATATTTAAAATTGTAGTGTTAATACATACATTTTGATTATCTCTGTATGACTCAATATATGCAACAGCAGAATGTATTATTATTCTTGGAACAAATGCCATTTTATATCATCCTCATTACTTTAGTATAGCTTGCTGCCTGTAGACCTACAGCTAAATATTTGCTTTTGTCATGATAATTATCTACTCTCTGATGCATGTTTCACTTGTGTATCACAAGTCCTTAATGAAAAATGTTCTCTACCCTCTAATCTCCTCTTGGAGGTTATAATGGTAATTATATATCTTTCTCATACATAATACATGGGTACTGCGTAAGTAGGTTATTGAAATATTTCACTTATCTCCTGCATCATATTTTCAGCTGATGTGCAGGAATAAATTTAATATACATATTATTTCTTTCAATTTTATGCCCAACCTGCAAACCTAGGTTGTATGTAAAAAAAAAAAGAGAGCTGGTTAATTTTTGGAATAATCTGTATACTTACATGAATTCCTGTCTTTCCTCTTTAGCATGTTCACTAAGCAGTTTCTTGGTTCTCCCTTAATATTGTTTAAAGCATAATTTTGCATTACATTATTTATAATAACATTCTCAAACCCTATTTGTTGACTGTTACATAAATTTAAAAATTCCAAATTTTGTCCCTATTGCTGTGAGCACCCCTTGGGTGGTCCTGGGACTAGGGACTGTATGTTTCCAGGTGTCACTCATACATTTGAGTAATGTCTGCTACCACTTAGACACATCTGTGCACCTAATAGAGAGAAGTTTTAGAGGTTTTAGAAGTTTCTACCTATTCCTATGACTCTTTTCTTTAAAAATTTGTTTATTATTATTATTATTTTTATTATTATTATTATTATTATTGTTATTTTACTTTTTGATTTTTGGCCACAACCTGTGCTGCTCTGACTCTGTATTCAGGGATCACTCCTGGTCGTGTCTGAGGACCCATATGGACCGCTGAGAGTAAAACTTAGGCCTATAGGGCACATGCAAAACAAAAAACTTTGCAGAGTTGCCTCTCCAGCCCCTAAAAAAATGAGTCTCTCTTCATTTACTTTAGCTTAACATACATAATATTTGTATTGTAAATATTACATTTTCACTTGATTTCATAAATTGAATCCGGTGCAAGGCGGCATTGAGAACAATTATGTCTACCTTTAGCTTCCCATTATTATTTCTTTTTCTCTTTTGGGTCACACCCGGCAATGCTCAGGGGTTACTCCTGGCTCTGTACTCAGGAATTAATTCTGGCGGTGCTCAGGGGACCATATGGGATGCCAGGGATCTAACCTGGGTCACTGCCATGCAAGGCAAATGTACTCCCTGATTGTTGCAGGACTCCTTTAAGGGCCGCCTGCATATGCTCTGAATTTCCGCCTGCAAATCACTTCGTAGATAAGGGGGTAGTCTAAATGTGGCAGTTTACCCGACCATGTATGCTGTACTAGCTGGTATAAATATTCTCCCCATGCTACCACAATCATCGTGGGACTAGCTAGATCTTACCAGCATATTAGCCTGGCCACGTAGGACACCTAAGTAATTAGACCAGAGAGAAATGCTGTTTGCTTCCAAGCAAACAAGCATGGCTCCCTGATATACTCAAAGGCAACTAAAATATAAAACTAGAATGAAGTAGAAGAGACTTGTGAAGGCTTGGAGAAATATTTAACTGGCATTAGTATTAGTCTTTGGTACAGAGACATGTCATCTCAGAAACCCCCTTCTCTACCCTATAAAGGCATTTCCAGGCAGATCTTGGCTCAAAACATTAGCATACTAAAGGGCTTAGGTGAGGTGCAGGGAGGGATTACCTAAGGGCATTTGACCCTCCCTGCTTTCCATAACAGTGGGAGGAAGGTCTGAGTGGCAGGGGTATAAAACTAGCCTGTTTCCTTTCTCCCGCGCTTCTTTGTGGGCTCTCCCTTTGTGAGTGCTCATCCTTCTTGGAAGTCTTGTCTTCTTCTCCTTTTACAAAGCCTTTACACGTGGTGGCCGCCATCTTGGCCTACACGTGGCTGGGGTTCTAGCCTGGAATCCTAAGCACCAGGCTTTTCCTTTTGCTGATTTGTATGCCTGAACCTGTGATAAGTAAAGCCTTTTTAAAACTGCATCGGATTCCTGAGATTTCATCCATTTCTCGCCGGCCGGAGGTAGAAGGGAACTTCGCTTCCCGGCACTGTCGGGGACCCGGCGGTGCACCCTGACACCTGATGAACTATCGCTCTGAGCCCCAGTTACCCATTATTCCCAAGGGCAAGAAAAATTTGAACACACTTTTAAGAATGACTCCTTGTTCTCCATCCAATGCCCCAAATGGAAAGACAGTACACATGCTCCATGATAGAGGGAAGAGCCATAGACTTGATTCAGGCCCACCCTCAGGGTGACTTATGTGAAGCAGAGAAGGCAACTTTCTCCTTATTCCCTATCCACATTTGCCACCTAGGGATCAACTGGGAAATCTAGGCTTTTATAAAGTCTGCAATGAGCCACTGCACAGCAGGAGCTCAAGTCTCAGCAGCCCAGTAGGTAGCCAGCAAGCCACATCTGATGTCCACTTGTTCTGTGCATTACAGGAGTTAATCCCCAACACCTGACTTTTCTGGGAGCCATAGACTCAGACTGGAGTGAGGGATTGCTCTTTTCAGCAATGCTCAGGGTTACTCCTGGCTCTGCACTCAGGAATCACTCCTGGCAGTGCTTGGGGGACCATATGGGATGCCGGGAATCGAACCTGGGGTGACATAGGCCGGCCCCGTGCAAGGAAAACACCCTACCCGCTGGACCATCGCTCCAGCCCCTTAAGTCCTTTATTTTTCACAGGGAAGAATTTCAGGCGATGAGCAGTGCAGTAAAGATTTTATTTATAAGCTTTTGGGGGAAGGGAAGGAGGGAGAGAAAGAGAGAAATAAACCCTATCAAGAGAGAACATGGACTTCTCTAACGGTGGAGAGAGACCCAGTACACATCCAACATTAGGTAGTGAGTTGTGAGATTACACACCACAAGAGGGGAGATACTGATGATGCAGGTGCTCCACGTCACAGCACATGGAATCAGCAACACACCTACATGCCCTTCCCTTGTTCAAGTTGGATTTAATTCGGTTTCTCTCAAGCTGTCCCAAATGGAATTTTCTATCTATAAGTGTATTTGCTAGGGTGGTTGCCAAGAGGGTAGATTTGGAATTAGGTGATGATCCTTATTAGGTGTGAGACTCACAGACATGGGGCAGAGCTGCTACTGGCTCTCCCTGTGCCCAGCCGCTCATGAGGCACCCGGGAAGGATGGCGGGTTCTAGCCTTGGCCTGTCACCCCAACAGAGCCTCACAATAAGTCAGAAGACCCCCACTCCATGAGGGCCTCCATTTTCCACATCCGGACTTCCCCCTCATCAGAACTCCACCCAGCAGACCAGCCTATCACAGCCCGACTCATTGAGATTCACCGTGCAGCAGTCTTTTTTTAAAATCTGGCCCAGGTATGCTGATCCAGAGACTCACAGATATGGGGCAGAGCTGCTACTGGCTCTTACTGTGCCCAGCCACTCATGAGGTACCGGGAGGGATGGCAGGTTCTAGCCCTGGCCCGCCACCCCAGCAGAGACTCACAATAAGCCAGACGACCCCCACTCCATGAGGGCCTCTATTTTCCACATCCGGACTTCCCCCTCGTCAGAACGCCACCCAGCAGACCAGCCTATCACAGCCCGGCTCATGCGGCCGCAAGCAGTTCATCAATAAATGCTGGATTTTGAGATGACTACAAGAGTATGCTACCAGCACGGCAGAGCCTGGCAAGCTACCCGTGTTGTATTTGATATGCCAAATACCAGTAATAATTACAGACCTCATTTCCATGACCTGATGGAATGGTTTGAGGCACTTTATGTTCCTGGAGCAAGCAGGTGCCCTTGGGCTCTACTTGCATGAGACAGGTCATATGGAGATGTTACTGGTGCCTGCTCGAGGCAAATCAATGATGAATGGGAAGACAGTGATACAGTGATACAGTGATGATCCTCTTTGAAATTCCTTTCCTACGTTTATTTGGGTGTGTATGGAGGGATCTAGCCTTCTCTGTTGGTCTGTGCTAACTCCAGTTAAAAGTCTTATCAGGCTTTAGTTTCTGCATTCACCAGGTGGGTCCTGTCCTCAGACTTAGAGCTAGTTGATTATTATTTACCAGGAGTTCCATTGCCCTGGAAGCAGGTGAAGAGGAGGAGAAGGGCTTTCCTATCGACCTGCTTGCCTCAGACTATGTGACAGTTGTGTGTGCTAAGAGTTTGCATGGGCCTCCTAGCTATCTGATCTCCCAGTTCTGCATCTATTATGTTGGTGCCCCGTGCTCAACTATGTTATGCTGTGGTCTGTGTTCCCTTTCCTGTTTAAGTCTGGGGATTCAAAAACAACCCTTGCAGGTCCTACTATTCTGGTTTTCAGGACAACGCTTACTTTTGACTATTGGTTCACTGTGAGACTTAGCTGATGATTTCCAGGTTGTAGCCGGACATTTCTTCAAAAGTTTCCTGGAACTGGGACAAAGGAGCTTGATCGCTACCTATCCCTTCTAGCATATGCTATATTAGTCATATGCCTATTCTCGTTCATTGGCAAGTTATCTAAGCATTACACCTTTGTGTGATACTTTTGCCTCCTTTAGTGATATTTTCCTCCAGTCTAGTGAATAGGTCGATGTGTGAGTAGTTTTTCCTACATGCTTATTTTAATAAACCTATATAAATGGAGAAATTTGCACCACAGTGATTTCAAATTTAAAAGGAATTACTTTGATTCAGTCTTTTTCCAATTCATTATTCTAATTGTCCATTACCAACCAGAAAGGCATATATACATGGTCCCCCACCTGAAAAATACTCCAGGCAGCATAAACATGCTGATGTTGATGTAACACCACTGCTCTGGGATCCTTCCTATGTTTCTTTTTGGCTGTTTTTTAGCAAATGCACTTATTGCATAAACCCAGTATGCATCGGAAATAGCCCTTCTTTTTCTTCCCTCTGATGATACCAGTGATCTCAAAGGTCCATATATTACTTTTCTATTGACCTGTTACATTGAAAGGCATTACTGAGTGAATTCAGTCATCCAACTCCCCAATGTGGAATTCAACTTTCATTTTTCCTGAATACATGATGGTGATTAGCAAGAAAATCACTGGGAACAATCTGAAACAGATCCTTATCACTGAATACCCTTATAGCTGAAAGACAAGTTGCATCTTGTGTTAGAAATCATTCCAGAAGCCCTTGAAATTTCAAGGCAATGTGTGCTGGGTGCTGCTCTGACCCACTTCCTAGGCAACCTGACATGATCTGGGCTTAAGTGTGGCACAGAGAGTCTTCGTTGGCAGGTCCTACAAGGCGTGCTGCATTGCCATTTCCACCATTTGAACTAGCAGAAAGAGTTTTGCTTGAACTCTCTGTAGCTGATTGGATTGTTCTGTGGTTCACTGAACAAATCCCAGTAGGAGAATTTCTATAAGACCTCTAGGGCAGTGTGTTTCCAACTGTGTTCTGACCCATTAGGGAGTTGTGAAATCCATTTTTGTAAGACTTGAGCAACATTTTAGAAAATCAGGAGAATAGAATAGAAAGAAAAAATATATATAAGCAACCAAACTATGGCAAGACCACATGGATTAAAGCTTGGTTGTTTGCACAACATCTTATGAATGTGCTGTATTTAATTACAAGTTGAAATGCATTTTTTACAAAGTCCTAAAGCCACAATTTTTGAAATCTACTTCTTGGGGATATCTGAAGCAAAAGACAAAGCTGGTTGTCCATATCACTTTTTTTTTTTGAAACATAGCTCTAGGCTTGAGCTATGTTTTCTAGCTAGGGAGCTATGTTTTCTAGAAAACATAGCTAGAAACAGTCTTTAATTAAAGGGTTGTATTTCTCTTCAGGAACTGAGCATAGTCTGACCTATTAGTCCATTAAGTAGGGTCTACCCAGCACAACTGTATCATCAAATGAAAATGGTGTCACTGAGGTTCATCACCAACTGATCCAGATGACACAACCAAGTAGTGAAAAACAAGGTGTTCCCGCGCCCAGAACACACTCTCTCCTATGTGTTTGACCGCCCAAAGCAGTAGTCTTCTGGGGAACATTCCTTTTTTATTTGTTGGCTGAATTAGACTGGCGTTCCCACCAGATTGTCCTTTTCCTTAAAGAAAAAATGTAACATCATTTCCTTAGCTTTGGTGGTTGATCTATGATTTGAAGGAGGGCAGGGAAGACAGAAGTAAATGGGTCCTGGGTATAATGTTGTTGCAGGCAGAAAAATGTCTGTTGGAGAATAGTGTCTGAAATCTCAACAGGCCCTATGTCATGCCCAAAGTCTTGGCTAAATGACACACAGGGTTCATTTGAGGTGAGCTGAAAGCCATTGAGATGCCCAATTCAGGCCCTAGCAAAGATAAAAAGAAAATGGCAAAGAAAGCAAATAGCAAAGATAAAAGAAAATGGGACTGTAGTCCCTGGGAAGAGAGACTGGAACAAAGGACAAGTAAGAATAACAAAAGACTCTCCTAGTTCTCTCCCTTGGCAACAGCTCCAGCAACTGACTGGGTGTTTAATAATGTGTGTTGAGGGGGTTGAGTGTGTGTGTGTGGGGGCCACATTGGGAAGACAAACATGAACTAAACTGGAAGAGGAAGAGGCAGATGATACCACTAATGAGCCTGCATCTCCTCTCTTCAGATGTGGATGTTCAAACTTTAGGGTCTCCCAAGCCATGAACATCTTGTCTCTTGAAATGTGCATTTCCATACTTTAAGGATCAACTCTTCAGAATGGAATCTCTCAGTAGCTTGGTCTTGGATATTCCAGATTCCAGAGCTGTGAGAAGTCAACGTGTATGTTTCGTCCAGCTGGTCCATGTATTTGTTGTAGCAACTCTAATTTAAGAGGCCAAAAGGCCCATTTTGAAAAGGGAGCCGAAAGGAACTGTTCTCTGCAGAGATCAGGAAGTTTTGTTCTCCAGCAGCCTAACATGTGGTGCAAAAGGGAGCCAAGGCAACAGTTTTAACCCCAATTTAATAACATGGGACTTGCTTACCTAGTTGAGTGCCAACTTTCCATCAACTAGTTTAAATCGGGGTTCTGGTGATCGATGTCATAGATTGCATTTTCAATCAATAAACCCTGAGAAGAGAGAAAAACTATGCATGTATCTCTTCCTTCTTTGGGGATATTGTCACAGCATGTATTCAGCTTAGAACTGTGGCAACAATTCTTCCTGCCACCAAAGAAGAGAGTAAAAAGGATTCTTTGAAAAAGGGGCTAACACAGTAGGTAGAGTGTTTGTCCTGAGAGTTTTGTCCTTGGAACCCCACATGATTCCCGTAGCCTGCAAGGAGTGATCCCTGAGTATAGAGTCAGAATAAGCCTTGAAATGGCCAGTCAGGGCCCCCCAAAACTAATCACTTGATCACTTGACATCCTGTTATTTGTCGATTTGCTTGAGTGGGCACCAGTAATATTTCCATTTGACCCTATCACATGATAGTGTAGCCCAATGACATCTGCTTGCTTCAGAAATATGAAGAACCTCAAACCGTTCATTCGTGGTCTTGACAAAGAAGTCTGACCATCTTGTAGGTGGGTGGTCATGTGATCTTTTGACGTCCCATGGAATATAGTTGGTGGCGGCTCTAGTCCAGTGGTCGGTCTCCAAATCGCATTACATGTCCAGCCCATCTGATTTTCAATGCCTTGGCGAACAAGACAGCATCCCTGACTCTGGATCTCTATGGAGGTCAGAACTCCGGATTCCTTCTCTCACTTGAGTGAGGCATGATATTCCTAGCATAGCTCTTTCAATTCCTCTCTGGGAGACCTGAATAGCATTCTCATCCTGCTTTCGTAGGGCCCAGGTCTCTGAGGCTTATGTTAATGCAAGGAGAACGGTAGAGTCGAAGAAGGAGGCTCCCTCCCTCCCTCCCTTTCTTTTCAGGGTCATTCCAATGAGCACTCCACTGAGTCCAAAACAAAACAAAACAGAATAAAAATCTCAGAAAAGTCATAACCTAGAGAGCAGACCTCTTTGAGCTGCTGAACTAACAATGCAGTATTATAGCAGCATGAAAGAATAAATTTAGATTTTTTCTATCACATTTTTTTGACTCCTGTGAGAAATGACCACATACTTAATGACTTAACAACAACTAGTTACCTTTTATAATTCAGAAGGTCAGGAGGTGCTGAAAGAAGGTAAAATGACATGTCAAGTACCCTATCAGCTACAGTACAATAAACTACCGATAAACTAATAAAGAGAAAAGGGGTGAGGAGTGTCAAAAGGCAGAAAGAAAACTGGAGGGAAGTGGTCACTGGTGAAAGGACTGGTGTTAGAACACTGTACTTGAAACTCAATCATGAATACATATGTGTTTCTGTAATTCATGATGATTCAATAAAAGTTTTTTAAATAAAGAAATTCCAAAATCAGTTTTATCAATCTGAAATCAAATGTAAGAAAGGTCAAATTCCGTCACTATTTTCTTATCTTTTCTAGACAGCATTTCTTGCATTCCTTGACTTTTGGTTGCTTCCTCCATCTCCAAAGCCTATAGGGTAGCATCTTCAAATTCCTTTCTGTTTTCCCACATTTCTTTCTGTTTCTGTAGACACACTTCCCTCTGCTTTCCTCACATAAATAGACTTGATAACAGTCAGAGTAGCCTGTATAATCCCCCCATGTCAAGATCTCCAATTGAGTTACATCTGCAGAATTCCTTTCTGCCATAGAAGGTAAAATTCACGAGTTCTGGAGTGTTGGATGACAGGCCTAGCTAGTTTGGGAACTTTGCTGTTTTATTCACTCACAGCTTAATCTATTTACATGTTCTTAAGCCAGGGTTCATACTAATGAGATCTCTCTTCTATGTAAACACTGATGGAGGGGGTGGGCAGTTACAGAAGTCACTTTTGACTCTGAATGAATAACTTCTGACTTATTATTGTACATCTACTAAGACTTCTATGTTATCTAGATTGGGCACAGCTCCTCTTTATACACACTGCACTCAGTGTGGGACAGTTAGAATTTACCAGGAGACTACCACCCTGGCTATGTTGAGACTATTGTTTAAGACTATAGGAAGGATCATACTAGTTTGCCCTCAAGCAAAATAAGATAATAAGAGAACAAGATAATTCAGAATCACTACTGTGCAGATAATAAATAAGAAGGAACTTGTGGGTACCATCTAGATTACATGAAGCCCATGAAATTAAGATGTATTACCTTATACCAGCCCCCTCTCTCTCTCAATGTTTTACATAAGAGATAATCTTCGAAGAAGGGATTAGTCCTTGGCATAATACTTGGTTTCACTATCACTATCACTATCTTCCCGTTAATCATCTATTTGCTAGAGCTGGCACCAGTAATATCTCCATATGTCCTGTCTCATTCTAGTAGAACCCAAAGGCATTCAGCTTGATCCAGGAACATAAAGAGCCTTAAACCATTATATTAGGTCATGGGAATGACCTAATATAAATCCTTGGTTTATACCTATAATAGGGGTGTGGCATCACCCTTCTACACTCTTCTACTATCTAGAAGCTGTTTAGGGTTCTTTGTTGACAGGATCCTTCCCTGAAGTTAGGATTAGTTTTCTTTTTTTCTTTTTTTTTTCTTTTTTGGGTCACACTTCGGCGATGCTCAGGGGGTTACTCTTGGCTCTTCACTAAGAATTACTCCTGGTGGTGCTCGGGAAACTTATGGGATGCCGGGGATTGAACCCAGTTTGGCCGCATACAAGGCAAATACCCTACCCGCTGGATTATTGCTCCGGCCCCTACCTTTGTGTATATAAGGGTACTTACGGTACTGCTCTCTCTTAGATGGGACTCCTCTCTTTGGCAGGTCTCCTCTCTGGTGGGATCCATTTTGGAAGGACTCTCTTTGGTGGGACTCCTTTCTGGTAGGACTCCTCTTTGGTAGGACTTCTCTCTTTGGTGGGACTCTCCCTCCTCTTTGGAAGGACTCTTGGGTGAGATCCACTTTGGTGCGACTCGCTCTCTGGTGGGATCCTCTCTCTTTGGTAGAACTCTCTCTCTCTTGGTGGGATCCTATTTGGTGGGAGACTTGGGCTCTCTTGTGTAGTCTAAGTTCTGACTAGAGCTAGAATTCTTTCATTATACTGGATTGCGATGGTAGAGCTTTTGTTAAAAGCCTTTTTGGAACTGCACCCGACTTGTAAGTTTTCATCCATTCCCCAGTGACCTCGGAGGTAGAAGAAAGCTTCTGTCCTGATACTGTTAGGGGGCCCCAGCAGCTCCCCAACACTAGAGAATAGGAACTGTCCTTGGAGACTAGCCTTTCAAATTAGATATTTCGGCAATTTCAACTGAAACCAACTTTCTAATAGACTTTTCTCCAATATGGGACCATATGTTCGTGCCATTTTTATGGACAAATGTGTGTGCTTTTTTCACATTAAATTTATTTATTTATTTTTATTTATATTTGATGCAGACAAAAATGACAACTGTTGATACAATTCTGGAGTTGAAGTTGATTAGAAAGAGAAGCTCCAATATTAAAATTGATAAATTCAAAAAATCATAGTTTTAATGTGAAAACTATGTGTGTGTTTGAGCACCTGTGTGTGTGTGTGTAACTATGTGTGTCTGTGT
The DNA here is from genome assembly GCA_021461705.1 of Cryptotis parvus. Lineage (NCBI taxonomy): Eukaryota > Metazoa > Chordata > Mammalia > Eulipotyphla > Soricidae > Cryptotis > Cryptotis parvus. The sequence continues at coordinate 2,531 of JAJIBD010001324.1, read as the reverse complement.
ATGGGTGAAGGGGTGGAGAGACCGCACTATCTAATGGTCCACATGGATCCATGGTTTACTTTGTGCTCCATCGTGGAAGATAATTATTTATCCTCCTGACTTATTCTCTCATTCTAGGTTTGAACTTTCTATTCCTTCCCCAAAAAACCATAAGCACCTTCATTCTTGAGCACACTGAATGCTAAAAGCTTCTTCATAGTACCATATGTCACATTGCTTTTGGCCAAGGAACTCACTGTATTATTTAAAAAAGGAAAGAAAAAAAAGAAGATAGAGACTCAAGTTCCTGGGATTTACTAGTTTTGTCGCATTCCCTGTAATTTAGAACCTTCCTGTCTTCAAAAAAAAAAAAAAGGATTAAAAAGAACTAGTTATAGATCAGTCAGATGTAATATGAACTAGAAGCTAATGTGTACTAATGATTCTTGCAATATTTATTCTAAGAGCAGGGAAAAGAAATGAACATGACAATTCTCTTATTTAAATACACATGCAAATGTTGCTTATACCCTCCAACACTGAGGCATTTGAGCTTGGATATCTTAGGATGAATACCTTGTCTACAAGACACAATACTTTCTACAAGTGAAGCTAGTTATTTCAGGCTTTTTTGGCTACTGGATGAAATTCCAAAAAAAAAAAAAAAAAAAAGAAAAAATAAATGGTAGTATGTCAAGCTTGGATGCTAACATCCAAGCTTGCTAAACAGTGCAGAGAAGCGATAAAAGAAGACCTCAAAGACAGAAGAGCATAAATACTGGAAGATGCAGCAGAAGCCGGGAAAAGATTTCACACTGCCCGCCTTTCCTTTGCCAACTATAAGACCAAGATGACTGCCCTCTGACGCCCTGATGGATCTATCACATCTTCCTGAAAGGCAATGGAGAAGATTATCCAGGACTTCTACTCAAATCTCTTTGATAGCCACATCCACCTGCCCACATACCAAACTCCACAGGATGGATATGTCATTCCCAACGTTCTCCCTTCTGAAATCCGACATGCCATCTCGTCGGTAAAGAAGGGAACAGTACCAGGCCCAGACAAAGTCAGACCCGAACACCTGAAGAATCTGCCGCCGGTACTCATCAATACACTAGCTCGGCTCTTCACACGCTACCTGTCCGAATGCAAGGTGCCCTCCCAATGGAAAACCAGCAGGACAGTTCTACTGTTCAAGAAGGGAGACATTCACGACATCGGCAACTATCGCCCCATCTGCCTGTTGTCCGTCATCTACAAGCTGTTTACATGAGTCATCCTGAGCAGGATTAGCAGAACACTAGATGAAGGACAACCATGCGAGCAAGCAGGCTTCCGGAAAGGATTCAGCACAATCGACCATATCCACACAGTAACCAACCTCATCGAGGTTTGTAGGGAGTACAAGATGCCGCTCTGTCTCACGTTCATTGATTTACAGAAAGCCTTTGATTCTGTGGAGACTGAAGCAGTCATCGAAGCCCTAGCCAAACAGGGTGTTCAAACCCAATTCATCAAGATCCTTCATGAGCTGTATTACGGATTCACCACCAGGATCTCACCATTCTACAAAGAAGTGATCATTAATGTGAAAAGAGGGGTTCGGCAGGGTGATACCATTTCACCAAAACTCTTCAGCGCTACCCTCGAGAACATCATGCAACAATTAGAATGGGAAGGAATGGGGAGTGAAGATAGATGGTTGGCAACTACACGGCCTCCGCTTCGCTGATGACATTGTTCTAATAACACCAAACATTAGACAAGCGGCACAAATGCTGGCTGACTTTGACCGAGAATGTGGAAATATGGGTCTACAGCTGAATCTAAAGAAAACTATGTTCATGAAGAATGAACTAGTTCCAGAGGCCCCATTCACTCTCAATGGAACAAACATCTCTGAATGCAGTAGTTATGTGTACCTAGGTCGGGAAATCAACATGGTGAATGACCTAAAACCTGAGCTGCGCAGGAGGAAGAGAGCGAGCATGGAATGCCTTCAAAGGCATCGAAGAAATAGCTAAAAGGACAAAGAACCTCCGGCTCCAGGCACATCTCTTTGACTCCACCATTCTCCCTGCATTAACATACGCCTCGGAGACCTGGGCCCTACGATAGCAGGATGAGAATGCTATTCGGGTCTCCCAGAGAGGAATCGAAAGAGCTATGCTTGGAATATCACGCCTCACTCAAGTGAGAGAAGGAATCCGGAGTTCTGACCTCCTTCTGCTATTCCAGAATCAGGGATGCTGTCTCATTTGCCAAGGCACCGAAAATCAGATGGGCTGGACATGTAATGCTATTTGGAGACAACCGCTGGACTAGAGCCATTACCGACTGGATCCCACAGGATGTCAATAGATCACGTGGCCACCCACCTACAAGATGGTCAGACTTCCTTGTAAAGATCCCTGAAGGAATGGTTTGAGGCTCTTCATATTCCTGAATCAACCAGATGCCATTGGGCTACATTGGCACGTGATAGGGTCCAATGGAAATGTTACTGGCACCCGCTCGAGCAAATCGATGAATAACGGGATTCAAGTCAA
>JAJIBD010001323.1:0-40483 GCA_021461705.1 Cryptotis parvus | reverse complement strand
TACATTTCTTTTTTTTTTTTAGTGATTAAACATGTATTTATTTTAGTTCAGTTAAAACATACATTGTTTCATTGAAACGCTGTAGCACTTGCCAACAAATCATACTGAATTGTTTGCATCACCCATCCCGCCACCAGTGCCCATCTCCCACCACCAACATCCCCGGTTCCCCTCCCCTCCCCCAGCCCTGCTCCATGGCAGGTTCTTGATTTCTTTCCATTTCTCTCTCTTCTCTTTTCCTTCCCCCAGACTATGGATTACAGAACATACATTAAAGGGTTGTCATGTGTATCTTTTTGCCTCTATTTAATGTTCAGTTCTAGGTTGGTATTAGTACCCTCAACAATTGTTAGCACACTGTTCCATTTCTGTCTTACCTAGCCTCTGAATCCCACACGTTTGTGATAATTTCCACCTTTGACAGGACCTCCTGATATATGTTTCACTTGATCTTGGATATTGGTATCATATTATGTACCTATATATTTATGTTATGCAGATAAATGCAGTCATTCTGTATCTGTCTCTCTCCTTCTGGCTAATTTCGCTCAACATAATCTTCTCCATGTCCATCCATTTGTAGGCAAATTTTATAACTTCATTTTTCCTAACAGCTGCATAGTATTCCATTGTGTAGATGTACCAAAGCTTCTTTATCCAGTCATCGATTTTCGGGCATCTGGTTGCTTCCAGATTCTGGCTACTGTGAATAATGCTTCTATGAACATAAAAGTAGGGATGGTGTTTCCGCTGCGTATTTTTGCTTTCCCAGAGTAGATTCCCAGGAGTGGTATGGCTGGGTCAAATGGGAGTTCAATTTCTAGTCTTTGGAGGAAAGTCCATACTGTTTTCCAGAAAGGCTGTACCAGCCGGCATTCCCACCAACAATGGATGAGTGTCCCCTTTTCCCCACATCCACGCCAGCACTTGTTGTTCTTGCTCTTTTGAATATGTGACAGTCTCTGTGGTGTAAAATGGTATCTCATTGTTGTTTTGATTTGCATCTCTCTGATGATTAGTGATGATGAGCATTTTTTCATATGTTTTTTGGCCATTCGAATTTCTTCCTTGCTGAAGTTTCTGTTCATTTCTTCTCCCCATTTTTTGATGGGGTTGTTTGTTTTCTTCTTGTAAAGTTCTACCAGTGCCTGATATATCCTGGATATTAACCCCTTATCAGATGGGTATTGGGTGAATATTCTTTCCCATTCTGTGGACTGCTTTTGTATCTTAGTCACTGTTTCTTTTGAGGTGCAGAAGCTTTTTAGTTTCATGTAGTCCCATATGTTTATGTTTTCTTCTAGTTGCTTTGTTAGTGATGTTTCACCTTTGAGGATGCCTTTAGCTTCAATGTCATGGAGGGTTTTTCCTATATTTTCTTCAATGTACTTTATGGATTCAAGTCTGATATTGAGATCTTTAATCCATTTTGATCTGATTTTTTGTGCATGGTGTTAGACACAGGTCCAAATTCATTCTTTTACATGTCGTTGCCCAGTTTTCCCAACACCACTTATTGAAGAGGCTTTCCTTACTCCATTTTAGACTCATTGCACCTTTATCAAAGATTAAATGATCATGTGTTTGAGGTTGGGTGTCAGGATACTCAATTCTATTCCATAGGTCCACGGGTCTGTTTTTATTCCAATACCATGCTGTTTTAATTACTACTGCCTTGTAGTACAGTTTGAAGTTGGGTAAGGTGATGCCTCCCATCTTCTTTTTCCCGAGGATTGCTTTAGCTATCCTTGGGGGTTTATTGTTCCATACAAATTTCAGGAGTGTTTGGTCAATTTCTTTGAAGAATGTCATGGGTATCCTTATAGGGATTGCATTGAATCTGTACAGAGCTCTAGGGAGTATTACCATTTTGACAATGTTGATTCTCCCCATCTATGAGCAGGGAATATGTTTCCATTTCCTTGTGTCCTCTTTTATCTCTTGGAGCAGTGTCTTGTAGTTTTCTTTATACAGGTCCTTTACACACTTGGGTAAGTTGATTCCTAGGTATTTGATTTTCTGTGGCACAATTGTGAATGGAATTGTTTCCTTAATATCCCTTTCTTCTCTTTCGTTATTTGTATATAGGAAAGCCACCGACTTTTGCGTGTTGATTTTGTATCCTGCCACTCTACTATATGCGTCTATTGTTTCTAGGAGTTTTTTGGTAGAGAGTTTAGGGTTCTCTAGGTATAATATCATGCCATCTGCAAATAATGATAGCTTGACTTCTTCCTTGCCTATCTGGATGCCCTTGATGTCCTTTTCTTCTCTGATTGCTATGGCAAGTACTTCCAGTACTATATTGAATAAACGAGGTGAGAGTGGGCAACCTTGTCTTGTCCCTGATCTCAGGGGTTAGGCTTTCAACTTTTCCCCATTGAGAATGATGCTCGCTGTGGGCTTTTGGTAGATGGCTGTAACTATCTTGAGGAAAGTCCCTTCAATTCCCATTTTCTGGAGGGTTTTAATCATGAACGGGTGCTGGATCTTGTCAAATGCTTTCTCTGCGTCTATTGATAGGATCATATGGTTTTTATTTTTTCTCTTATTGATATGATGTATTATGTTGATTGACTTGCGAATGTTGAACCATCCTTGCATACCCGGGATGAATCCAACTTGGTCATGATGTATAATCTTCTTGATGAGTCTTTGGATTCTGTTGGCTAGTATTTTGTTGAAGATCTTAGCATCCGTGTTCATCAGGGATATTGGTCTGTAGTTTTCTTTCTTTGTGTTGTCTCTCCCTGCTTTGGGTATCAGGGTAATATGTGCCTCGCCGGAGCTGTTTGGGAGTGTTTCTGTTTCTTCTATTTCCTGGAAGAGCTTGAAAAGGACTGGCAGTAGGTCCTCTTTAAAGGTTTGGTAGAATTCACTAGGGAATCCGTCTGGACCTTGACTTTTGTGTTTGGGAAGACTTTTGATTAACTGTTTCTATTTCCTCGATGGTGATAGGCTTATTCAGGTATTGGAGGTCTTCTTGTTTCAGCCGTGGGAGGTTATAGGACTTCAGGAATTGATCCATTTCTTCTAGATTCTCATGTTTCACGGCATACAAGCTCTCAAAGTAATCTATGATGATGTTTTGGATTTCTGTGGTTTCTGTTGTGATGTCACCGTTTTTATTTCTGATTCTGTTTATTTGGGTTCTCTCTTTCCCTGTCCTTACAAGTCTTGCCAATGGTTTGTCAATCTTGTTTATTTTTTCAAAAAACCAGCGCTTGGTTTCATTAATCTTTTGGATTGTTTTTTTTGGTTTCCAACTCATTGATTTCCTCTCTAAGTTTTATTATTTCCTTTTTTTCTGCCTGGGTTGGGCTCCTTTTTGTTGGTCTTTCTCTAATGTCTTCAGCTGTGTAGTCAGGTTATTTATGTGGGCCCTTTCTTGTTTCCCTGATGAATGCTTGCAGAGCTATAAACTTCCCTCTTAACATGGCTTTTGCTGTGTCCCACAAGTTCTTATAGTTGGTGTCTTCATTTTCATTTGTTTCCAGAAATCTTTGGATTTCCTGTTTGATTTCTTCTATGACCCATTTGTTGTTCAGGAGTGAGCTGTTCAGTTTCCAGGTGTTTGGTTTGACTCCCTGTTTCTGAGTACGGTTAACTTCCATTTTCAGTGCATCATGGTCTGAAAAGATAGCTGACACAATTTCTATCTTTTTTATTTTATTGAGGTATGCTTTGTGACTCAGCATGTGGTCTATCTTGGAGAATGTTCCATGTGCACTAGAGAAAAATGTGTATTCAGCTTTTTTGGCATGAAAAGCCCTGTATATATCTACTAGCTCTCTTTCTTCCATTTCTTCCTTGAGGGCCAATATTTCCTTGTTGAGTTTCAGTCTTGTTGATCTATCCATTGTTGATAGAGCAGTTTTGAAGTCTCCAACTATTATTGTGCTACTGTCAATGTCTTCTTTGAGGTCTCTTAGCAGTTGTTTAATGTATTTTGCTGGCCCCTCGTTGGGTGCATATATGTTTAGTAGTGTAATTTCTTCCTGGTGTACATACCCCTTAAGTAATAAGAAATAGGCCAGGTTTTCTTTTCTTTGCTTTTCCCAACTCTCTATGTAGGTTCCTGGTCTGCTGCTTTTTGGTTGGTGAAAAAACCCTTCCATGCCTGTGTTCTTGACCAGTTATAATCCATGTGGGTCCTTAGGCCATCTGAGTCAAAGCTAGGATACCTTGCCTCTTGCTCATCCAAAGCCCACCATGGTTACACACCTTCTGGGCTGTAAATACTATTTACATCCCAGAGGAATTAATGGGAGTAATTAATGCTTTTATTAAGGTGACTGGAGCATAAGTCAAGTTGATTTTGATAGATATCCAATATTTTTGCATACTAGAACACTAAAAATTAAAAACGATTTAACCCCCCAAAGGGAAAGAATCTTTGTCTTCCCGTGTTCATGCAAACAACATATTGTCTCAAAACATACAAAAGGTGTAAAGAGAGAAAAGAAAAGCAAATACTTCACTCCATCACAATTCGGTCTCCTACAATACTTTTACGTAATTAGGTCTAAGACAAAATTTTCTTTAGTCACTTAAAAATGCCCCTGCAATGTGATGTGATCTCACACTAGATTGTTTTGATTTAGACTCATTTTTAATAATTTTTTCATTCTGATGCAAAGTTCTAATTACTTTTCAATTATACTTGAAGGTCCAATTCTTATAGAGTTATAAATTTTCACAAGACATCCATATAAGTTACTATAAAACATTGTTTAATCAGAATAAAAAAAGTTTCAAAACCGCAAACTTCAAAACTGCATATAAAATTAAGCTTGTTTAAAATCAACATCATGGTGATGCAAGAAGTATATGGTATTATTCTGGCACAGTTTCTCAGCTTCTGTATTTTTCCTAGAACAAACATTTAATGTATTCTAGAATTCCATCTTTTAGCAGGCTTTTCACATACACAGCTGTTAACTTACTGAGCCCCTTCCACTTATTCTACTTTTCAGAAAGTTACATTTTTCCATCCTATACTTAACTTCTACTTATTTAAATCCTACATCCCACAAAACAAAATCATCAATCATGTGAATTTTTCTTTACATTCAGTAAAATTCTCAGATACTTTTACATACAGTTTGTGTCATCTTTTTAAGCAATCTTTGAAAATACATAAATACACATTTAATGAAGAGAGACAAGGCTTCAGATTGTTTCCCTTTTTCCTCCTTTCATTAGAGACCAATTTTCTTTTAAGGTAGAATCTACTATTGAAATATTTTTAATCTTAAATTTTGTTATCATAAATACATGCATATTTAACTTTATACTTTTAATTTCTATTTATAAAGCATTTAAAACCTTTAACCTGGAAAATAACAGCTTATTAATTTCAAAAACAACTACCACAAATTGATAAATTTCACCATTCCCAGACTTTTCTTGAAAATTTGATACTGTCTCACACAGGTTTAGCATATGGTTTACCATAGACGGTATTCAGTTTACATAATGGAATTGTACTCTGCCCTACTTGTTAACTCTCTCTTATAAGCCTTTGAATATACTACATCTGACAAGGATATTTGTTCCACATTATCAGTTAACCAAAAATACTTGCCTTTAAAAATTCCATTGGTAAAACATTGATTTTAGGATTTTAATTCAAGATATTACAGGATTAAAATAAATAAATATAAAAAGGCAAGAATTACACACTTGTTGATAAAGTTCTCTTTAAGTAAAAGACTAGGTTTTGGTATGTGATGAGAAAGCTGACATAAAACAAAATAACCTTAAAACGTGTATTTTCCTCCTGTGCAGACTAATTAATGATATAGTCTGAAAAAAGTCTGACTACAGTTATTTAGCACTTTTTTTTCTAATTCTGCATTCTTAGAAATCATTAAAGTTGAAGCCACTCTTTCAACAGTCACTGAATCTTCAAATAGCCTTGTTCACCACCCCCTTTGGTACAGTGTGCCATCATCTGGCTTTTTGACAAACAGACAATACATTTTGAAAGGAAGCTGGAAGTTGCTTTTAGGTGGGGAGATAAATGGAGCTACAGTCTCTGGAAATGCACAACAATATAAAAATACCTTTTCTTTTATTCTCCCAATTTTAAAACAATTATTATAAATGTTATTTCAATTCACAGATTGTCTAGGCCAGATAATCTTAACAATTCCAACAAAAACAAAACAAATATGTAGATATTATACCTAGAGAACCTTAAACTCTAGCAAAACTGCTAGAAACAATAAATAATTATAGTAGAGTGGCAGGGCACAAAATCAGTATCCAAAAGTAGGTGGTTATCCTATATAAAAATAAAAGAAAGAGAAGAAAGGGATATTGAAAAAATGATTCCATTCACAATTGTGCCACAGAACATCAAATACCTAGGAATCAGCTTAATAAAATGTGTAAAGGACTTGTACAAAGAAAACTACAAGACACTGCTCCAAGAGATAAAAAGAGGACCCAAGGGAATGGAAACATATTCCCTGCTCATGGATGGGGAGAATCAACATTGTCAAAATCGGAATACTCCCGAGAACTTTGTTACAGATTCAATGTGGTCCCTATAAGGATACCCATAACATTCTTCAAATAAATTGACCAAACACTCATGAAATTTATATGGAATAATAAACCTCAAGGATAGTTAAAGCAATTCTGGGGACAAAGAAGATGGGATGCATCACCTTTCCCAACTTCAAACTGCATGACAAAGCAGTAGTAATTAATACAGCGTGGTATTGGAATAAAAACAGATCTGTGGACCTATGGAATAGAGTTGAGTATTTTGACAGCAATCCTCAAACACATGATCATTTAATCTTTGATAAAGGTACAAAGAGTCCTAAATGGAGCAAGGAAAGCCTCTTCAACAAGTGGTGCTGGGAAAACAGGGCAGCTACATGTGAAAGAAAATGAATTTGGACCTCTGTCTAATACCATGCACTAAAATCAGATCAAAATGGATTAAAGATCTCAATATCAGAACTGAATCCATAAAGTACATTGAATAAAATATGGATAAAACACCATGACATTGAATCAATAGTCATCTTCAAAGATGAAACACCACTAACAAAGCAACTAGAAGCAAAGATAAACATATGGGACTGCATGAAACTAAAAAGCTTCTGCACCTCAAAAAAAAAAAGAGTAACCAAGATGCAAAGACAGTTCACAGAATGGGAAAGAATATTTACCCAATACCCATCTGATAAGGGGTTAATATCCAAGATATACTCAGCACTGGTAGAATTTTACAAAAAAAAAATAGCCAACCCCATCAAAAAATGTGAAAAAACGAACAGGAACTTTGACAAGGAAGAAATTCTAATGGCCAAAAGGCATATGAAAAAATGCTCATCATCATCAATATCAGAGAGAAGCAAATCAAAAGAACAATGAGATATCATCTCACACCACAGAGGCTGGCACATATCCAAAAGGGCATGGACAACAAATGCTGGAATGGATGCGGGGAGAAAGGGATTCTCATCCATTGTTGGTGGAATGTCGACTGGTACAGCCTTTTTTGGAAAACAATATGGACATTCCTCCAAAGACTAGAAATTGAGCTCCCATTTGACCAAGCCATATACCACTCTTGTGAATATACCCTGGAAAATCCAAAACACACACAGAAAAAACACAATATGCACCTTTATTTTCATAGCAGCACTATTCACAACAGTGAGTCTCTGGAAACAACCAGAGTGCCCGAGAACTGATGACTGGCTAAAGAAACTTTGGTACATCTACACAATGTAATATTATTAGGCTATTAGGAAAACTGAAGTTATGAAATTTGCCTATAAATGGAGGGACATGGAGAGGATTATGTTGAGTTAAATTAGCTAAAAAGGAAAAAGACAGATATAGAATGACTGCATTTATTTGCATGAAATATATATAATATATACTGATAATATATATTATATGTATAATTGTATACTATATATTATATAATAATATAGTGTATATAATAGATAATAATAACATATATAATATGTATATATACATATTATAATACCAATATCCAAGGTCAGGTGAAACGTGGATCAGGAAGTCTTGTCAAAGGTGAGAATTACACAAACGTGGGGAGAGTCAGAAGTTAGGTAAGACAGAGAAGGGAACAGAGTGCTAATATATGTTGAAAGTGCTAATACCAACCTAAAACTGAGCATTATATATAGGCAAAAGGATACACATGATAACCTTTAAATGTATGTTTTGCAATCCTCAATTAGAGAAGGAAGAGAGAAAATGAGATGAAGAAAGAAAAAGAGATAATACACCTGTCTTAGAGGCAGTCTATCTAGGGGAGGGAGGAGGGAATTGTGGACATTGGTGGTGGGAAATGGGCACTGGTGGAGGGATGGGTGCTGGAACACTGTATGACTATAACCCAAACATGAAAATCTTTGTAATTGTATATCTCACACTGGTATAATAAAAATATAAAATTTAAAAAACATGTAATTTTAGACATAGAAAAAGTCTTAATTTTACTAACTTTTTAGATACCAAAAAAAGGAAAATATTTGAACTTCCAATATTTATTTAAGCATAATAAAACTTTATTTGGTTCGGTTTTGATAGCTTCTGACCTTCTATTATTTGTGAAATAAACTAACTACTCATAGATATATGTGCAATGTTTTCACAGAGCTCTGATCTCACTTCTGATTTTTGGCTCTATTTCCATAGCCCTTTCTAAACAGTACAAGTCCTGAGGTCCAAGAGATCTTCTGGTGTTAGAGATTAGCACCTTCTTCCAACAAGAAATCCAAATCAAGAAACATCAATTTCTGAGTAACCTCTGAGCATTGCCAGGTATCGGGGACACCTCTGGGGTCCCCAACAGTGCTTGTAAGTGAGTTCCCTTCTACCTCTGAAGCCAGAGGGGAATGGATGAAGACTCAGGAATCTGATGCAGTTTTAAAAGGGCTTTACTATCACAGGTTCCAATATACAATCCAAGGCAGGGAAAACCTCCTGACTCTGGGTTCCCAGCTAAGCCCCAGCTAGGTGTAGGCCAAGATGACTGCAATCATGTGTTGAGGCCCAACAGAGAATGGAGAGGACGAGAAGCAAAACGCCAAGGGAAGCCGAAATGGCAAAATGGGGAAAAAAGAAGGAGCTTCTTTCTTCTTGCAGCTTATTTTATAGCTAGAAATCCTCCCCCACTCCCCAGCCCAGCCCATTCTGGGCTGGGCTATCTAGAGATGAAAACAGGAAATTAGCTCTATAGAAATGTAGCAACTTCAGGAGGACTTCTGGCTGCTTATAAGGACCCAGAGCTAATTCAAAGCCTCCTAGCAGAGCTGGGAGGAGCTATAAGCTAAATATAGCTTCCCCTGGCAGGAAGGGTCAAATGCCCTCAGATAATTTCTCCCAGCACCTCACCTAATGTCTTGAGCCAAGATCTGCCTGGAATTGCCTTTATAAGGTAGAGAAGGGGGTTTCTGAGATGGCATGTCTCTGTACCAAAGACTAACACTAATGCCAGTTAAATATTTCTCCAAGCCTTCACAAGAGTCTCGTCTACTTCACAGTAGTTTTGTATTTTAATTGCCTTTGAGTTATCAGGGACCCATGCTTGCTTGCTTGGAGGCAAACAGCATTTCTCTCTGGGCTAAGCACTTAGAGATCCAGCGTGGCCAGGCAAATATGCTGGTAAGATCTAGCTAGTCCCATGATGATTGTGGTAGCATGAGGGAATATTTATACCAGCCAGTATAGAATACATGGTCAGATAAAAGTGCCACATTTAGACTACCCCCTATCTATGAAGTGACCTGCAGGAAGCAAACCAGGGCAGATGCAGAGGCCTGGGCTTTTAGGTGTCCTACAACAGCCAGGTGTGACCCAAAAGAAAAAAAAGAATCAATATCTCTTTTTGCTCAACAATTTATTAAAAAAAATTTCAACTTTAACATCATCCAGAACAATTCCCAAACACATGGACCTTTACAATTTCCACGAGCAGATAGAAAATTGACTAAAAACAGAGGGAGCCATCACACACCTACTTATGCTCACAAGCTTGAGTAATCAATTTTATTTTCCTCTACTCAGAGACTCAGCGGGATAACTGAGGTTGGTGAAGAAGGACAGAGCCATCTCATGGAAAAGCTGATTCCTCTAGGCCTATTCAAACTATTTTGTGTTCCTCCACCCACAAAACTTCTCTAAACATGTCAGGAAAGAGCCCCTTTTGTCTTAAGCTGGCAAAGCTAAATTATTAATCTAAAACAATGTGGTATTTTAAGTTTTGATAGTTCAACAACAACATTTCTCTAACTGATTATATCCTCATGCTAGTAGGCCTCCAACAATCTGATGCAGTTGGTGACTTTAATGCTCTCCCCTAACAGCAGCCCTCTAAGAGAGAGTAGAAGAGGTTGCTGGACTACCTCAGCACCAAAACCTCTTCCAGGTCAGAACCACGAAACACATTCCCAAAAACATAACTTGACATTTGAGGGAGTCTATAGTGGCTTTGAATCTCAAAAGAAAAGAGGTGGTCATAATACAAATAATGCACTGGAAAAAAAGGGAAAACATAGTGGGCAGTAATCAATTGCTTGTCTGGAAGAAACCCTCTCGGGTTAACCTTAAGATCTTGGCATTGGAGTATGAGTATAATACCTAAGCAAGGTTGCAGTCATAAACAAAAGTTTACAAGGAACAAATCTATCTACAGTGTCCACAGAACCATGGATTAGACCCCAATCAGATTCCATATCTGAGTCCATGAGACCACCGTGCATTTGATCCATTGTCTCACAAAGTCCCACATATTCCAGGAGTAATAAGCACAGAAAACAAGGACAAATGTCCACAGACAAGAATCCTTACAAAACACTGACACAACCACAGAAATCGCTGGTCTACCTAAGGGCCTGGGATTGCAAACCTTTGGACTTGGGCCTGATTGGGGAAGTAATGCCGCATTCAGCCTTTCATACAATCCCAGACAGTTGACTTGCAGGGCCAGAAAAGATAATCACCCACAGACTCACTAGTGAGGCCCAGTTGATCCATTAATTGCTGAATTCTAGTTTGAAATGCTGGTGACCATGGTCCACTGAGCAAAGATTCAAGGAACTTCACTGCCATCCCCGGGATCTTGGGTGTTGGTGTTCCTTCACAGCCCAAATATTTCTGGGGCCTTCAAATGTTGTGCAGTCAGGATTAAAAAGTCCAACAGTGACAAAAATAAAATAGCATTTGGGGAGTCTTTATTGACACCAGTTGGCAGGCTGCACTCCTAGGCAGGATCAATAGCTTTTCAGCAGGAACACTGGTATTTTAATAGGGAAAAACTGCATCCTGTTTCTTGAACACTTTTCTAAGCATTTTTATAATAGGCTCGAGTCCCCCAACTTACATTTTGTGCTAGGTTTGTTCATGCAAGTGTAGCAAAGTAAACATGGTTACAGAAGACAGAAAAGAAAAAGTGGTGGTTACAGAAGGAGTACCTGAATCAATCAGTCATATTTAACCTTATCCCTTTAATACATAACTCATTGTTCCTGTTTGTAATCCGTGACAGGCTTTCATGAGCTTGAGAAAGTTCCATGTACTTTCAGAATGACATAGTTAAATCAAATAAAAAGAACATATAAACAACTAAACTTCTTGTTCCTCACATTAACTTCCCTTTATAGCATGTGGCAGACATGGATTCATTCCTTTTCACTCTAAATGATGCTCTAGGCCCACCCAGAATGATTCCTAAGTGTAATGCTAAAAAACCTGGGATACTGCTGGCTGTGGCCCCAACACTTGTATTAAATAAATTAAAATATGTGCATTAAGGAAACAAAAAAAAGGAATGTATTCTAAATAAGATGATATGACTAGTTTTTCTCAGAATTTTGAAATAAAGGATACATCAATGTAAAGTTCTGCAGTGCTCTATGCATTGTAGTTATCAGCCCTATATCATATAAGATGTGGGCAAGCATACTCTTCCAGCTTGTGGCATAACATTTTATTCAAATAATTACCTCTTGTGTGGTACAGAGGAGCCTTAGTTTTATTTATTTACTTTAGTACATTTAGACAGACATGGGGCAGAACTGCTACTGGCTCTCACTGTGCCCAGCCGCTCATGAGGTGCCCGGGAGGGATGGTAGGTTCTAGCCCTGGCCCGCCACCCCAGCAGAGCCTCACAACAAGCCAGACGACCCCAAACTCCATGAGGACCTCCATTTTCCACATCCGCACATCCTCCTTGTCAGAATTCCACCCAGCAGACCAGCCTATCACAGCCCGGCTCATTCAGATCCACCCTGCTGCAGTCTTTTTTAATCCGCCCAGGTATGCTGATCCAGAGACAGACATGGGACAGAGCTGCTACTGGCTCTCACTGTGCCCAGCCACTCATGAGGTGCCCGGGAGGGATGGCAGGTTCTAGCCCTGGCCCACCACCCCAGCAGAGCCTCACAACAAGCCAGACGACCCCCCACTCCATGAGGACCTCCATTTTCCACATCCGACTTCCTCCTCATCAGAATTCCACTCAGCAGACCAGCCTATCACAGCCCGGCATCGCGGCACAAGTGGCCACTTGGTTAATAAATAAATGCTGGATTTTGATCTATAAAAGCTGTCCTGACCAAAGGACAGCGCTCACATGCTGCCTGGGTACACATGTTGCCTGTGCGCACATGCTGCCTGAGCACGTGTGTTGCCCGTATCTCCTCTCTTGAGATGTGTACTCTCTCTTTTACTCACTCTCCGCTTTGGAGTAGCCTCATGCTCTCTTGAGTGCGTTACATTTCTCTTACTTTCTCTCCCGCTTCCCTCTCCAAAAACCTTAATAAAATCCATTTTACTTCAAAAAAATAAATGCTGGATTTTGAGATGACGACAAGAGTATGCTACCCACACGGCAGAGACTGGCAAGCTACCCGTGTCGTATTTGATATGCCAGGTACCAGTAACAATTATAGACCTCATTCCCATGACCTGATGGAATGGTTTGAGTCTCTTTATGTTCCTGGAGCAAGCAGGTTCCCTCAGGCTCTACTTGCATGAGACAGGTCAAATGGAGATGTTACTGGTGTCTGCTCGAGCAAATCGAAGATGAAGGGGAAGACAGTGATTACAGTGACAGTGATAGTACATTTAATTTATCTTTGCTTGTGTTTGTGTAGCTAATAAATGGCATTGGATTTTTAAAGATATAACCAGATTCAATGTTGTAATCTACCTACATGTTTTCCTCAATATAATATAGTGGAATATAGTGAATAATGGATTCAGGCTTGATAACAAGATAGTTAGCTGTTTTTATTTGGCATTTGTACATGGTATTCTAGATCTAGGTGTTTTTTTTTTCTCTCATGAGAGTGACTTTTGATATCGTTTACAAGAAATAATGAAACAACCCTATAGAAAATGGGAGCTAGAGATGAACAGGAACTTCCAAAACAAATACATACAGATGGCTAAAAAGAATATATAAAAATGCTCAGCATCTCTTTATTAACAGGGAAATGCAAAGAAAAAGAACAACGAGATATCATCTCACAAAATGAGAATGGCACGATAGCACAGCAGGTAGTGTGTTCACCTTGCATGCAGCCGACTGGAGTTTGATCCCCAGCATCCCATATGGTGCCCGGAGCGTTGCCAGGAGTGATTCCTGGGTGCAGAGCCAGAAGTATCTTCTGAGCATTACTGAGTATGACCCAAAACAAAAAAAAAAATAGGAACAAAACCAATCAGTGTTGGTGTGAATATGGAGAAAAGGGGACACACTTTTGCTGTTGGTAGAAAAGTCAATAGGTCTTTTCCTTTATGGAAAACATTGTAACACTTCTTAAAAAATATAGTAGTTAAGCATTCATTTGACCCATCACATAGACTGGGTAGCATCTCTAAAAAGGACCACAACACTATTCAGAAAAGTAATTTGAACTTCCATGTACATTATACATAGGAACACTGGATCTCCCAAAGAGGAATCCAAAGAGCTATGTTTGGGATATCACACCTCACTCAAGTGAGAGAAGAAATCCAGAGTTCCGGCCTCCGTCGACAATTGAGAGTCAGGATGCTGTCTCGTTTGCCAAGATGTCAAAAATCAGATGTGCTGGACATGTAATAGAACTTGGAGATGACCGTTGGATTATAGCCACTACCGACTGGATCCCACGGATAGTCAAAAGATCATGTGGCTGCACACCTACAAGATGGTTAGACTTCTTTGTCAAGACCCTGAATGAATGGTTTGAGGCTCTTCATATTCCTGGAGCAAGAGGATGCCATTGGCATACACTGGCATATGATAGGGACAAACGGAAGTTACTGACACCCAATAGAGCAAATCAAGGAATAAGGGGATGTCAAGTAATCAAGTGATCAAGTGATCTGTTGCAGGACACCTAAAAGCCTAGGCCTCTGCATCTGCCCTGGATTGCCTCCTGCAGGTCACTTCATAGATAGGGGCATAGTCTGAATGTGGCAGTCTTATCTGACTGTGTATTCTGTACTGGCTGGTATAAATATTCTCTCATGCTACCACAATCATCATGGGACTAGATCTTACCAGCATATTTGCCTGGCCATGTTGGATCTCTAAGTAATTAGACCAGAGAGAAATGCTGTTTGCCTCCAAGCAAGCAAGCATGGCTCCCTGATAACTCAAAGGGAACTAAAATACAAAACTACTGTGAAGTAGACGAGACTCTTGTGAAGGCTTGGAGAAATATTTAACTTGTATTAGTATTAGTCTTTGGTACAGAGACATGCCATTTCAGAAACCCCCTTCTCTACCTTATAAAGGCAATTCCAGGCAGATCTTGACTCAAGACATTAGGTGAGGTGCTGGGAGAAATTAACTAAGGACATTTGATCCTTCCTGCCAGGGGAAGTTATATTTAGCTTATAGTTTCTCCCAGCTCTGCTAGGAGGCTTTGAATTAGCTCTGGGTCCTTGAAAACAGCCAGAAGGCCTCCTGAAGTTGCTACATTTCTATAGAGCTATTTTCCTCTTTTCATCTCTAGATAGCCCAGCCCAGAATGGGCTGGGCTGGGGAGTTGGGGGAGGATTTCTAGCTATAAAATAAGCTGCAAGAAAAAAGAGGCTCTCTTTTTTTTCCCCTTTTGCCATTTCGGCTTCCCTTGGTGTTTTGCTTCTCCGTCCTCTCCATTCTCTGTTGGGCTTCAACACGTGGTGGCTAGCTAAAATACAAAACTTCACGGTAGTTTTGTATTTTAGCAGCCTACACCTGGCTGGGGCCTAGCTGGGAACCTAGAGTCTGGAGGTTTTTCCTGCTCTTGGATTGTATATTGAAACCTGTGATAGTAAAGCCCTTTTAAAACTGCATCGGATTCCTGAGTCTTCATCCATTACCCGCCAGCTTTGGAGGTAGAAGGGAACTTGCTTCCTGGCACTATAGGGGGACCCTGATAGCGCTCCCCGACAGTGATCTACATAGTAGCACTGTTCATAGTAGCATAAATCTGAAAGGACGCAAATGGCCTAGAAGAGATGACATATACCCAATGGAAATGGACTCAAATTTAAGAAAAGATGAAATCATAAAATTTACTTCTATGTTGATGGTTCTGGAGATTTTTATGCTGAATATAATAAAAAGAGGAACAAAATAGAGAGGAGAGAGAGAGAGGGAGGGAGAAAGAGAAAAAGAGACAGACACAAAACGATCTTTTTTCATATGCAGCATGTAAATAAACTTAGTTGGGGAATAATAATCACCCCTAAACAACAGATAATGAAAACTGATCTTCAGTAAGAAACTTACCACTAGGGGGCAAGAGGGAAATGGGAAGAAAGGTAACCTTTGTACAGAGAAGGCTCTGGTGGAGGTTATGGGGCTGGGATGCTTTATGCATAAAACCCTACCAGTAACAGTTTGGGAAAACGGTGTCTAAAATAACAAAGTTAATAATAATAATGCAGCTATGTTCAAACTATATTCTCTAAGAAGAAATATTCTACATGCAGAATTATTTTCTAAATTCATTTAATATATAGAGTGGAAATCAATTTTTGTTTTAAGTCATTTTTTCCCATTTGAAATTATTTTCTCAGTTCATTGAGTACAGATTGTGTCAAAAATGATTATTATTCATCATTCTTCTATATAAAACTGAGCTCTCTAATCAAGACAGAAGGATATTAAGATAAGAGATAATAAATATATCATTGTAATAATATAGTCATCCAGATCCAAAATTCCTGAAGGGTCGCTGTGAAAATAGACCTAAATAGAAAAACTGAAATATATGCTGTACTCAAAATGACACAAGTCCAAAGATAGAAACATAATATTGAAAGAAACAAGATTAAAATTGAGCTTGTATAGCAAGGAAAGCCCTTGCTATACAAGATTCACAGAAGATCCATCAAATGAGATCCTATAAGTCAGTAAAGAAAAAAACATGGTACAATAAAACAATGAAGGGAACTAGAGAAATATCATAGATATTAGGGTGATTACGTTGCACAAGGACTGACTCAGGTTTTGTTGGATATGCATTATATATATTTCATATAAATATGAAAGCACTTAGCTTTAAATAACAATTAGATAGAATCAGAAAATTGGCTAAATAAAGTGATGATGATAACTTTACTTCCTGAAAGCCAGCCCCACCATAACTGGGGAGGGAGCCCAGCAGTTGAGGGAGCTCCTTTGCTGAGGGTCCCATAACCTTTCTTATTTCTACTATCTCAAAGGAAAGAAAAGATTACTTTGAGATAAGTATACTTTTGAAACTTCTGCTTCATTAATCTCTAGTGCCTCTTGATTACTTGATCACTGGAATCCCATTATTCATCGATTTGCTTGAACAGGAGCCAGTAACATTTCCATTGGACCTATCACGTGCCAATGTAGCCCAATGGCATCTGGTTGATTCAGGAATCTCTTGATAGTAAAAGCTTAACCTAGATAAATTAGCAAGATAGGCAAATGTTTACCTTTGCTTTTACTATGATTGTTCTTTTAAGACAATAAATATCAACTTCATATGATGGATGGATAATCAGGCCACTCACTACTGGGGGATTTTAGGCCTTTTTGTCCTCATTACTTGACATAAAAAATAAACAAATAATAAAGAAATAAAAACATCACTATCACTATCACTATCTTCCCATTAATCATCTATTTGCTAGAGTGGGCACCAGTAATATCTCCATAAGTCCTGTCTCATGCTAGTAGAGCCCAAGGGCATCTGCTTGCTCCAGTGTCGGTTAACGCCGCCGGGGTCCCCAACAGTGTAAGGACAGAGGTTCTCTTCTACCTCTGAGGATGCCGGGAGAACAGATGAAAACTCACGAGTCCGGTGCAGTTCCAAAAAGGCTTTTAATAGTACCAAAGCTCTTCCACAGCAATCCAATATAATGAAAAAACTTTAGCTCTGGTCCAATCTTAGACCATACAAAAGAGCCTAAGTCTCCCACCAAAGAGAGAGGATCTCACCCGAGTTGAGTCCTACCCAGAAGAAGGAGCAAAAGGCCAAAGAGCAAAAAAGCCAAAAGCCAAAAGCCACAAGGCTGAGAAACCAAAAGCCGAAAGCTAAAAGACCCAAAAGAAAAAATTGAAGTGTGAAGGTCCAGGGGCTTCAAGTCAGCCCCCTTATATATACCAAAGTAATCCAACCGGGAGGGGCATGTCAACAAAGAACCTAAACAGAGTGTAGTGCCACACTCTATTGCAGGTATAAACAAAGGTTATGCCAAGGTCTAATCCTTTCTACCAATATTATCTCTTATGTAAAACACTGAAGAGAGAGAGGGCTGATATAAAGTAATACATCGTAACTTCATGAGCTTCATGTAATCTAGATGGTACCCACAAGGTCCTTCTTATTATTATCTGCACCAGGGTGATTCTGAGTATCTTGTTCTCGTGTACTGAAAGGGTCACACTCGCCTGCTTAGAGCAAACTAGCATGATCCTTCCTATAGTCTTCCTATAGTCTCAGCATAGCCAGGGTGGTAGTCTCCTGTTAAATTCTGACTGTCCCACGCTGGGTGCAGTGGGTATAAAGAGGAGCTGTGCCCAATCTAGAAAACATAGAAGTCTTAGTAGATGTATAAGTCAGAAGTTATTCAATCAAGGTGACTTCTGTAACTGCCACACCCTCTAGCAGTGTTTACATAGAAGAGAAGTCTCATTAGAATGAACCTTGACTTAAGTAGATTAAGCTGGGAGTGGGAAACACAACAAAACTCCCAGAATAGCTAAACATGTCCTCCAACACTCCAGGAACATAAAGAGCCTCAAACCATTATATTAGGTCATGGGAATGACCTAATATAAATGTTACTGGTATTTGGCATATCAAATACGACACGAGAAGCTTGCCAGGCTTGCTGTGCGGGTGGCATACTCTTGTAGTCACTTCTAAATAAAGCATTTATTGATGAACCACCCAGCCGCTAGCTGCCACGCTAGCTGGGCTGTGATAATCTGGTCTGCTGGGTGGAGTTGTGACGAGAGAGAAGTCCAGATGTGGAAAATGGCTGGCCCCATGGAGTAGGGGGTCGTCTGGCTTGTTGTGAGTCTCAGCTGGGGTGGCAGGCCAGGGCTAGAACCCACCATGCCTCCCGGGCGCCTCATGAGTGGCTGGGCACAGGGAGAGCAAGTAGCAGCTCTGCCCCATGTCTGAGAGTCTCTGGTTCAGCATACCTGGGCCGGATTGAAAAAAAACTGCTCCAGGGTGGGTGTCGATGATCCGGGCTTTGATAGTCTCATACAAATCTAAACAACTAAATATTTAAAGAGAAAAGAAATTGAAAGTATTAGCATTCAACCATTTTGCTAGATATACATGTGAATAAATAAATGCAATTCTCCCACTAATAACACAAAGCAACATGGCATTTCAACATTTCATATAGATATAATTATTTTTGTGCATCCTTTAAAAAGTATCTTTATTGAGGTATTGGGGTTTACAATAGCATTAATGTTGTTGTTTTGTGGGCTAAAACTGTACCCCTTCCTGGCAATTTGGGATCAAACATATGCTTAGTCCTGATTCCTGAATTCTTCTCAGCAAATTGACTTAATATTTGACAACCTCTAGATTGTCCCCACTTCCTCACTTTTCTCCCCTAGGTACTATGAGCACAGTAAATCCTGAAATAGCTATTGACTTATGTTCTTGAACCATATGGTAAAATGTTATATAAAGGATAGTGTGTAACTAGAGTTATCATAGAGTAAAAAATACTTCAAGGTGATATAGTAAACATACTATGCTACAGTGTTTTTACTTTTGCTTTTCTTTTTCACACTTTATTTTGTTTTGTTGATTTTGAGTCATGATTGATATTGCTTGGGGCCTGATTCTGTGCTCTGTAGTCACTATCAACAATGGCCACAGAAACATGTGGTGCTGAGGAAAAAATGGGGTCAGTCACATAAAGGCAAATGCCTTGACCCTATATTATCTCTCTGGCCCCTTAAAAGAGCTTTTCTTTATAACACCATGAGATAGACATTTACAAAGCTATTCATGATTAGGTTTCAGTCATACAATGTTGCAGCACCCATCCCTCCACAATTGCACATTTCCCACCACCAATGTCCCCAGATTGCCTCCCTCCTCCCACAGCCTACCTTTATAGCAGGCACTTTTACTTTTCTTCTCTCTCTCTCTTTCTCTCTCTCTCTCTCATCTCACCTCTCTCTTTACTTATGAGATGGCATGTCGGATTTCAGAAGAGAAAACGTTGGGAACGACATATCCATCCTGTGGAATTTGGTATGTGGGCAGGTGAACGTGGCTATCAAAGAGATCTGAGTAGAAGTCATGGATAATCTTCTCCATTGCCTTTCTGGAAGATGTGATAGATCCATCCGGACTTTGGAGGGCAGTCATCTTGGTCTTATAGTTGACGAAGGACTGGCAGGCATTGCAAGTGCTTTTCCAGGCTTCTGCTGCATATCCCAGTATTTCTGCTCTTCTCTCTTTGAGATCTTTCTTTATCGCTTCTCTGCACTGCTTTGCCAGCTTGGATATTAGCATTTGGTCTTCTGAGGCTCGCGCCTTGCCACATTGGTGAATGAGCTCGAGAATTTTATATATCTGTGTATATATATATATATATATATATCTGTTATATATGTGATATATAGGTATATATGTATATATGTGTATATATATAAATATATCTGATATATATATTGAGTTATATATATCTGTGGGATTTGAGGTATTGGGAAATATTTTCATAGGTCGCTTATTTATTTAGGGTTAGTTTTTGGCTTTTATTTATTTTATTTTTTCTTTTTTTTACTATGTGCTTTTTACTTTGGATTCAGGACTGATGAAAAAAACTTGAAATCTATTAGGAAAACTCTTCACATGTAGATTACTGCATTTGTTTATATAATCACTGGAAATTTTTCTTTACATTGGCATGAAATAATGCAAAATGCAGTAGATCTATTTAGGAATGTGGTTGAGTTTTAGGTATACTTTTATTTCTTTGATCAACTATATCATATAAGCAGGGACAAAAGTCTGTGAAATAATAATATGAGAAAGAGAATGGGTACAAATAATTAACACTTTCTAAATTTGACTTTAATAAATGTTAATAGAGGACTATAAAATGCTCAAATTAAAGTATTGTCTAAATTATTTTAGTATTCAATTATTCAAAATATTTTGAAACAATTTGAGGATTAAAAAGAGTAGAACTCAAAAACCCAAATTCAGTTTCCTCTGTCCTTGCAATTAGGATGAGCTCGGGGTGCATCATCATTTGATCCAAAATATGTTTTCATTGTATCTTAAGAGATTTACATGCCAACTGCTACTGACTGCTGCTGGAAACACAAGCTTTAAACTTGTGTCTTTGTGCTCAGCTCAGTACCCAACTTTTTTTCATGGAGGGTTACAATAGAGAAGAAGTTGGATTAGAAGAGGAGAAATACTCTAATAATTTTTTCTACCACTCTTCGAATTCTGCATCAAAAAGGTTTTTGATAACTAAGAGATTATACAGCAGTTAGGGTGCTTGCCGTGAATGCAGTTACCTGGGTTTGATACCTGGCATCCCAAATGTTTTCCTGCTGCCACCTCTAGTGATTCCTTAAATAAAAGTCAGAAGTGACATTTGGGCCTCTTATACAGGGCTCACACAAGGGCAATTTTCCTAACTAATCAACATACACCCAAAATTCACAAAAATAATGGCAAACACAAGAACAAATACAATCCCTTTCTAAAAGTAACGGTATGGTCAGAACAAAGAACACATCACCTAAATCAGTGCTAGAGTCCCCACACAAGTCACACAGGAGCAGCAAAGGGGAAGATGACATCCTTAAAGGGGAAAAGAGGAGACTGCCATCTACTGAGCTTTCCCTGGCAGTGAAAGAGGAATACTGATAGTGCACAGGAAAGAGCCATCTTTAGACTGCCACAGTATCACAGAAATACATCACCGATCCCCTGCAGAAGAGTGCATGAAAGAAGAGCTGTTAACTCTCAACAAGCAATAACCATTTGCATAACCTCTCTGATAAAGAACTCAAAGATGAAATGGTGAGGATGTTTATTGAGTTCAAAGAAACAAAGCAATGGACATCCAATAAAATATAAGTGGATATGAAAAAACAGTGGAATGGACAACCAATAAAATACAAGAAGAAATGAGAGAAGAAATGAGAAAATGATAAAAAGAAGTTTCATTAATAAAAAATTTGATATATGAAATGAAAGACTAAATGGTACCCACAGTAGCAGAATGAAAACAGTTGAATACAAATCGATAAGCTTTAAGATAACCTGCCAAAATCACTTAGGCAGAAAGATGGAAAAAGACCTAAAAATCACTCAGAGGCAGTAAAAGAACATTGGGATGAATTCAAGAGGAATAACATAAGAATCATCAGAGTCCAAAGGAATATGAAGGCAGCCCCAATGAGATAAAAGCACATATCATTGAAAATATATCAATGATAAAATATATCATTGCTGAAAAATTCCCAGAGATGGAGAATGTAGGCATTCAAAGGTTACCAGCTAAAAGACGCCAAAGGGTACCAGCTAAAAGAGACCCTAATACAAAGACTCTATGGCAAATCCTAATCAGAACTACGAATGCCATAGAGACACAATAACACAAGCAGCAAGATTAAATAAGGAAATTCATACAAAGGAGCATCCCTTAGATTTACAGCAAAATTACCAGAGGAAATCCTCAGAGCAGAAGACATGGTGAGATTTAGTGAAAAAACTCATTCAATTTAATGTATCACTAAGAATAATTTCCCAGCTAGATTCTCATTAAGATTTAAAGGAATGATAAATACTCATGGATAAACAACAGCTCAGGAACTTCACAGACAAAAAAAAACCTTTAAAAAATAGTGCTAAAGGGGCTACCATAAGACAAGACAAACTCGGAAACATAACAAATTTATGCTGAAAGATGGCACATAATCCGGTTACAATCCTGTAATGTTAATGGTCTAAATATACCAATTAAAAGACACAAAGTATAAAAATAGATTAGAAAAACTGGATCAAACATTCTGCAACCTAAAAGAAACACAGTTGTATAGTCAGAGCAAACAGATTAAAAATCAAAAGTTTGGAAACAACTCTTCATGTGAAAAACTCCGCCACAAAGGTGAGGGTTTTTGAAATCTATCAGAAAACAGACTGCGGCTGAAAAAATATTAGAAGGGGCTATAAAGACTTTTCTATAATATTAAGGGATATGCATCTCAGGAAGAAATTACACTTTTAAAAATATCTGCACCCAATGAGGGGCTGTTAAAATACTCAAAAAACTGCTAATACACTTTAAGGACAGCAAAACTATTATATTTGGAGACTTCTACATTTCATTGTAACCTCTTTTAGGATCAATGAGACAAAAACTCAGCAAGGAAACACTGGTTTTGAAGGAAATAATGGAAGATGGAGGGCTGGTAAATATATAAAGAACTTTTCACCTCCCCAACAAAAGCCTAATGCACATTTTTTCCAGTGCACAATGGAATAATCTCCAAACTAGACCACATACTGGGTATCAAAAATACCTAAATAAAATCAAGAAAGTAGACATATCAATTATACTTTCAGATCATAATGCACTGAAAATAGAGGTCAATCATGCTTAGAAGCAGAGAATCAACTCAAACACCTGGAAATTAGACAGCTCACTGGTGAACAATCAGTGGGCCATAGAGGAAATCAACAATGAAATAAAAATATTCCTGCAAACAAAAGAGAATAAGGACAAGAGCTACCAGAATTTGAGGGACACAGCTAAAGCAATGTCCATTCAGAGGAAAGTTCCTAGAAACAATAGAACTTTATAATAGAGTGACAGGTTATAAAAATCAATATACAAAAGTCCATGGCTTTCCTATATGCTAATAATGAAAGAGAAGAAAGAGATATTTAAAAAAATTCTGTTTACAGTTGTGCCTCAGAAAATCAAGTACCTAGGAATCAACTTAACTAATGATGTAAAGGACCTGTACAAAAGAAAACTACAAAACACTACTCAAGAAATAAAAGAGGACATGAGGAGATGGAGTCACACCCCCTGTTCATGGATTAGGCAAAATAACATTGTCAAAATGGCAATACTCTAAAATATTAAACATATTCAATGCTGTCCTATAGGTACTCATGATAATTTTCAAAGAAATTGATCAGTCTTGAAATTTGTATGGCACAATAAATTCCCATAACTCAGCTAAAGCAATTCTTGGGGAAAACTAGATGGGAGGCATCAACCTCACAAGCTATACTACAAAGCAGTATAGTATTGGAATAAAGACAGATATGTAGACCTATGGGATAGAGCTGTGTTACCTGACACACATCCTGAAACATATGATCATTTACTCTTTGACAAAGGAGCAAAATATGTGAGGCAGAGCTAGTATCTTTCACAATTGATGGTGGGAAACTGGGTAGCTACATGAAAAAAAAATTGAACTCAGTCATCTTTCTATTGTCATGCAAAATAGTCAGATCAAAATGAAGATCTCAACATCAGACCTGAATCCATTGGGTACATCAAAAAAAAAGGCATAGGCAATATCTTCCACAGCATTAGAGCTAGAGACAACTTCAAAGAAGAAACACATTAACCAAGCATGTGGAAGCAAAGATAAATAGGACTATATGAAACTAAGAAACTTCTGCAGTTCAAAAGAAGCGGCCACCAAGATACAAAGTTAGTCCATGATTTGGGACAAATATTTACCCAACTGCCATCTGATAAAGAAAAGAGTTAATATACAAGGTATATAACCCACTGATAGAAATTACAGAGAAAGAAATAGAGAAAAACACAAACCCATCAAAAAATAGTGTAAAGAAATGAACAGTGTAAACACCATCTACATTTCTATGTTCATAGCAGCTCTATAGTACCTGAGAACAGATGACTGGATAAAGAAACTGTGGTATATCTACAAAATGGAATACTATGCAGTGTTAGGTAAAACAAAGTTATAAAATTTGCCTATATGGATGGACATGGAGAGGATCATGCTAAGTGAAATTAGCCAGAGGAAAAAGGACAGTATAGAATGACTGCATTTATTTGCAGGATATAAAAAATATATATAGCATGATACCAATATCCAAGGCCAGATATAAAGTGGATCAGGAAGACTTATCAGTGGGTAGAACCTACTGCAAATGTGTGGGAAGCAGAGATTAGATAATACAGAGAAAGGAACTGTGTACTAATAATTATGGTGAATGATAATACCAAAGTAGAACTGAGCATTGAAAGTAGGCAAAAAGGATATGCATGATAACCTCTAAATATATGTATTGCAAGTTACAATGGATAAGAAAAGGGGAGGGAGAGCAAGAGAGAGAAAAAAGTAAAAATTACCTGCCATAAATGCAGTCTGGGGAGGGGGCAATCAGGGGACATTAGTGGTTGGAAATGGGCACTGGTGGAGAGATGGGTGCTGGAACACTATATGACAGAAACCCAAAAATGAATACTTTTGTAACTGTATATCTCATGGTTGTTGCAGGGCACCTAAAAGCCTAAAAGCCTCTGCATCTGCCCTGGATTGCCTCCTGCAAATCACTTCGTAGATAAGGGGGTAGTTTAAATGTGGCAGTCTATCTGACCATGTATTCTGTACTGGCTGGTATAACTATTCTCTCATGCTACCACAATCATCGTGAGACTAGCTAGATCTTACCAGCATATTTACCTGGCCACGTTGGATCTCTAAGTAATTAGAGCAGAGAGAAATGTGGTTTGTCTCCAAGCAAGCAAGTATGACTCCCTGATAATTCAACGACAACTAAAATGCAAAACTACCGTGAAGTAGAGGAGACTCTTGTAAAGACTTGGAGAAATATTTAACTGGCATTAGTATTAGTCTTTGGTACAGAGACATGCCATCTCAGAAACCCCCTCTCTACCCTATAAAGACATTTCCAGGCAGATCTTGGCTCAAAACATTAACATATAATAGGGCCTAGGTGAGGTGCTGGGAGAAATTACGTAAGGGCATTTGACCCTTCCTGCTTCCCATAATAGTGGGAGGTCTGAGTTGCAGGGATATAAAACCAGCCTGCTTCCTCTCTCTCTCTCTCACTCTCTCTCTCTCTATCTCTCTCTTTGGGCTCTCTCTTTGTGAGCTCAAACCCTTTTTGGGAGTCTTGTCTTTGTCTCCCTCTCTACAGGGCCTTTACACATGGTGGCCACCATCTTGTCCTACATGTGGCTGGGGTTCTAGCCGGGAATCCTAAGCACCGGTTTTCCTATTGCTGATTTGTATGCCTTAACCTGTGATAAGTAAAGCCTTTTAAAACTGCATCGGATTCCTGAGTCTTCATCCATTCTCCGCCCGGCTCGGAGGTAGAAGGGAACTTCGCTTCCCGGCACTGTTAGGTACCCTGGCGGTGTCACCGACACATGGTGTTATAAAAAATTATTTAAAAATCCATCATATTGTATATACCTAAATGGGAGCATGTATACAAATTATAGCTGATTAAAACTGATGTAAAAAAAGGAATGAACAGAAACTTCCTTAAGAAGAAATTCAAATCAGCAAAAGGAATATAGAAAAATGCTCTTCATTACTAGTAGTAATGCAGAGGCCCCATTCACTCTCAATGGAACAAACATCTCTGAATGCAACACTAGGTTGAGAAGTTAACATGATGAACGACCTGAAACCTGAGTTGCACAGGAGGAAAAAGAGTGGCATGGACTGCCTTCAAAAACATCTAAACAATAGCCAAAAGAACAAAGAACTTCCGGCTATGGGCACAGCTGTTTGAATCCACCGTTGTCCCTGCATTGACGTACGCCTAAGGGGCCTGGGCCTTATGAAAGCAGGATGAGAATACCATTTGGGTCTCCCAAAGAGGAATCAAAAGAGCCGTGCTTGGAATATCACGCCTCACTCAAGTGAGAGAGGGAATTTGAAGTTCTGACCTCAGTCACTATTCTAAAATCAAGGACGCTGTCTCATCTGCCAGAACATCGAAAATCAGATGGGCTGGTCATGTAATGCAATCTGGAGATGACCGTTGGACTAGAGCCTTTACCGATTGGATCCCACTGGACCCCAAAGGATTGGGTGGCCGCCCACCTGCAAGATGGTCAGACTTCCCTATCAGGACCCTAAACAAACAGTTGGAAGCTCTCAATATCCCCGAAACAGACAGATGCCACTGGGCTACACTGGCATGTGATAGGGTCAAATGAAAACATTACTGGCGCCTGCTCGAGCAAATCAATGAATAACAGGATATCAAGTGATCAAGTGATTACTAATAGTCATGGAGATGCAAATCAGAAGAGCAATGATGTATCATCTCACACAATAAAGATAGGCACACATCCAAAAGAACAAAAACAACCAGTGCTGGAACAGATGCTGGTAGAAAGTGCCTCTCATTCATTGCTGGTGGGAATGCCCACTGGTCCAGCCTTTTTTGGAAAACAATACAGATGTTGCTTCAAAAACAAGAAATAGAGCTTCTGTTTGACCCAGCAATACCACTTCTGGGTGTACACCCTGAGGTCTAAAATCACACAGCAGAAACAGTACCTGTACATCTGTGTTCATTGCAGCATTATTCTCAATAGCCAGAATCTGGAAAAAAAACTGATTGCTAGAGAATAAATTCCTGAACAAGGAAACTATCATATATCCACTCAATGTATAATACTATGCAACTGTTAGGAAAAATGAAGTCATGAATTTTTCCTATGAACATATGGTCACAGAAAGTATCACTTTGAATGAAATGAGTTTGAAAGAGGAAAGATACCCAGTGACTGTGTTCATTTGTGGGATATAAAAAAGTGTAAAAATAATATCCAAGGCCAGGTAAAACAAAGGCCAGAAAGACTTGTTGTTGTTTGGAATCTACCACATATGTATGTGAGGCAGAATGTAGGTATGCTAGAGAAGGGACTAACTTGACAATAATAGCTGGAAATTGTAATGCTAGACTAGAACTCAGTGTTGAACTAGGAAAGGGACATACATGTTAACACTTAAGTATCTGTGTTGCAAACCACAATGTGCAAAAAAAAGAGGTGGATGGGAGAGTGAGGGAGAGAGAATATAAGTGGCAGGTTTGGGGGAGGGGTTGGTGGGAGAGAAACTGGGGACATTAGGAATGGAAAATTTTCACTGGTGGAGGGATTGATGTTGAACACCATATGACTGAAACTCAATAATGAACAGCTTTGTAATGGTTTATCTCATGGTGGTTCAATAAGTAAAAGAGAGACATTTTCTTTCTGTTGGGTGACATGACCTACTTTAAGCTCCAGCTACACTTAGCTTGCAGCACCTCCCAACTCTGCTAGAGAGATTTTGAATCAGCTCTGGCATTTGTGAAGCCAAAAGTCCCACCTGAAGTGCTGCATTTGAGTAAATTCATTTACCTAGCTTTAGCTTTAGATACCCTAGTCCATAGTAGGCTGCACTGGGAGGTTTTGGTGGGCTCCTATCTATAAAACTAAGCTGAGAGAAAGGAGAAGGGGCATTTTTTTTTCCATTTTGGCTTCCCTGGTTCTCTGCCTCTCCTCTCCATTCTTTTCTCTGTTTTCACTTTAACATGTGGTGGCAGCCATCTTGGCCTACACGTGACCAGGGCCCAACCGGAAACCCAAAATCTGTTTATTTTTTCTGTTCTTGGATTGTATATCAGAACCTGTGATAGTAAAGCCTTTTAAAAAATGCGCTGGAGGGAACTCGGCTGGCCCCAGGCCCAGCTGCCCATGGGGGCCCGGGAGGACAGATGGGTTTTGGGAGTGGTCCCATCACCTCTGGGGGGGTTGGCGGAAGCAGCCGGATGAGACTAGCCCACCACACTTGCCACCACCTCTGCTGTCCGGACACTGGGATACTACCGCACGACCAGATTAACAGAGCAAAACCAGTTCGAGCCCAGGTCGGGGGCCGCTGGGTCCATTAAAATAGTGGAAACAGTAATGTCCTATAATGCACTGCATTCCACGATGTGCAGGAAAGTTTGGCGGAGGGAGAGATAAAGAGGAGAGAAATGACATACAGAACCTGCCAAGTAGTGGAGATGTGGGAGGGGGAGGGAGGTTGGGACATTGGTGATGGGAGATGGGTTTGGGTAGAGGGATGGGTGTTGGAACACTGTAGAACCAAAACTCTACATGAGCATCTTTCAATTGTATGTCTAAAATGGTGTAATAAAATTTGGAAAAAAAAATAAAATGAATCATTGCATCTGCAAAAAAAAAAAAAAGCGCTGGATTCCTGAGTTTTCATCCATTCCCCGCCAGCTTTGGAGGTAGAAGGAACTCGTTTCCTGGTATTGTTGAGGACCACAGCAGCTCCTTGACAACTTTTCAAGTGGTCATATATGATTTTGCATATCTAAATTCAGCAATTTTCATACATGGCAAATTATGTGTGTAAGACATGCCTTTTGTTTGCTCTAAATCTATATACTTTATTAAATTAAAACATATTTTCTCAGTTTTCACAGAAATATTTCCATAGTTGATGCAGTTTGAGTACCTCGGCTTCTTGACTCTTAGAATAAATACTTAAAAATTATTTTGAATAATTTAAAATACCTTGAATACTTAGATACACCCTGGTTCTAAAGAAAATCATGTTTGTGAAAAATGAACTATTTCCAGAGGCCCCATTCACTCTCAATGGAACAAACATCTCTGAATGCAGCAGTTATGTGTACCTAGGTCGAGAAATCAACATGATGAACGACCTAAAACCTGAGCTGTGCAGGAGGAAGAGAAGCGGCATACAATGCCTTCAAAGGCATTGAAGAAATAGCTAAAAGGACAAAGAACCTCCGGCTCCAGGCACATCTCTTTGACTCCACCATTCTCCCTGCATTAACATACCCCTCAGAGACCTGGGCCCTACGAAAGCAGGATGAGAATGCTATTCAGGTCTCCCAGAGAGGAATCGAAAGAGCTATGCTTGGAATATCATGCCTCACTCAAGTGAGAGAAGGAATCCGGAGTTCTGACCTCCGTCTCTATTCCAGAATCAGGGATGCTGTCTCGTTTGCCAAGGCATCGAAAATCAGATGAGCTGGACATGTAATGCGATTTGGAGACAACCGCTGGACTAGAGCCATTACCGACTGGATCCCACGGGATGTCAAAAGATCACGTGGCGCCCACCTACAAGATGGTCAGACTTCCTTGTCAAGACCCTGAAGGAACGGTTTGAGGGTCTTCATATTCCTGAATCAACCAGATGCCATTGGGCTACATTGGCATGTGATAGGGTCCAATGGAAATGTTACTGGCGCCTGCTTGAGCAAATCGATGAGTAACGGGATTCAAGTGCTCAAGATCTTGAATACTTAAATTCACCAGAATATGCACTTCATTTGATGTAGTGAATTATGATTTGAGAGATAAATAGCAAGTCTCTGAAATATGACAAAATATATTTAAAAAATTTAAAAAATATGATCTCTTAATTAAGTTATGAGCCTGTCTTTGGGATATTTGGTACCATTTTTATTCTTTTTTTTAACTATTTTATTATTCTTACAGTATCATCGCATCACGTCATACCTGAAGACCATTTTCAGTGGTAAGTCAACGATATTAAAAATAATTCCAATTAAAACATAATATTTTATTTTTTTATATTGTTTCACAGATTTGATCAACTATAGTTGAAATAAAAATGAAATGCCTCTAGGATATTTAGTTTTCTTTGTGTTTAGAGTGTTTGCAACATTTCAATTTTGCTTACCCTGATACAATAAAGAAAATAAACACCCAAGTTCATAGAAAATTAGAGAAGAAATGAACTGAGTCTTCTCCATTAAAATGGACAAAAGCATAAAAATTTAAACTGCATAACTAATCATAAGGTAAATGCAAATTGTAACAGCAATGGTATTACCTCATACCACAGATATTAGAAACATCAGAAAAGAATTAATGTTGCCTTGGATATGAATATGAGCGACAATCATTATTACTGTTGTGAATGTTTAATGTTGACTGGTACAGTCTCTCTGGAAAGCAATATGCTCAACCCTCTAAAAACTAGGAATTTACGTTCCATGGATCGATCCAGCAATTCCATTTTTTGGAATATACTGAACAGCAACCATCTTCTCAAAAAATTATAGAGGAAAGACACTGCTATGTTACTTGCAGCAGTATCCAAAATTCTCAAAGTCTGGAAACAATCAAATTATCCAAGTAGATAACTGAAATAAACACACACACATGCACACCCTATATGTGTGTGTGTGTGTTTATTTAAGTTATCTACTGTGATTCATGAACAATATATATACATATATAGACCAGCCTATCAAAGCCCGGCTCATCAAGATCCACCCTGCAGCAGTCTTTTTTTAATCCGGCCCAGAACTACACCCAGCAGACCAGCCTATCACAGCCCGGCTCATTGAGATCCACCCTGCAGCAGTCTTTTTTAATCTGGCCCAGGGTCTCCATTTTCCACATCCGGACTTCTCTCTCCTCAGAACTCCACCCAGCACACCAGCCTATCACAGCCCGCCGCACGGCCGCCAAGCAGCTGCGTGGTTCATCAATATATGCTGGACTTAGAGATGACTACAAGAGTATGCTACCTGCACAGCAAAGCCCTGGCAAGCTACCCGTGTTGTATTTGATATGCCAAATACCAGTAACAATTACAGACCTCATTCTGGAATGGATTGAGGGCTCTCTATGTTCCTGGAGCAAACAGATGCCCTTGGGCTCTACTAGCATGAGACAGGACATAGAGATATTACTGGGGCCCGCTCGAGCAAATCGATGATGAGCGAAGACAGTGATACAGTGATACAGTGATATATACACATACACACCCCTATATATACATGCACGCCCTATAAATATAGGTGTGTATGTGTATATATGGGAGGCGGCATCTGTATATGCATATACATATATACATATGCATATACATATACATACATATACATATGCATACGCATATGCATACGCATATGCATATGCATATGTATACATATATGTATATGTATATGTATATGTATATGTATATGCTATATGTATATCACTATTACTATCTTCCCGTTAATCATCTATTTGCTAGAGCGGGCACCAGTAATATTTCCATATGTCTCATCTCATGCTAGTAGAACCCAAATGCATCTGCCTGCTCCAGGAACATAAAGAGCCTCAAACCATTATATTAGGTCACAGGAATTACCTAATATAAATGTTACTGGTATTTGGCATATCAAATACTACAGGAGCCAGCTTGCCAGGCTTGCTGTGGTGGCATACTGTTGTAAAGACCTCTAAATAAAGCATTTACTGATAAACCACGTGGACGCTAAGGGCCACGTCGCTAGGCTGTGATAGTGCTGGTCTGCTGGGTGGAGTTGTGACGAGAGGGAAGTCCGGATGTGGAAAATGGAAGGACCCCATGGAGTGGGGGAGGGGTGGTCTGGCTTGTTGTGAGGCTCAGCTGGGGTGTCAGGCCAGGGCTAGAACCCACCATGCCTCCCGGTGCCTCACAAGCAGCTGGGCACAGGGAGAGCAAGGAGCAGCTCTGCCCCATGTCTGTGTATATGTATATGTATATGTATATGTATATGTATATGTATAGGTATATGTATATGTATATGTATATGTGTATGTATGAATGTATATGTATATGTATGTATGTTGTGTATGTGTATGTGTATGTGTGTATGTGTATGTGCATGTGCATGTATATGCATATGCATGTCATACGTATATGTGTATGTATATGTATATATGTATATGTAGGTATATATGTATGTGTGTATGTGTATGTATGTGTATGTGTGTATGTATGTGTATGTGTATGTGATGTGTATGTATATGTATACATATATGTATACTTATATATGGTATACTTATATATATCGTATATACTTATATGTGGTATACTTATAATGTATACTTATATGTATATATATGCATATATATACACACAACAGAATAATAGTCATAAGAAAAATATAAAGTCATAATATTTGTGAAAAATGGATGGAAATGGAGGGTATCATGCTAAGAAAAGTTAGAAGGAAAGGAACTATAGACTGATCTCTCTTATAAGTGGAATATAAAAGAAACAATGGTAAAAAACAAATGCCTAAAGGCAATGGAAACAAAGAACATAAAACTGATCTTCAGTGAAAAGGATGCCCCTTGGGTGCTGGTGTATGGGGAAAGACATGGGCTATAGCAATTATACTTATTGAAAGGTGGTAAAGTGCCATGCATGAAACCTTATCAGCACCACTATTGTAAGCCACAGTGCCAAAAGTTATATAAACAATAACAATGAAAACCCCACTTTTATAAGAGGCAGAATCATGGACGGTAGGGAAACAGGAGTGAAGTGTATTGGTGGAGGGAAGTAGACAGTGGTGAAGAGATTGATATTGAAATATTATATGTCTTAAATTCAATCACAAATTATTTTGTAATACACAAAGACCACATTTTTTAAACATTGAAAGGAAAAGAGAAGGAAAGATACCAAAGGAAAGAAACTATCTTAAAACTATACCGTGAAGAAAACAGTTACCAGGACTTGTAAGAAAATAAAATATTTGTGAAATAATGTTGGAGAAAGATGGTATAAGCACTCTACTATTCCTTTGCATTTTAGGAAATTATGTGATATTGGACAATCTAAGTTCACTAGGACTAGGGACTTTAAGTATTTGTAGACAACCTAACACAATAACAAAAGTTTAGATATGAAAAATTAAGAACCCATTCAATTGGTAATTACTTGTATCACTTGTTATCCCATTCATTGATTTGCTAGAGCAGGTGCCAGTAACGTCTCCATTTGTTGGAAATGAGGTACATTATTGTTACTGTTTTTGGCATATTGAACACACCACGGGTAGCTTGCCAGGCTCTGTTGTGGCTCTGGTTTTATCCCAGGGCACACAGTCTGCTGTCAGGCTAGAAACATACTTGTCTGTTTACTTTTCTCCTCCTTGGATAGAGTAATTTGTAACAGGACATGTCTTGAGGGCCATTGAGTACTGGAAGATGGCAGTGGGGTTCATGAAATAGTCCAGGATAGGGTTTAGGTTTTAGGTTTGGGGTTAGGTTTATGGGCTAGTCTGCTCTATTTCTGTTCTTGCATTGACCACCTGAATTTCTGGAATGTGGTTTGGTTTCTACTAGTTTGATGTACTGTGTGGCTGCAGCTTGGCTGAATGTCATGGAAAGAGCCAGTAGCAGCTCTACCCCATGTGTCAGTGTCCCTGAACCATTGTTGGCTGAGATCCAGAGAGCAATTGTTAATAAGAACTTAAATTCCTTGTTTTTAATATTCTATTCTAGTCTATAAACATGAGATTAAAGCAGAATTTACTTTGTAAATATTGTTTAAACATATAATATGCCAATGCATATAAAGCACTTAAAATATAATCCAGTATATCAATGATAGCGATGTCAATACTGGAATATCAAAAATGTATTATAAGTTAAGTGTCAATATATCACACTGTATTTTTTGCTAAATATGTAATGTAGATTTCATATTTAAAATTTTAGATATTGTAATAGTATTTTTTATATCTCATTCTCTATACATAAATTAATACAGAAAGCCAATAATTGACAATAATGAACTAGGTAGTTACTAAAATTGATTGCTAAGAGAGAAAATATTTTTATAAAATAATTTCAGTTTAATTTAGTTTATAGAAGTTTAATAGAATATAATGATTTGTAAAAATTTATCAATTTCTATGTTTTCTTCAAACCAATATTTTGCAAAATATTTTAATAAACACTTGTATTTAGCTTTTATTTGTAAGGAATATGATCTATGATAGTCTAGTGATTTATACTTCTTAGTTGAAATTGCTTAAATAAAAATGTTAATCCCAAAAAAAAATTACAAAAATGGAAACATCTATGCTCACCAAAAAATTAAACTTGAAATACTTAGCTGTCACTAATAATTTAGGACCAATTCAGATAAAAAAAAAACTTTCTCACTTTGCTGTCTTTTTTAAAACTAATTCGCTTTTGCACCTCATTAAGTACCATTATCTTCCCTGATAGATTAATTTTCCCTCAAGTATGAAATCTTTCACCATTTAAATAGAAAAAATGAGTGCTTTTAAATCGTTTCGATTGCTTCTTAAATTTTTCATTTCATTGAAACCTATTTTTATGAACAGTATTCTACATAAAAGTTCAATATATAGATTTTCAGCAATATATTTTGCATAGCAATATTCTTCAGATAAACAACATAGTTTCTACAAGCAAATAACATGTTATACAACATCAATACAGTGAAATGTGTTTAGTAATTTGATGTATATATCTATATTTACATTATATAGCATTCTAAAAAATATTTTTATTTTCATTTATTTATTTATTTGCTTTTTTGGGTCACACCTGGCAATGCTCAGGGGTTTCTACTGGCTCTGCACTCAGGAATCACTACTGGCAGTGCTCGGGGACCATATGGGATGCCGGGATGGAACCCAGGCCGGCATGGACCGGCCACGTGCAAGGCAGATGCCCTACCTGCTGGGCTATCGCTCCAGCCCCGTAAAAATTATTTTTAAAAACTTATTTGTAATTGAGGTCATACATTAGTTTTGACATTATAGAGTTTTGCCACTATCATAGTTTTACTTTTTGTTTAATGACAGGTTTAGATAGTGATCATAAAATTACATATTTATACAGTATGAAAGATTTTTGTCTTTCCAAAATTCATAGGTTGAATGATCAATCTGATGATATTAGAAGGGAAAGGACTCCTGGAGGCTCTTAGATTATATGAGTTCATTTTATGATTCCTCATAAAAGACTAAACAATTTTTTAAAAGAGTCCACTCAGAAATGTTTGGGATCTCTCAATTATGTGAGGACACATGACAAAGCACAATTAAATATCACAAAGAAAACTATAACAAGCTTTGATCATAAAAAGGCTCTGATATCAGGACATTTGAGACACTAAAAAAGGAAATTTTTATTGTGTGGATATAAACCATTAAACTAAAAATTGGTTATTAAATCATTGTAATTTTATTTAAAATATTTATTTTATAAAAGACATCCCATAGATTTAGAACAAAGCTGATCATCTACAAACCAGTATATGGCCCTCATCAGATTCCAAATCTGCCAGTGTTTTAGTATTGAAGTCCCTGGTGTCTAGAACCATGAGAAATAAAATTCTTTTCTATATTAAAATAAAAATAATCAATAATTGTCGGGGGATGCGCCGGGGTCCCCCGACAATGTCAGGACAGAAGTTCTCTTCTACCTCGCGAGGACCCGGGGGAACAGGCGAAAACTCACGAGTCTGGTGCAGTTCCAAAAAGGCTTTTAATAGTACAAAAGCTCTCCACAGCAATCCAATATAATGAACAAACTCTAGCACTGGTCCGAACTTAGACCATACAAAAGAGCCTAAGTCTCCCACCAAAGAGAGGATCTCACCCGAGCTGAGTCCTACCCAGAAGAAGGAGCAAAAGGCCAAAGAGCAAAAAGCTAAAAGCCAAAAGCAAAAGGCCGAGGAGCTAAAAGTCACAGGAGCCAAAAGCTGAAAGCTGAGGAGCCAAAACCTCAGGAGCCAAAAGCCAAAGGGGCCTCAAGTCAGTCCCCTTATATACACCAAAGTAATCCAGGGAGGGTCATGTCAACAAAGAACCCTAAACAGAGTGTAGAAGAGCAGTGCCACACCCTATGGCAGGTATAAACAAAGGTTACACCAAGGACTAATCTCTTCTTTTGAGATTATCTCTTATGTAAAACACTGGAGAGAGAGAGGGGGCTGGTATAAAGTAATACATCTTAACTTCATGAGCTTCATGTAATCTAGATGGTACCCACAAGGTCCTTCTTATTATTATCTGCACCAGGGTGATTCTAGTAGCTTGTTTCATACGAAAGGGTCACATTCGCCTGCTTAGAGCAAACTAGTATGATCCTTCCTATAGTCTTCCTATAGTCTCAATGTAGCCAGGGTGGTAGTCTCCTGGTTAATTCTAACTGTCCCACGCTGGGTGCAGTGGGTATAAAGAGGAGCTGTGCCCAATCTAGAAAACATAGAAGTCTTGTGGCCGGAGCAATAGCCCAGTGGGTAAGGTGTTTGCCTTGCAAAAGGCCGGCCTGCTCCGGGGCCTGGGTTCGATCCCTGGCATCCCAAATGGTCCCCCGAGCACCGCCAGGAGTAATTTCTGAGTGCAGAGCCAGGAGTAACCCCTGAGCATCGCCGGGTATGACCCCCAAAAAAAATAGAAAACATAGAAGTCTTAGTAGTTGTATAAGTCAGAAGTTATTCAATCAAGTTGACTTCTGTAACTGCCAACACCCTCTAGCAGTGTTTACATAGAAGAGAGGGCTCATTAGAATGAACCATGGCTTAAATAGATTAAGCTGGGAGTGGGCAAAACAACAAAGCTCCCAGGTTAGCTAAACCTGTCCTCCAACAAATAATAAATATAATAAATGCATTAAACTGCTTTCCAATTAAATATTTATTATATATATAAATATAAATAAATATATAATAAGTTCCCAATGGAGGGGTTTGTGTTTAAAGATTCTGGGAACACCAGCATAGACAAAGAGTCTCAGGATAAATATGACCAAATCTGATTATCAAGCTTCCTTCCTAATAGGCCTTATTAACTTATTATATATCATATATTAATTAATTAAAATACTAATAATATATCAATTATTATATATTAACAAGTTAATATAATTAATTATTATATATTAATAAGTTAATATATAATTAACTTATTATATAAAATAAGTTCCCAATTTTATATTTTCCCAATATAAAATTCCAGCATTTTATATATATATATATATATATATATATATATATATATACAAAATGCTGGAACATTAAATAAAAGCCTATAAAATACACCATTAAACATCCTTTTTGTGGACTATTACAACTGTGTTGGGAGAACCCATTTTAAATATCTCATTTTCTGGAATCAGATTCTAACAGAAAATTATTGAAGTAAGTATTCTCATCCCACACTAATATCTGAACTACCTGGGATCTTAAAGCCAGAAAATTGGATTCAGTTCCTTTAAAACAAATCTAATTGCCATGAATATTACCATAAAGCTTGCTATAAAGAGGCCTATTAGGAAGGAAGCTTGATAATCAGCTATGGTCATATTTATCCTGAGACTCTTTGTCTACACTGGTGTTCCCAGAATCTTTAAATACAAACCCCTCCATTTACTGCTGTATATAAAAAATATTTGTTACCACAGTAGAACTGCATGGACTTGCAGTCACTGATGGCCCAGAATACCTGGTTACCACTTAGCCTTCTCAACTTTGTACACACTTTCCAGGGAATTTATAATTTGAAGTTATAGAAGCTTGAAGTCCATTGTTCAAGCTTTTATGAACTCAGGTTCACCTAAGCACTCAGTTTTTTATCCCAGGTCAACCAAAGGCTTGTATATACCTGGAATAGAATTTTCTCCAGAAAATTTAGAACTGATCACAACCCACACCAACTAAACCCAATATATATACATATCCTCCTCAGTATTCGGTGAGTTTGAACGGTTTTGTTAAGAACAGTGTCCACTCAAACATATTGTTAAAGCCTTGTGAAACACTCAAAATGCCAAATCACAGAATGCTACCAAGTTCTCTTTATCTTTGGCTCTCATTTGTGGTCAGTTTCTAGCAAAGGGAGGCTCCAGTTTCTACACATATTATGAATGCCAGTTGACCCTGAATACTAAGTCACTGCTATGACCACTGGACTTTGGTACTAATACTGCTGCAAGACAATAGTGACTATAAATTTTGATAGTGGACAACAATAACCATATCTTAGGACTTTACTTCTCTGGGGCATTCATTAACACAAATTCCTTGTAGTTACTCTACTCCACACAAACTCAGGCCTATAGCTACTGTCAGGAATTTTTGATAATGAGCACAAATGGCCTTCCATGCCTACTAAAATATAGACCCTCAACCTTAGTCCTCTTATAGCATCAGACTTAATGAAAAAATTGGGCAAATTCATCAATACTGACAAATGGAGACAAAAAATTACAGAGGAATTTACTAACTTCAGAACTATCAAAACCCTGTAAACACTTCATGTCAAAATTCCTAATATTTAATGAAATAAAAAATAGAAGAAAATATTTTCAAGGATAAAGAAAGGATATCTAAAAATTAAATATTTTTCTGAAAAATTGTTCACAGAATTGATGGAAGAAAAGCGACCATTCCATGGTATTGTCTTTAGGTGTTCACTGTATCACTGTCTTCCCATTCATCACCGATTTGCTCCAGCCGGCACCAGTAATATCTCCATATGTCCTGTCTCATGCTAGTTGATCCCAAGGACATCTGCTTGCTCCAGGAACATAAATTCCTCAAACCATTATATTAGGTCATGGGAATGAGGTCTGTAATTGTTACTGGTATTTGGCATATCAAATATGACATGGGTAACTTGCCAGGCTTGCCTTATGGGTGGCATACTCTTGTAGTAACCTCTAAATACAGCATTTATTTAAAAAAAAGAAGAAAAAATTTCAAGGATAAAGAAAGGATATCTAAAAAATTAGATATTTTTCTGAAAATAAAAAAAAAATATTCACAGATTTGATGGAAGAAAAGAAGAAGACCATTCCATGGTACTGTCTTTAGGTAAAATGTTAATGATTTGATTTCATTATCAAGGAAAATGAAAACAAAAAAAATTCTTGGGGATGCATAGAAATAAAATTTCGGGTACTCAGAGATAGTACAGTAGTTAGAGTGTATATTTGGCAAATGCTTTATTATTTGTTTGATTTCAGTTACTATGTGCCTGAAACATCACCAAGTACAATCTAGAAGATCCCTGAGCACCGTGACTGTGGCCTTGGGATCTTTGGTACTGCAAGACCTGAGCAACTTTTCACCTTGGGTCCTAGAACCTAATCAATTCGTGTTTGGATGAGAATCTCCACTGGGCTCCAAATCTCCTTGAGCACCACTTGAAACCCATCCCAAAACAAAATAAAAAAGTTTCTAAACTACAAGCTAAAACAATAAAAATATGTACATCTAAATGGGAGGAAATATTCTTCATCAACCACTTGATAGAGGACTAATATCTAAGATATATTAACCACCCACAAAATTCAACATCAATTAGAAAACCAGTGTTGTCATCACAGTATAGGGAGAAGAGCTGAGTAAGCATTTATGCAAAAGACTTATAGGTTGCTAACAGGCCCATACAAATAGAGAATCAATATTCTCAGGAAATAAAAATCAAGCAACACAGTGACTATCAGTTCATATCAGTGAAAGAGGCATATATAAAATTGTTGGGTCTGGGGCCAGAGTGATAGCCCAGCCGGGTAGGGCATTTGCCTTGCATGCGGCTGGCCAATGCCTGCCTGGGTTCATTCCCTGACATCCCATATGGTTCTCCGAGCACCGCCAGAAGTAATTCCTGAGTGCAGAGCCAGGAGAAACCCCTGAGCATTGCCGGGTGTGACCCAAAAAAGGAACAATAAAATAAAAACTATAAAAAAAATTGTTGGGTTCTGAGCTGCTAGCCTTAGGGTCCAGCACTTCCACTTCACAAGACCCTAAGGGCAGGACCCAGAAATGGGCCCTACCCATATGATTATACCCAAAACATCTGTGCTTATACAAGCTAAGGTGAGGCAGAATGTGCCTGGTCTTCTGACCTCTGATCACAGCGATATGTAAATCAATAATCATTCCCTTGCAAATGTTATCTTGCAAATGCTAAATCTGTGATTGTCATTTGTTTCTAAGATTATTATCTGTTACAATGGCCCAGGAGCTTGCAAAAGCCAGGTGATTTGTGCTTGTACCCCTCCACGCAAATATTGTATAAAAGACTTAATCTGTGTTCAATAAATGGAGTACTGCTATCCAGAACATCAGTGTCATTCTTTCTTTCCTTTCTCAGCAGCAACGGCAAGG
>JAJIBD010001322.1:0-46084 GCA_021461705.1 Cryptotis parvus | reverse complement strand
CTTCCTTCCTTCCTTTCCTTCCTTCCTTCCTTCCTTTCCTTCCTTCCTTCCTTCCTTCCTTCCTTCCTTCCTTCCTTCCTTC
Organism: Cryptotis parvus; assembly: GCA_021461705.1. Lineage (NCBI taxonomy): Eukaryota > Metazoa > Chordata > Mammalia > Eulipotyphla > Soricidae > Cryptotis > Cryptotis parvus. Next base: position 46,002 of record JAJIBD010001322.1, on the reverse strand, counting down.
TCTTCCTTCCTTCCTTCCTTCCTTCCTTCCTTCCTCGTTTTTGCTGTCTCTTACTTTCAAAGTTTTATCAACTATCTGGTGATCCTTAACTTACCATAAATATTTAGGAATGAGTCACTAAATATCTGATTAGAAACTTAAGGACTTTTCAACTGGTATGCTTTCTTGGTGGATGATCTGACTACTCTTTGGTCAGTGAACTCTTGACTCTAAGTTCCAGATCTTTTTCCTTCTTCTTGTTATGCTCCTAGAGGAAAATTATCCTATCTCCTACTAAGAAGATCTAATAATATAGACTGTCAGTATTATAATAATTACGTATTGAGTGATTTGGAAAAATATAGTGGCTCTGTGTGTAGCACATTAAAGTTGAAATACCAACTGGTCCCTGGGCGCTTGTCTTCATTTGAGTGTCCCTATGACTTTCCGCGTCTATAGGAAGTAGATTGCAGTTTTATAACAAAGACCACAAAACCTAGCCATATACGTTGTAGTTGGGAATCAGGCTCTCTACTTGCAGAAATCCACAATTCTCTTGATAATTCTCTTAACCCTACATTGAGCTTCAGGCTCTATGAGTACAGCCTATCAATTATGAAGAACTTCCAAGTTTTACAGGGCAAACCAGACTGCTCTCACTTTTGAACATTGTCAATGGATATCTTAAAATTCACTTTATCTTGGTTAAAGCAGTAACTGTTTCTTTTTTTCTTGCTTTTCTAAAGTTTTGTTGCTTTTGCTCCTTATATGACATTTGTATTTGTCATGTAATTTCTTTAAAATTATTCTTTTAATTGAATCACTATGAATTAGGCCTCACGATGTTCCAACACCAATCTCTTCCCCCAGTGTCTCCTTCTCTCAACCAATGTCCCCAGTTTCCCTTTCTCCTCCTAGCATGTCTCTATGGCAGGCACATTTTTCTTTTTTCCCTTTTAGACACTGTGATTTATAATACTATTACTGATAGAAAATTATGCATTTTTTTTCTTTTTTGGGTCACACCTGGCAATGCTCAGTGCTCTGCACTCCTGGCTCTGCATTCAGGAATTACTCCTGGCGGTGCTCGGGGACCATATGGGATGCTGGGAGTCGAACCCAGGCCGGGCCGACACAGGGCGGCCGTGTGCAAGGCAAACCCTACCCGCTGGGCTATACTCTGGCACAATCATTCAATTTCTTAAAAGTTTACTCAGTTACTTTAGAATATGAGGAAACCCAGATAAGCATGTGTTTGTTCTACCATTTTAAATATATGTTTTGATATAATCATTAAGATGCAGAATTATTTAAAAAATGTGGGTCTGAGCATGTAATTCACAACTGCACACGGTTTTGTAAAATACAAAACAAAAAACCCATATAGGATTCTAAAGGTGATAAAATTGGATTGTAAAGCTCTTTAGTTACAAATAATCTACATTTATTTCTATATGCTTCACACATCTCTTAATAACTATGAAGGGATTATAGTATTCTCAGTAGATCAATTCCATACTTCTTCATATTAATCATTCTAACTTTTACAATGCTGGAAGTGCCAAATATCTCCTCATTGCAGCTGCATATTCACAGTCCAAAACATTCTTTTCCAGTATGACTTGATTATCCTCATCAACTTTGTAATAACCTTCATATGTGAGGTAAGAGAGTGGGGAAATAAATCTTGCCACCAAGAAAAGTGGATTTGGAGTTCTACTGTGAGTTCAAATTAGAAGTCGTGCACAGTTTGTGTGCAGCATTAATGGTAGAGAGTGGCCCATTCCAGAGGAGGTGCACCAACAAAAGTGAGGTGAAAAATAAAAGCAAATGACAGTGAAGTTGTTTTGAGCACAACTGAACCTCATTCTAACATCTTGATTCAATATTTTAAGAATTTCAAAGAATGAAGTTGAACAATTAAGTAAGTAGACATGACATCATGGTAAGTCTTAAAGCCAAGGCAAAAAAGATAAAAAACATCTATACCTAATGACTTTCAACAAATATATAGTAGAAAAGAGTAAACAACATGCAAATATAAATGAACAAAATTCTCCTATTCTTACAAAATATTACTCAGTACTCTCAGTAATTTCTATATAAGTTAAAATATACCGTGTCAGTAAACAGATTTTTTTGAGGTTTTGGTGTGAGGGTCACATCTGGCAGTGCTCTGAATATACTCCTAGCTCTTTGCTCAGGGATCACTCCTGGTGGGGGTTGGAAATCTTGTGTGTTGCTAGGCATTGAACGTGAGTTGCCTCATGAAAGGCCTGACCTACTGTGTTATTGTTCTTGCCCATCAGTAAGTAGATTTTATAGGAGACACATGTATACAGAAGAAAATGAAGAAGGAAATAAAGTTCCTGCAAAGCTGATTATCTTTATTGAAAATATTAAATATAGGCCTGGATAAGTTCTTGGTCACTCATTTAAAAGAAAACAAAAACACAGGTCAGTTTAAAAAAGAGTATCATTTTTTTTTCTAGATATTTTTCTTTCCAATGAGCACTTCAGATGATATTTTCTTAAAAATTTAAAGGAATTAGTTTTTCCAAAAAGATTATGTATGTATATGCATAATGTTAAAAAAGCCTTATTATTTTTGTCACAATGATTGAAAAAGCAAAGCACTGCAAAAAAGATCATCTGGAGGACTAGGAGAGCTGAAGAGATGTTCTAACACCATGTCAGAATGATAGCTCTCATTTATCATGTTTCTTATTTCTTGGTTCTATTTCCAAATATGCATTTTTAACTTAGCATAGAGAGATATTTATTAAGTGCTTAATGACAAGCAATTCCATTAGATACATTATAAACAAAATGAAGGAGATTTACAGTTACCCTGAACTCAATTTAAAGCCAAAGAGAAAGCAGAGGTGACAAAAATAGAACTTTGAAGTATTACACAAATATCTAAGACAACAGCAGTGCAGAATTAATTGGGAGGGAAAAAAAATCAATGCCAACTGAAAACAATTTAGTAGGGTTATTTTATTTTGCCCTGCATTAACTCTCATTTCAAAAGGCAGTTAATGTACTTTTTAATTTAATTTAATTTTTTTCCACTCTCCCTTCCCTTTGTTGTTGCTATTTCTTCTATGATGGGTAGTTATACACTTGCCTGTTTGTGGTGCTACTACATATATATATATATATATACATATGTATATACATACATATGTATATATGTATATATACATATGTATGTATATACATATGTATATATATGTAGTAGCACCACAAACAGGCAAGTGTATATATACATACATATGTATATATATGTATTAAGCTGTAGAGTTTTCTGAGGTTGCACATCAGCTCACAGTGCTCACACACACTCTACAGTGATTCTTACTGAAGTTTATAGTCCTTTTTAGTGTTTAAAATTCTGCTATTTTGGTTTTGGGATCACACCTGGTTGTGATCAGGGCTTATTCCTGCCTCTGTGTGCAGGGATCACTCCCGCAGTCTTAGGGAATCACCAGGGGTGCCTGAGATCAATCTGGTTCATCCCTGTGCAAGGTGAGTGCTTTACCCACTGTTCTATGTTTTTGCAACTAAACTTGTAATCCTTTAGTTGTGGGGTTTGCATAGGTGCTCACCAGGGGTGGCACTCTTTAGCTGAAGCACACAAACTACTGTTACTGTGTTCTCTGGCAGTTGGTATAGACCACCAAATATGCTCATCAGGACTCACTCCTGGTCATGGCTCTCACATATCTTTCATTAGTTGCAGTGTTCACCAGAAGTTGCATCCTCTTTTATACTGGTGCTTAAGCACATCTGGCTGTGTGTGGCTGGAAACTGCTTGTGGTGCTGGAGGTCTCAGAAATCAGTTGCAGGATCACCCTTGGTGCATGTGATGGCACTAGAGATTTGGAGTCCTGACTGTATGCTCCTGACATATAATTATAAAATTGCTATGTCATAGGATTTTATAGAGCTGGAATGTTAAGTGTCGCAATGAGGAGAATAAAGGATGGTCTCAGAAGAAGTCATGCTTCAACCCTTTAATGTATGTTCTGTAATCCATAGTCTGGAGGGGAAGGAAAAGAGAAAGAGAGAGAAAGGGAAAGAAATAAAGAACCTTCCATGGAGGAGGGCTGGGGGAGGGGGAGTGAACCGGGGACATTGGTGGTGGGAGATGGGCACTGGTGGCGGGATGGGTGCTGGAACACTGTATGACCAAAACCCAAGTATGAAGTTTTTAATTGTATATCTTTGTAATTGTAAAAATAAAAAATTAAAAAAAGAAGTCATGCTTGATTTCATTTATTCATTTGTTTATTTGTTTATTTGTTTATTTTTCCTTTTTGGGTCATACCCAGCAATGCTCAGGGGTAACTCCTGGCTCTGCACTCAGCAATTACTTCTGGTGGTGCTTAGGGGACCATATGGAATGCCAAAAGATCAAACCTGGGCCAGCCGCGTGCAAGGCAAGCACCCTACCCACTGTGCTATCTCTCCTGTCCAGTCATGCTTGACTTTAAACTAAGCATGCCTAAGTTTTCAATGATAAATAAGCAGAGGAATTATATTTCGGTAGAAGAAAATGTGCAATAGATAGATCATGAATGCTCATGGAGTCTACTAAATATTACAGTTCCACCGAGGAAGAAATTAAATGACATAATTAGTTAAATGATGAAATTTACCTTTTTAGTTTGGTATTACCTTGAATGCATGTTATAACATTTAGATCATAATAGTGCTGATTCTTCCCTTAAGTGGAAGGTCTCACTTTTTGACTCAAGTGAATTGTTAAGTGATTTTATGGGGTAGGGGGTAGTTTATATTACAAGAGTGCAAACATACAATTCCGTCAACACCAGAATGTAGCAAGGCGAATAAGACACATACAAAGAAATTCTAGAGACAGCTAGCTGGCAAAGCGTGATCCAGAGAGTTCCTTTGCCAATGTCATTTTACAGGGAGACTGTTGGGGGCACTGTCCTAAGGGAAGGACCCCAGTAGTCCTTGCTAGGGAAAGTTTCACAGCTATAGCTATGGAATCCAGAAAGCGTTTCAAATCGGACGCAATTTGATGTTCACATTTGTACCATATTCCATAGTTATGCTATCAAGACCCCCTTGAGAATTTTAATTTGAGCAGGTGCTCAGTGGCAGCCAGGTTTTTCCTTTTGTCTTTGGTGTGTGGGCTACCCCTGGTGATACTTAGGGATTACGCCCGTCTGTGTGCTCAGGAATCATGCCAGGGTCAGGGGACTATATGGGGTGCCAGATGTCAAGCTTGAGTTAGCAGCATGCAAGGCAAATGCTCTATGTGCTATACTATCTCTCTTGTCCCTACAAGAAGGAGCTGAGTGATTATCTGTTTTTTTTTTTTTAATTCTGTCAGACTGTGAATGACGACGTTTCCATTACTCAGGAGAGGAAATAGTAGCAGAAGGAAGATATCTGATTTGGAGTAAATTGGATCTTTGAACATTAAAATTGAAATAATTTACTTATATATAGTATAAAAAGATTTAGAGAAAAACATTTAATCTTCTGAAATAAATTAGTCTTGCACTTTTTATGTCCTGGGAATGTGTTAGTAGTACAAATGAATCTCTACATTCCCAGACATGCAACGTCTCTGTTCCTAGACTAGAGCGGCACTTAAACTATCCTTCAAAGTTTGCCTTTGGCAAATTTCTGAAAAAACATACAGGACTAATTGATGCACCAAAAGCAGCTTCTTATTTTCTAATATATTATTGGTCTTTGTTTTCATTTTTGGAATAGGGACTAGACAAAGAGTGACCAATCTCGAAGGTATAATCGCCTACACTGATTTAAAAACTTCCTTATGTGTGGGTGCATTGAAAATTCTCCTAAGGGGGAAGGTAAGTAATACAGCAAAAAATCACTTAGAAAAGTTAGAATGATAAGTTTATTTTTAGGAAATTTATTTAAAATAACTAGTTCTTGCTTGTGTACATTTGATCCAGAAAGCTTCTTTTTTAAGGAGAACCAAACATTTCCTATCAATTCTTAAAAAGGAGTTAACTGTCCTGACAGATTTGATTACTCAAAGTGATCAGTCTCGTTTTCAATTTTACTTTGACATAAAGCTTGGCATAAGTCTATTACAAGCTATGCTTGTTTATTGCCACACTTCTAAGTTATAAATCTGGTTTACATCTATGGAAAATGTAGTGTAGAATCGAAGACATGTCCAATTATCTGGGCAATTTGTTATATGAACTTATACCAAATTAAATAAAAGGAAAGCATCGCTAGTATTTGTTCTTCCTCTGTGGGCTGCAAATCAGTTTGAAAAAAAGTCTTCTTGAAAAGAGGCATTGAAAGCTCTGGCTTTTCAGACTATTTCCTGAATGTGTTCTGATTAAAACAGGATCTGAAAGTCTGATTGATAGTCTCTATTTCCTTTCTTAATGTCACAAATACATTCAGTGTTGACTCCTGTTCAAGGTAGAAGTGCTGAGCTAGATTGCTTTGCCTACAGCAGTTCTTTATATTAGCGAGAGGAAATGATTTGACTAAGCACTTAAATCATGGATATGCAAGGCTGGTTTTCTCAGGAAGTAGTTATTGAAAGGGAATTGGTTAGTCTCTCATCTACAAAAATAAAGAAAAATATACAGCCAAAGATAGGCAATCAAGACAGAAAATTTATTTCATGTATATACTTTTGGATTTTTGTAAAGAAAAGGATTCATTTGATCAAGCATAATACGCACAAGGTGAATTGTCAAGCAATTATCTTCTGAACATGAAGAGGTGGGGATGAAATTATTGTGGGTGATAGAAAGCTTAGTGGTCTGCTTTCTGGTTTTACTCTTATTTTGGAAGTGTTAGGGAGTGTGTGTGTGGGGAAGGACTTGTAATATTAAATCACTGGGGAAGATTTTAAGGTCATGAGGACTTTCTAGAAAAAAACCTCTAATTTTTACTTAGGCAAAATTTTTTGAAGCAAAAAGATTTTTTAGATGTATGAGGAGGCAGCAGAGGATGGGAGTCACAGGTAACTCTCTAAAACAGAAAATTGCACCTACTTAGATAATTTTTAAGGAGCTACTCATTAGCTTTTGATTTGGAGTCAGCTCTTGGGTTTGTTCCTGCTAGGAAGAAAAGCTGATGACATTTTCTTTAAAAATTGAATGGTTTAACATTCTATTCTTGTTTAAGAAATAAAATAATTTCCCTCATCCTTCTCTTATTGAAAATCAAAAAGTCAAGCAAAACTTCAGATCTAATAGACCTTTAAAAATGAACCAGGACAGCCAGAGAGATAGTACAGTTGGTAGGACCTTTGCCTTATACACGGTCCACCGGTTTGGACCTGGCGTCCAATATGGTCCCCAGAACACCACCAGGAGTAATTTCTGAGTGCAGAGCCAGGAGTAACCCCTAAACATTGCAGGGTGTGATCCGAAAAGAAAAAAAAAGAATGAGGAAGCATCCCATAGTAGAAAGCTATTGCAATTGTGCAAAGTTGAAGACTTTCATACTAGAAAGAGGTAGAACAAAGCTTTTAGCATAAGATTGTTTCAGATCAGGCTGCTTGTGCTGGGTGAATGCAGGAGGTCTTCTCATGCAGATCACCTGCTATTGTAGATCCTGCAGGTCAGAAGGACATGCCCTGGAGGGCTGGGGACTGAAATTAGAGGCAACCTCTTAGGTCTGACTAGTGACCTCACTTTGGGTCTGCTGAATCTTAGAGAATGAAAAGATTCAGTTTAGGAAGCTAGTTTAGGAAGATGGTCTGCCAGCAGTGCTCAGGGGTCCATGCAATGCTGGATCAAACTCAAAACTCTCCCCATCTTAAACATGTGTTCTGTCTATGAACCACATTCCTGGGCCATAGAAATATATTATATATTTTTGACATAACTGTATCTTTTTTCATTTATATCTTCTATCCTCTGTAAGGATTGGGCTTTAGTCAAAATAAAATAGCTTAAGTTAATTTAAATCATTGTGTGTATCCCATATTTTTTTTCTCTGCTATATCAGTACTACTTGTTTTAAAGACTCACCACCTATTGCCTTTTTACTACAGGTATTTATTATCATTCTATTGGGCAAGATGCCATTGGGTTGCACTTGCACACATCAGGGATGGATGGAGACATTACTGGCGCCTGCTCAAGTAAATTGATGAACAATAAAGATAAGTGTAAATGATTTATTGTCATTTATGTATGGGTGTACAGTGAAAGTAAAGAGCCGGCATCAAATTAAATTATATTGATATGATTTTAAAATTGATAGCTTATGTAATATAAAATTCAGTAAAAGATCTAATTTTTTTTGGTCACACCTGGCGATGCTCAGGGCTTACTCCTGGCTCTGCACTCAGGAATTACTTCTGGCGGTGGTCAAGGGACAATATGGGATGCAGCGGATCTTTGGTGGGCAGCATGCAAGGGAAGTGTCCTATGCACTGTTGTAACTCTCCGACCTTTAAAAGATCTAAATTTAAACTATAATAAATACTAATAAATAGATTATGAAGAACATATAAATCTAATTATGAAATAATAAGAGAAATAAAATACCCTATTTCATTTTCTTTCCTTAGTATGACTTTAGGGCTTCAAAAGCCATTATTTTTCCATCAAAGGGGACAAAAAATACAACAAAGAGAACATTTTTGTATTGAAAACTTTTGTTGCTCAAGATAATTTACTCTCAATAATTACTTAGGCTTGGTGCCTGAGGAACAGTCCAGCGGGTAGGAGGGTGTTTACCTTGCTTGCTGCTGACCTGGATTTGAGCCTTGGCATCCCATATGCCTTATGCCATACCCAGCACGACCAGGACTAATTCCTGAGTGCATCACTGGGTGTGACCCAAAAAGAATAAAAAAGAATTACTCAGGCTTAAATTTGCTATCATACATAATTTACCAAGTAGCACAAATAGTAGGGTTCCCAAAATAGTTTTTGTGCTTAGAAAGATTTACTGGCCTAGTACGAGCAGTTTCTCCCTGTGGATGAGGATTTCATTTTCTGGAGACTAGTCAGCATTGGTTTTTATCATATAGAAGAATTAAAAACGATTTCTTAGGTGTCTTAAAAGAGTTTTCTTATGCCCATATACATGACCGTCTGTTTTTCTTTTTCCTTTTTTTTTTTGCTTTTTGGGTCACACCTGACAATGCTCAGGGGGTTACTCCTGGCTCTGCACTCAGGAATTACTCCTGGCTGTGCTCAGGGGACCATATGGGATGCCGAGGATCAAACCTTGGCCGGCATAGGCTGGCCGCGTGCAAGGCAAACGCCCTACCTGCTGGGCTATTGCTCCGCCCCCTGTTTTCTTTCTGTGCTTTAAATTATATGAATGTTGTGTTGGAACTTATCCCCCATTGACTTATTATCCCCAGAATTATTCATGTCATGGTCTTTTTTCTCTTTGAACTCATAGTTTAGCTTGGGGAAATATCCTTTTTTGGACAAATATTTTACAGAAAAGATGGCTACCAGCTTGAAGAAAGTGTGGTGGCAGCTTGCAAAGGAAATGTTTACTCAGTTTATATGAGGTGGTATCAGATAATAGCCCCTGGAATGGCCCTTCCGGAGTTCTTTTATTTGGTGTGTGTGTGCACCACTTGGAATTCTAAAGAACCAGGTTGGTAGGAGTATTGGATAGAAAGGAGTTTTCTTCTGATATGGAAACTAAGTATTTTATAACCTTTGACCACCCAAATATGTGGCTTATAAATTGGTCCAAATAGTTTCTTTCCTTTATTCAGAATCAATTAAGGAATAAATAGAACAGTCTAATTTTGAGTGTGGCCTTTAGAGTTCAATAATTTATATTACTTTAATTCACTGTTTTTTTTTTATAAAAGATGCTTGTGTGATAATTATTTGTGTAAACTTTGAATATTAGGAAATAATCTATGTTATTCCTATAAATAGTTAATTGTTGGATTAAGTATTATTCCAACATATTTCATTTGATTTAAAATTCTTATGAAACTGTTAGTACAAATTTGATAGAATTAGGGTTGTTTTTAACATTATTAAGTGAGGCCATTATCATATTAAACACAAAGACATTTATATTAGTACTTTTTTGAAGCACTATTCTAAGCAATAAGAAGCAAAAATCCAATTTTAAAAAAAGGTCAATTTAGAGGCTGGAGCAATAGTACTGGTAGGGTCTTCGCCTTGCATGCAGTCAACACGGGTTCTATCTCCGGTATCCCATATGGTCCCCTGAGCACCATCAGGAGTAATTCCTGAGTGAGGAGCCAGGAATAACCCTCAGCATCCTTAGGTATGACATAAAAAAAAATCAAGGAAAAAAAGGTCAATTTAAACTTAATGTTGCAAGCATCCTATTTATTTTAAAGAAAACCACTACTTGCTAAAATATTAGATAAAAAAGTTCAAACTAAAGTTAATTACTGTTATTAGTGTTTTATTGGGAAGAAATAAATAACACTAGAAATCAAATAGTTCAGAGACTTGCTAACAGCCTGGACTACAAAAGAGATCCAGTTGACAGACTATGAGCAGAAGATGAGTATTTGTACAATATCAACTACACAGATGGTTTCAGTGGAGAAGACTGAGACATCGAGGTCCAACATGGTACAGACTGTGATGGAGAACACTATGGAGAGTGATGATTGGGTTCCTCCCTAAGCAAGGAAATTCTAGTTTCTGTGACTGCTACAGTCTGCAGTGATATATGTACATGAGCTATAATGTAAATATACATAAAACAAGAAATCTGTAAGAATAAAGATATCTTACATTTGTTCAAAGAACATGAAATTTAGCTGGTTCCACTGTAACAGTTCTGCAAAATACACATTTGTCTTGCAGGCTACCAACGGAGTTTGATCTCTAGCACCTCATATGGTATCCAAAGTTCTATTAGGAGTGATTCTTAAGCTCAAAGTCTGAGTACTGTTGGGTGAACTAAACACTCAAACATGTATTTTGCTTATATTATCTTTAATTACCGCCAGTGTATATTTTGGTATACATTATGTATTACTTTATAGGAAATTGTGTATTACTTTTTGAGTCACATTTAAGTAGGTGTATAATTGAAGAAAAGAAGTCTGCAAATAGGATCATGCAAAATTGTAGAGCTTGGAGTAGAGACACAGTGCAGCAGGCAAGTCACTTGTCTTGCATGCAGCAGACCTGGGTTTGATTCTCAGCATTCTCTTTGGTCCCTGAGCCACCATGAGCTTTTCCTGAGTATAGAGCTAGGGTAACCTCTTAGCACCACCAAGTATGACCCCCAAACAAAGAGCTTATCATAAAGTGAAATTAGTACCAGTTGACTTTTCTATTTTATTTATTTTTAAAATTAATTTTATTAAAACATTGTAATTTATAAAGTTGTTCATAATACAATTGTTTCAGGCATTACAGTTTCCAACACCAGACTCACTACTAATCCTACTACCAGTGTGCCCTTCACTCCACCAATGTCCTCAGTTTCTCACCTACTAACCCAACCTGCCCCCCTGCAAACACAATACTCATACAACACACAGACAAATGGGTTTATCAAAATTTAGGTCAATAAGTGTCAATTTATGATCGTTGTTATACCTCACAAAGATGTTACTAAAGTCATCATTTGAGGAGCTACTGTGTAGTAACCATACTGTTCTTTGACTCTTCTGTGTTACTATTTAGGCTCATTGAACTTGGTGGTCTTCTGTGCAGCTTCTTATCAGATTTGCTATAGTCCTACTGCCTGATGGTACTATGAAATTTTGTGGTGTTGTGCGGGCTAGGTGCAGTGCAGCTGAAGCTGCTTGGTGGCTTGGCAGCTTGGAGAGCTTTAGTTGGAGAGCTGGGCTATTTCTGCAAATGAGGGTGGTGACGTGTAATGCTTTGGGCTGCTGTGCCTTAAGGCGGAAAGGGGAATCTGCCCATCCACATTCCGAGAAGGCCCAAGAATTCTCCACCTGTGCAAGTCTACCCAGGAAGCTCCAACAGTATGATGTTCTTTCGAGATGTGACTCTGGGCCATTTCCCTGCAAACAAGATGGTGGGTTTTCCGATGGCAGGGGTGTCTGTACGTGTAGGGGAATCTGGCTGACCCCAATTCTAAGAACACCCCAGAGCTTTTAGCCCAGAGACCTGGTCCCGCCTGAGAAGATTCAATGCTCTCATTCTTTTTCAGTAATAGTTAACTTTTAAAGAAGGCAAATAGCTAAAGTTAAACTGTTGACCCTTTTAAAGTTACTTACTTCTAATTAGGGTTCCTTTCAGCTTTGAGGCCTAGATCTTCTTTAATGATTTTTTAAAAGCAGCTGAAATATCTTTGAATATAATGTTTGCTTGTTTGCTTACTTTACCCCAGATAACCTAAATAATTCAAATAATTTTCAATGTTATAATAGAATTATCATCTAGTTGTCAAAATAATTATTCCTGTTTCTCTATATAAAATTCAGTTCACTGCTGCCTGAAAATGAATCCTTACTCTAATTGTAAACTTCTTTTTTATCCCCCAATATCTTCTTTTTTTTTTAAGTATTTTATTATACCACCGTGAGATATACAAATAAAAAGATATACAATTAAAAAGTTCATGTTTGGGTTTTGGTCATACAGTGTTCCAGCACCCATCCATCCACCAGTGCCCATCTCCCACCACCAACATCCCCGGTTCCCTCCCCCTTCCCCAGCCCACCTCCATGGCAGGTTCTTTATTTCTTTCCCTTTCTCTCTCTTTCTCTTTTCCTTCCCTTCCTGACTATGGATTACAGAACATACATTAAAAGGTTGTCATGTGTATCCTTTTGCCTCCATTTAATGCTCAGTTCTAGGTTGGCATTAGTACCCTCGACAATTATTAGCACCCTGTTCCATTTTCTGTCTTACCTAACCTCTGACTCCCACACGTTTGTGATAATTTCCACCTTTGACAAGACCTCCTGATATATGTTTCACTTGACCTTGGATATTGGTATCATAATATGTACATATATATTTATGCCATGCAAATAAAGGCAGTCATTCTGTATCTGTCTCTCTCCTTCTGGCTAATTTCACTCAACATAATCTTCGGGAACCAAGGCAAACTGCCTTGGTTTCAACCCGACCGACCCTGGGGCCCGTCGCTTCTGGGAACATCCCAAAACTCAAAACCATGCGGACGCTTAGCACGTCCGCGACCCTCCCACTACCTACCTTGCATGAGGTACCAGTGAATCTTGGTTCCTATATCATTGCCACCCACCCAAACTCTGCAAACAGACCAGACACCTACTAACTGTACTATCTAGACACCCAAGAACTCACAGTTGCAACCTACAATAGTCATAATGGTAAAGCAACGCAAAATTCCATCAAGCTCTGTGAGTGAAGTCACTGGGCCAGATGAGTCTAGCAATACCAATGAGTTGTATAACCTCTCTCAAAAAAGGATTTCGGAAAGAACTGTTAAGGATTCAAAAGGAATTCAAAGAAGCAATGGAATGCAAAATCAATAAAATACAAGAGGACATGATAGAAGAAGTGAGGAAAATGCAAAGGGAAATGACAGATATTAAAAATGAGGTAAATGAAATAAAAAACACAGTGGAAGGCCATCATAGCAGAATAATCCCCCAATATCTTCTTAAAGGGTCCTAATTGTAAAATGCGGTAGACCTGGTTCTGTGCTCACGTGGTGGTGTTGTGATTGACATGCTGTTGCATTTTTTGTTAATGGAGGTGGCACACACAAAAGCACTAGAATAGCTATCTCTATAGGAAGGTAAAGATAAATCTGGGTACTTATGGATGCCTTGAGTGCTAAAGACCCGGTCTTCCGTAACTATATTGTCTCATAGCTATAGTCAACATCTAGGAACTGGGAAACACAGCCTATGTGTGGTGGTCCTGTGACTGCTGGTTTATATTTCAGAGTCGAAATAAAATAATTTTCTTTAAGGATAATGACTGTCAGATTTTTTTTGAGACCTGACAATCATGGAAACATTTCACCTCTTTCAGAAGACAGAGGAAATGCAAATTGGGAAAAGTACCAGGATTTCAAAGTAACTTTTTTTTAGCTAAAATCATTAATGCCATTTTCCCCTCTCATGGTCATTTCCCAATTTCCCTGAAATTTCTTTGAGTTCTCCCAATATAAGTTGCTGAGTAGCTTTGCTTTGTTGTTTTGCTCTCTTGTGATCTGACCCGGCTTTTCTTCTTTTTGCTATTTTCATGGTTTCAGGTGATGTCACATTCTATTCTTCCCATTTCCTGACAATGGTTCTTACCTGGATGAAACATCCTTGCTCTTATGTTTTCAGAGCTAAAGTCTCAAAAGGACTGCAATTCACTGGTCTCTAAATTGTCTCAGAAAGTTTAAGTTCTATTTTGGAATTCAAGCTCCTGTCACTTACAATCTTTTAAATCCCTTTCGGAAATCTATTGTTGGATTTTAGATTACAGGAAATGGTTGGAGGGTTCTTAACTAATTGAAAAAGTATTGATGAAGAGAGACAGAAATGCCAAGGGTAGTGTAAGAGCCTAGGAGGAGTTTGGGAAAAGTTATACTAAATAAAAGTAGGGCTATTGTACTAGATAAGCTCCGTCATATACGTACATGAAGAGACTAAGTGTAGAAGCAGCGTCAAATGAAAACACACCCTTTGATGTTTACCACAGACGGGGGTGGGGGTGGGGTGGGGGGGGGGGGGGAGGGAAAGTCAAAGAGTGAAGGGGAGTGTGTGATTAGCCACAAACACACACACTCCCCTTGTCTTTAGTTTTTTATTTCTGTATTGTAGAAATAAATCATTCCTACTGCTTTTAATATTCATTCAGAGTCACATATTATCCCTAAAATTTCACATTTTTCTTGGCATGTTCATTAATTTAGAATGAAGATTGCTTATAATTTGCAAACCAACCAATTGGGATTATGACTAGAAAATGAAGCCAATTAAACCACCAGAATTAAGATGCATAAGTCAAGTTGTTCTGGAAATTTGTTACCAGTATTTGAGAGCTAGAATCTAGCAAAACACAACACAGAACTAAAGGGTAGTCACTTAATAAAGCAATAAAAGTTTGCTCTTTTTCTATGGTATTGAGGTGACCCAAATATTTAATATTACTAACTACTGAATATTTGTGATCACTCAAAAATCATTTGACAAAACCCTTGCCTCAGCATGATCTTTGGTGAGGGGTGTTTTGAATGATAATTTGGTATTGTTATTATTTGTTGTTTTGGCCACAGTCAGAGGTATTTGGAGTTTTCTCTTGGATCCAGTAGTTCAGGGATTACTACTGGCAGGATTGGGGGACCATATGCAGTATTGGGGATTTAACCCAATTCCGCTGTGTGCAAGGAAATATCCTACCTACTATGCTATCTTTCTAATTCCTTAACAGGCACTTGGATAAAAGCAATTATGTAGGTGAGATCCTTTTGATATAGTGGAAGAGAGAAAGAAAAATCTATTTTTCCACCTGAGAGGATATAGTTAGAAGGAGACAAACCAGAAAGATAATTCTCACCATGAACATTTGGCCTTTATCTGAATCTTGGATTTTCCATCTTTGAGAACTATAAGAAAATTAAGTTCTATTGTGTAAGTGACCTATCTATGGTTTTGTATGGAAGATCAGAAGACCAAGAAAATTATGATAATCCTTAGTTGCTTCCTTGTTTATTTTTGATTTCCTGAATTTAATTTTATTCTTGTTTGAAAAGCAGACTTGCCATTAAATAAACCACCCAGAGATTATTGAAGTGTTGCAGGGGCCATAAAGAGGAAGATGTCATAGAAACATGGAAATGAGGGTCTAACTTTTCTTGGACCTGCCATTTTTTTGGTTGTCAATAATAAGGCTGCTAGCATTCGTATTGTGAAGAGGATGGCAAATGGTGTTTCAGAAGAGTTTCCATTTCCATTTTCTTGGTCCACTTTTATTTCTTGAAGCAGTTTTCTTTGTACATGTTCTTGATACGCTTAGTTAAGCTTTTTCCTAGGTATTTGATTTTCTGTGGCACGATTGTGAAGGGGATCGTTTTCTTAATATCCCTTTCTTCTCTTTCGTTATTTGTATATAGGAAAGTCACCGACTTTTGGGTATTGATGTGTACCCTGCCACTCTACTTTAGGTATCTATTGTTTATAGGAGCTTTTTGGTAGAGAGTGTAGGGTTCTCTAGGTATAATATTATGTCATCTGCAAATAGTGACAATTTGACTTCTTCCTTGTCAATATGGATGCCCTTAATGTCCTTTTCTTCTCTGATTGCTATGGAAAGTACTTCCAGTACTATATTGAATAGAAGTGGTGAGACTGGGCAACCTGACTTGGCCCCAATCTTAGGGAGGCTTTCAGTTTTTCCCCATTGAGAATTATACTCACTGTGGGCTTTTGGTAGATGACTTTGACTATAGTGAGAAAGGTTCCTTCAATTCCCAGTTTATTGAGGCTTTATCATGAATGGGTGTTGTATCTTGTCAAATACTATCTCTGTGTCTACTGATATGATCATATGGTTTTTATTTTTTCTCTTATTGATGTGATCTCCACTCAAGAGAAAAGCTGATCTCTCCCTGTTGGTTCATCAATAAATGCACAAGATGAGAGGCTACTACAAGAGTATCGCACCCACATGGCAGAGCCTGGCAAGCAACCCATGTCATATTTGATATGCCAAAACTCAGTAACAATTATAAACCTCATTCCCATGACCTGAAGGAATGGCTTGAGGCTCTTCATGTTCCTGGAGTGAGCAGATGCCCTTGGGCTACATTAGCATGTGACAGGATGTATTGATCCTGGTGCTCGCTTGAGCAAATTGATGAAGAACGGGAAGACAAGTGATACAAGTGAACTGAAGTAATGTGATCTATAATGTTGATTGACTTGCGAATGTTGAAGAATCCTTTCATTCCCAGGATGAATCCTACTTGGTCATGATGTATAATCTTTTTGCTGAATCTTTGAATTCTATTTTCTAGTGTTTTGTTGAAGATCTTAGCATCTATGTTCATCAGGGAGATTGGTCTGTAGCTTTCTTTTTTTTCTGTTGTCTCTGCCTGTTTTGGGTGTTAGGGTGATATGTGCCTCATAGAAGGTATTTTGGTTTGGGAGAGTTTCTGTTTCTTCTATTTCCTGGAAGAGCTTGAGGAGGACTGACAGTAGGTCCTCCTTAAAGGTTTGGAAGAATTCACTAGTAAATCCATCTGGACTAGGCTTTTGTGTTTGGGCAGACTTTTAATTAGTGTTTCAATTTCCTCGATGGTGATAGGCTTATTGAGGTATTGTAGGTTTTCTTGTTTCAGCTGTCGGAGGTTATAGGACTTCAGGAATTTATCCATTTCTATCAGGTTCTCATGTTTCATGGAATACAGGCTTTCTCAGGAATCTATGATGATCTTTTGGATTTCTGTGGCTTCTGTTATGATGTCCCCCTTTTCATTTCTGATTCTATTTATTTGGGTTCTCTCTTTCCCTGTCCTTACAAGTCTTACCAGTGGTTTGTCAATCTTGTTTATTTTTTCAAAGACCAGCTCTTGATTTCATTAATCTTTTGGATAGTTTTTTGGGTTTCCACTCATTGATTTCCTTTCTAAGTTTTATTATTTCCTTCTTTCTTCCTGGGTTGGGCTCCTTTTGTTGGTCTTTGTCTTATATTTTAAGCTGCAAAGTCAGGTTATTTATGTAGGCCCTTTCCTTTTTTCCTGATGAATGCTTGCAGAACTATGAAGTTTCCTCTTAACACTGCTTTTGCTGTGTCCCACAAGTTCTGATAGTTGGTGTCCTAATTTTCATTTGTTTCCAGGAATCCTTGGATTTCCTGTTTGATTTCTTCTATGACCAGCTGGTTGTTCAGCAGCGAGTTGTTCAGTTTCCAGTTGTTTGGGTTGACCTTCTGTTCTGTGTGTGGTTAACTTCCAGTGCACCATGGCCTGAGAAAATAGTTGAAAAAATTTCTATCTTTTTTATATTATTGACATATGCTTTGTGGCTCAGCATATGGCCTATCACAGAGAATGTTTCATGTGCACTAGAGAAAAATGTGTATTCACCTTTAATGGGATGAAACGCCCTCTTTCTTCCATTTCTTCCTTTAGGGCCAGTATTTAGGATCAGGAGAATCAACATTGTCAGAATGGTAATACTCCCTAGAGCTTTATATAGATTCAATGTGGTCCCTATAAAAATACCCATGACATTCTTAAAAGAAATTGACCAAACACTCTTGAAACTTGTATGGAATAATAAACCCCCATGGATAGCTAAAGCAATCCTTGGGAATAGGAAGATGGGAGGCATCACCTTTCCCAATTTCAAACCGTACTACTAAGTAATAGTACTTAGTAATTACTAAGTAATTAGTAATAATACTTAGTAATTGCTAAGTAATAGTAATTAAAACAGCATGGCATTGGAATAAAAACAGACATGTGGATTTATGGAATAGAGTTGAGTGTCCTGACACTGATCCTCAAATACACAATCCTTTAATCTTTGATAAAGGAGCTGAAAGTATGAAATGGATCAAGGAAAGCCTCTTCAAAAAGTGGTGCTGAGAAAACTGGGCAGCTACATGTGAAAAAATGAATTTGGACATCTGTCTAATACCATGCACAAAAATCAGCTCAAAATGGATTAAAGATCTCAATATCAGATTTGAATTAATAAAGTACGTTGAAGGAAATAGTGGAAAAACCCTCCACGATACTGAAGCTAAAGGCATCTTGAAAGATGAAACACCACCAACAAAGCAACTAGAAGCAAAGATAAACATATGGGACTACATGAAACTAAAAAGCTTCTTCACCTCAAAAGAATCAGGGACAAAGATACAAAGACAGTTCACAGAATGGGAAAGAATATTCACCCAATATCCATCTGATCACTTGTATCACTTATATCACTTGTCTTCCCGTTGTTCATTGATTTGCTCGAGTGGACACTGCGATGTTTGCAGTAACATCTCCATACGTCTTGTTGCATGCTAGTGTAGCCCAAGATATCTGCTTGCTTTAGGAATACGAAGAGCCTCAAACCATTCCTTTAGGTCATAGGAATTAGGTCTATAATTGTTACTGGTTTGCATATCAAATATGAAATGGGTAGCTTGCCAGGCTCTGCCATGTGGGTGGTATACTCTTGGTAATAGGCTCTCATCTCATGCATTTAATGATGAACTGCAATGGTGAGAGATTGGCTTTTGCTTGGGTGGAGCTCTGATGAGCTATGGAGTCCGGATGTTGAAAATGACTGCTCTCATGATGAGGATATATCAGGCACTGTTAGAACTTTACAAGAAGAAAACAGCCAACCCCATCAAAAAATGGGGAGAAGAGATGAACAGAAACTTCAACAAGGAAGAAATTTGAATGGCCAAAAGACATAAGAAAAAATGGTCATCATAATTAATCATCAGAGAGAGAGGCAAGTCAAAACAACAATGAGATATCATACACTACAGAGACTGGCACATATACAAAAGAGCAAGAACAACAAGTGCAGGCACGGATGCGGGGAGAAAGGGACTCTCATCCCTTTCTCGCTCACCATAATAGCTGCCATTTTTGTGGCCCCGGACCCGGTACATCAAACTAATGGAACCCATCATGTTATAGAATATATTACAGTCTACAATGTGTAAGAAAGGGAAGCAAGAATGAGAGAGAGAGAGAGAGAGAGAGAGAGAGAGAGAGAGAGAGAAGATAAAGAACCTACCATGGAGGCAGGCTGGGGGAAGGGGAAGGGAGGTGTGGACATTGGTGATGGGAGATGGGCAGTGGTGGAGGGATGGGTGTTGGAACATTGTAGTAACAAAGTTCTAACATAAACATCTTATAATTGTATATCTAACAGTGGTATAATAAAATATTTTAAAAATAGCATGATACCAATATCCAAGGCCAGACAAAACATGGATCAGGAGGTCTTGTCAGTGGGTAGAACCTACTCCAAATGTGTGGGAGTCAGAGGTTAGGTAATAAAAAGAAAGGGACAGTGTACTAATAATTATTGTAAATGATAATACCAGCGTAGAACTGAACATTGAAAATAGGCAAAAGGATATACATGATGAACTTTAACTGTATGTATTGCAAGCCACAGTGTGTAAAAGAAGGAAGAGAGCTAGAGAGAGAGAGAGACAGAGACAGAGAGACAGAGATAGAGAGAAATGAAAATTGCCTGCTATAGACGCAGGCTGAGAGAGGGGGAGAAATCATGGGACATTGTGAAGGGAAATGAGTTCTGGTGGAGGGATGGGTGCTGGAACACTGTATGACTGAAACCCAAACATGAACATCTTTGTAATTGTTTATCTCACGGTGGTGGGAAATGGGCACTGGTGGAGGGATGGGTGCTGGAACACTGTATGACTGAAATCCAAGTAATATACAATTACTTTTGTAACTGTATATGTCACGGTGGTATAATAAAAAAAATTAAAAAGAAAGAGTGTTTCAGAAGTGAATAGCAATCTCATTGGTCTCCTGGCTCCTCCTTACCTTGTGGATTCCAAGTAATAAATACCATCAGTGGAAAATCAATATGCAAAGGTAGTTTGTTTTTGGATTTCATTAGAGAGACTGCTTTTAAATATTGAACCTTTTACAGGGAATACATTTTTTAAAGAAAAATAATAGTAAAATACGGAAGAATTGAACACTTGTTAAAAAAAGAAGCTTCTTGTTAAAGTATATTGTTACTTTACATTGTATTCTTACTGTTTTGTGTTACAAAGCAATTTTTTTTGTTTTGTTTTGTTTAGTTTGGTCTAATTTTGTTTTGGGGCTACATCTAGCTATGCTCAGTGCTTATTGCTGGCTTTATGCTCAGGGATTATTACTGGCAGTACTGGGAAGACCATACCGGTGCAATGATAGAACCTGGGTCAGCTGCTTGCAGTGGAGTCTCCCTGCCTGCTGTATCTCTGCGGCTCAACAGGGCAATTTCATGTGTCTCTGAGGTCTTTAAAATTAACAACTGTGAATGCCTCTTTACAAATTAGAATGCATGAATAGATTTAGGAAGTCAGTATAGATTTGCCTATGTGCAATGTTTTATTTCTACCATGTAAGTAAAGGTCTAATCTCTGGAGCCAGATTTCTGTCCTGATTTCCTGGCTGAGTTCTGTAAATGTGGTTGGCACCGTCTGAGGCTAGCTCAGGTAGCCAGAAACTGAGATTATATTTACCATTTTCATAACCCTCATGGAATAAATACAAGTTCCAGTCACCCTTTCTTTTACACTCCCCCTCCACCCCCCATAGCCTTTAGCAGGAAGGAAGTATCATTTTCATCTCTTGGTAGAATGAAAGCTCTGAGAATCTAGTTACAATTTTTCTTAGCAAATGGAATCCCAAAAGTGTCTGCACATAGCAGAAATGCACAAGCATTCTCTCCCTTTTTGCAGGCCATGGTTGAAAAAATATCTGCTCCCTAAATTACTCTATTGCTTTACAGAGGAAGTATTAATTACATGACTGCAAAGCATAGATTGGGCTGGGATGTAATTACAGGGCTTACTTAGTCTCTGTTGTCCAACAGAATTGGGCAGGAAGTGCTCATGATGCCAGCATTTAAGGTGCTTTGGAGCCCATTATGTTTTTGGTTCTCTCAAGAACTTAAGAGAGGATCAGATGACATTTCTGTTGCCCAGCTGTCTGGAAATACTACAAAACAAGAATTACCAACAATACATTTTTACAAGTTTAATGTTTGTACATTGATAATGTTATGTGCAATCTTAAGGTAGTCTTTTATGACCTTGCTGGTTATCTGACTTTTCTGCTTTTTACTAGCTGTGAATTTTGTTATTCCATTAAACAACAATGTGACTAAGATGGTCAAAATGCGTTTCATAGTGCAGCTTTACTCCTTTTAAATAATATGCTTGTACAACATTGTTTTATCCTAAATATATAATTACAATTTACAATGCCAGAATAAATGTGAAAGTTTCTAAAACCCATCTATCTCATTCACATATTTCCAGCATTGTGATTGTTCGTCGCTTTATAAAAATGGAACCTGTTCAAATTTTTACTTAGAGAAGCTTTTAAATTTGCTGTTATTTTCTGTTGCTTGGGGTTATATGCCTCCTGAAATCCCCTCTTCCCCACCTTTGGAGATTCTTCTCCACATCTTCTCCCCTTCCAAAGAATTTATTTCTTGATTGTTTTGGGTCACTATTGGCAAGCAAGACTATATGCCTACTCTTTACACAGCCTTTCACATTATTAGACTGTTTTCTTTCTCCACAATGTTCCACAAATTATTTTTGAAGCACATGTGCATATAATGACTTTTAGTCCCAGATACAAATGCTGACCTTTTACTGTTACTGTTTTTGCAATCATTGCATTTATTTCCTGTGCAAGTTTTGTTTTTAATACTCTTCCTTTTAAAACCAGATGACAAATTTATGTCATATATCAGTAGATAAAAATAAATGCTCAGGGTTGTATGTGCCTCTGACTACTCACATTTTTTGATCACATTAATAAAAGCTATTGATACAAAGACATACAATTGAATTTTGTCTAGTGCTTATACTCTTAACTAGGAAGATAACACCAAATTTGCTTGATTATTTGTTCTAAAAGGAAAATAATGTCCCATTCATTTTGTTGCTGGAGTTAAAATTTGAGTAAATGTACATTAAGAAATGAGAGAAAAATAGTCAATGAGAATACTGTGGCCTAAAATCCCCATGTACTACAGAAGGAATGGTGATATAAAGTGAGGAGGGTTGGCTTTGAGACTTCACTAGGTCTCTTACTTTCTCTTTGGCAATTTCTGGACATTCATCCCATTTTAAGTCAAATGTAAAAGAAAATTGCTATCCACATCCAAGAATTATCACTTGATCACTTGAATCACATTATTCATCGATTTGCTCGAGCGGGCGCCAGTAACATTTCCATTGGACCCTATCACGTGCCAATGTAGCCCAATGGTATCTGATTGATTCAGGAATATGAAGAGCCTCAAACCTTTCCTTCAGGGTCTTTACAAGGAAGTCTGACCATATTGTAGGTGGGCGGCCACGTGATCTTTTGACATCCCGTGGGATACAGTCGGTAATGGCTCTAGTCCAGCGGTTGTCTCCAAATCGCATTACATGTCCAGCCCAACTGATTTTCGATGCCTTGGCAAACGAGACAGCGTCCCTGATTCTGGAATAGCGACGGAGGTCAGAACTCCAGATTCCTTCTCTCACTTGAGTGAGGCGTGATATTCCAAGCATAGCTCTTTCGATTCCTCTCTGGGAGACCCGAATAGCATTCTCATCCTGCTTTCGTAGGGCCCAGGTCTCTGAGGCATATGTTAATGCAGGGAGAACAGTGGAGTCAAAGAGATGTGCCCGGAGCTGGAGGTTCTTTGTCCTTTTAGCTATTTCTTCGATGCCTTTGAAGGCATTCCATGCTGCTCTCTTCCTCCTGCGCAGCTCAGGTTTTAGGTCGTTCATCATGTTGACTTCTCGACCTAGGTACACATAACTGCTGCATTCAGAGATGTTTGTTCCATTGAGAGTGAATGGGGCCTCTGGAACTAGTTCATTTCTCATGAACATAGTTTTCTTCAGATTCAGCTGTAGACCTACCTTTCCACATTCTCGGTCAAAGTCAGCCAGCATTTGTGCCGCTTGGCTAATGTTTGGTGTTATTAGAACGATGTCATCAGCGAAGCGGAGGTGGTGTAGTTGCCGACCATCTATCTTCACTCCCATTCCTTCCCATTCTAATTGTCTCATGATGTTCTTGAGGGTGGCGCTGAAGAGTTTTGGTGAAATTGTATCACCCTGTCGAACCCCTCTTTTCACATTAATGAAAAGAATTATCATGTTAAAAATAAAGCAAATAGAGATGTGAAGGTTTCACTTTTCTTTTTATAATTCTCTGTCTCAGACCTTCATACTATTAGTTTGGACTCATTTTTATTAATTTAGTTCCCTTTTTTCTAATTGGTGAAGATCATACATTATAATAGTTAAAGAGCACAAATCTAGGAAATTAAATTATATCTCTCTGTTCCCTGTTTCTTTTTGGTATGATGTAGAATAGCATATTTATGTCCATTGTTCTTTCCTCTAAATTTAGAATAAAATGTTCGTATGTGATAGCATATAAAGTGATAATAACATCAACTAATACAGATTTCATAAATATTCAATCAAATTAATGGTTATAAAACACCACTATCTTGATTGCTACAAGTAAACACATCTATTTCTAATTATAATAATATTAGCCAGGAAAGTTGTATTGCAACTGTTTTTCTACTAAAGTATATAACACAATATAATGCTCTATCATCGCTTATGTATACAGATTAATTCTACTTTATAAAATTTAGTATATTTTCTAAATTAGATCAAATTGCAGATGTTTGATTGAATTCAAAAATGAAAAAAATTGTAGTTGTACTCAGTGAATATTTGTAATGATAATATCATGTTGATGCAAATGATTGTTGCTAAATCAATAAGAGAACAGTTTGTTAAACAGGAAAGAGCAGTGAATTTCATAACTGAAATCTTGATTTGATAAGCCGTTGATTTTAGCTCCTGGCAGTGTAATTATGTACTTTTTGATTCTAAATTCCAATCTATTAATTTTCTATAATTCCTGCCTTTTTGCATAGGACAGTATGGTCTTATTAAGAAAAAAAATAGCAGCTCTAAATAGTCTGAATATTTCCTTGAAAAATACATGAATATGTAGCAATAGTAAGTCAAAAGTTCCTCAGATTTCACTGTACCTTAGATACCAGAATTTCTAATTTAAATGAAAAGTTTTTATTATGGATTAATTTCTAAGTGATTGGAAACAGTAATTCTTTCCATTTGAGAGAGTAGAACTCTTGAATATACTTTTGATATAAATTTTGCAGAGCAAATTTAAAAAAATTGGCAGGATTAGTTTAATACACCTATGAATTGCTGATTTATTCATACATCTTTCCCCAACTCTTGAATACAGGTTTACTTAACACTAAGAAATGCATATTCTTTAAAGTGGAGAGGTGTGGTTGGAAATAAGTTGTAGTTGAGAGCAGTCATGGGAGTGGGGTGTGTTTAGGGAGATAGTGCTGGAGATAAGGCATTTATTATGAATAGAGACAACCATTTTGATGCTAGATACAGCATATGGTCTCCTGAACACCACCAGGGGTCTCCTAAGCACAGATTCAAGAATCATCCCTGAATGTCATTGGCTGTGTTTGTTACCCCAAATGAAGCAAAATTAATAGTAAAACAACATTCATGTGACCAACTCCAACCTAAAGAATGAGAGCAAAGATTTACTCTCTGGTTTCATCTGCCCACAAGACACCTTTGATTCATTCCTTCTTCTCCCTCACCCCCATTTATGCTCAAGTGGATTGCAGAAGACCCCAGGGATCACTTCTGGAGATTTGGAAGTTGACTTTCTGACTAGGTGAGACAGAGTGCCCTGCTTATCAATAATTGGAACACCTTCTTTAAATATTAGGAACATAAGAATAAGTTCTAACTGCATGAGACTATTAGATCATTAGAAATGATCATTAGAACTGCATTAGAAACTATTGTAGAAATTTGTACTTTTATATTTTTAACCACTTCCTGGAATTATAAGTTAGTGCAGTCTGAAGGTATGGTACTGTTTTACTTGTAGTTCTCATTGTTATCTCAATATATCATCACTATCTTTAATTTAATCTTACTTGAATTATCTTGAATTTTTCTAGATTTAAAAAATTGCTTTCTTAATAAATATTAAAATTCAGCTGCTATTCTCATCCTGATCAATTTTATATGTAATTTAATATCTCAATGTGTTGCACACATCTCTGAACTATGTAAAATGTAAAAAGTGATGGCGCTCTTAGCCAATGGAATAAATCACTCCAAATTTGTACCTTAGCAAAATAGGTCAACACAATCGCATACTCTTACTCAAAACTATTAAAATTCTGCCACCTTGAGTTACCACTTTATTTCATAGTGGTATGTACACAACCTCCTTTTTTGCCTAGCTTTTTTAAATTCTATAATCTCAAAACCAGAATTTTCTTTTGTGGAACTATTTCTTTGAGTATCTTATTATGATATATAATCAATTATGTGTCCTGGACACCTGAGTTTTGGTAAAACAAAACAGCAATAACAAGAAACAAAAACCAGAAACAAGCAAAAATGTTTTGCTCATGATTTTAATATCACTACTTTTATTATTATCTTGACTTGAACAATGAAAGAGAGGAACATATTAGTGCTGAATTGTTGGAAAAAATGGGTTCAGACTTACCTGTTCCTGCAGAAGAATATAAATTAAAAGATGGTTACATTGTGGATGGACAGAATGTGGAGCCCAAGAAGTTAAGTCCATTTGTGCTTGAGACACTCCCTATAGAGGATCTGCATAAATATTCTTCCAGTGTGATTGTGGACGGTGAAAATATTGAAAACATCTCCAACTCATCTACGTCAGTGATCACTCCAATCTCCAAGCTTGAGTTTCCTAGTTGGCATGTATTTGTAAAGAAAGTTCTGCAGCTTCATCTCATTACCCTCAAGATGACAGTTGTGCACTTGACAATGAAAATGTACAGTTCCAAAAAAGGAAAAGCAAGAGAGGAAGCAGGTTAGTTTTATCCCCCTGCAACTCAGACCTCCCACTATTATGGGAAGCAGGGAGGGTCAAATGCCCTCAGGTAATTTCTCCCAGCACCTCACCTAGGCCCTTTTTAGATGCTAATGTTTTGAGCCAAGATCTTCCTGGAAATGCCTTTATAGGGTAGAGAAGGGAGTTTCTGAGATGGTATGCCTCTGTACCAAGGACTATACTAATGCCAGTTAAATATTTCTCCAAGCCTTCACAAGAGTCTCCTCTACTTCATGGTAGTTTTGTATTTTAGTTGCCTTTGAGTTATCAGGGAGCCAGGCTTGCTTGCTTGGAGGCAAACAGCATTTCTCTCTGGGCTAATTGCTTAGAGATCCAATGTGGCCAGGCAAATATGCTGGTAAGATCTAGCTAGTCCCAGGATGATTGTGGTAGCATGAGAGAATATTTATACCAGCCAGTACAGAATACATGGTCAGATAAACTGCCACATTTAAACTACCCCCTATCTACAAAGTGATCTGCAGGAGGCAATCCAGGGCAGATGTAGAAGCTTTTAGGCTTTTAGGTATCCTGCAACAAATAGTGATATTGTTTTGCTGAGATAACAAGAGTATGAATATAGGTCATGAAAATTATGAAAAAATGACTTTTTTTCCTTTCTCTCTCTCTCTCTCTCTCTCTTTCCTCTCTTCTGGATCACTAATGGATTGCATCATTCAATTCAAAAGACATTTACTCCCAGTCATCAGTCACATTTATCAGTATAACTAATCCTCATGTTCTATTGTTCTTTCACTGAATTTGTTTACAATTATAACTACATATTTTTTTGTTCCATAGCCTACCTTGTATCCATCAATTCCTAGATATATTCCTCTAGGAACCACAAAATGCTTCTGCAGAGACTCACAGACCAAGCAGATGGGTACTGTTCCATTTATTGTCTCAGTTTCATATGAACTCCACAATAGTGCCTGGCAATGCTTACGTATCTCCCTAGTCATCTTTATTGTTAATTCTCCACAGAGAAAACAATTTTATTAATAACAACCTTTTTTATTGCAAATGTCAGAAGACCAAATTGAATTCGCTTAAGCAATCAGGGGAATTTATTGGAAAAATCTTTCTGGAATGTCTCACAGTATCAAAGAATTCCAGGAACAGGATAGCTCCTTTATAACAGCTAGAAACATGGAATTTAATTCTGTCTTGCTCCATCTTGTGCTTATTATCTTCTTTGTGAATCAATTTCTTTGTGTGTGTGTTGTGTGTGTGTGTGTGTGTGTGTGTGTGTGTAGATCACATCTGTTCTGCATTGTATATGGTAGGAAGCACATGGAAAGCACAATAAAAGGACATAGAACACGACATTTGGGCTTCTGTTCTAAAGCAGGGTCACAGGAAATACAGCTCAGTCCCTATTGTGATATGGTTCCAGAATGTAGATGGATGCTCACTGATTTAATCCACTGGTGTCTGTAGTCCAGTTTTGGACTAAGAAACTGTGGCCAAAGAGGAGGATCATGGTCAAATGTTATTTGTTTGCTTATTACTTCATAAACTTCTGAATCATCAATGCTTTTCAGGACATTCTCTTAGGATATGATTCCTTAGAATGTATATTCTAATAAGTGGACATTCAGGACATTCTAGTCCATAATATGCTGCAAATTACTGCTAGAGATCACTGCTTTATTAACTCCTACCTTTACAGAAATAATATTATTTTTGAAGAATCTTATTTTCACATACTCAGAGCCTTATATTGCGGTCACTCAGTTTGCTTGTTTTACTATCACTATCACTATAACTATCTTCCTGTTGATCATCTATTTGCTAGAGTGGGCACCAGTAATATCTCCATATATCCTGTCTCATGCTAGTAGAGCCCAAAGGCATCCGCTTGCTCCAGGAACATAAAGAGCCTCAAACCATTATATTAGGTCATGGGAGTGACCTAATATAAATGTTACTGGTATTTGGTATATCAAATACGACACAAGCAGTTTGCCAGGCTTGCCGTGCGGGTGGCAAACTCTTGTAGTCACCTCTAAATAAAGCAATTATTGATGAACTGCTAGTGGCGCGCTTAGCCTGGCTGTGATAGTCTGATTTGCTGGGTGGAGTTGTGATGAGAAAGAAGTCCGGATGTGGAAAACAGCGGCCTCCATGGAGTCGGTGGGGGTGGGGGTCGTCTGGCTTGTTGCGAGGCTCTGCTGGGGTGGCAGGCCAAGGCTAGAACCCGCCATGCCTCCCGGGCACCTCATGAGTGACTGGGCACAGGGAGAGCAAGTAGCAGCTCTGCCCCATGTCTGAGAGTCTCTGGTTCAGCATACCTGGGCCAGATTGAAAAAAAAAACTGCTGCAGAGTGGCAGTCGATGATCCGGGCTGTGATAGTCTGATCTGCTGGGTGGAGTTGTGATGAGAAAGAAGTCCGAATGTGGAAAACAGCTTGTTTACTACATCTGTTAATCTAAGTTGTAGACCCTTGTTTGTCTTAAAAATTCAAAAGCTTGTTTGGGGTAGACTTGTATAGGTTTTGTGTTACCCAATAGAAAATAAGTGCTTTTTTTCCAAATGCTTATTGCTAAACTTCGCTTGCATACACTACTTGATAAACATAGATGTTAGTATAGATTGCACAGGAACTTTAGATGAAGGGTTTACCTAAGAATGCATACATAGGCAATGCGTTTTCATAAAAAACCCCTTTCTCCAACCTGCAGATGCTTCACTTTGCCATTCATTTCTCTTTGATCTCTTAAGTTCTTTTAAAGATCTAGAGAACAACATTTACCCCTCTTGTTGTCTTTGAAGCAAGTCCTATTCTCTGTATTCCTAGGACAGAACAATATTATTAATAAATTACAGTCAGAATTGGGGGTCTTTATCATCCTTTTATCTTGTATAACATCTGATATCAAGTGCCATGGATATGTGAAATTGCTGCATGCTCTTGAGTGCCTCAGATATTATATTTCATTACTTTAACATATATGAGTAATGTAGGGACTTAAGCAAAACTAAAGAATTATATGTACTCAATTCTATCTTTTAAACTTATGAGCATTGTAGGAATTATGAACATTCCCTTATGTTAATTTGTGCTTGCATATTCACTGTGCTGAGGGGAAGGGAAAAGAAATAGAGCCAAGTATATGATATAAATTAGGCTTCTAGCTTATAAGGGGAAATTTATTAAGAAGGATACTCATGTTCATAAACAATTTTATTAGCTAGGTTTCTGGTTTCATTTACTTTTAGCTAGTGTATTCACAACCAGATATTTTCCAAGTCTTGAAATGACTTTGAGTACTTTTATTTTCTCATGTGTAAGAAGAATTAATTCTTCATGTCGTCAAAATTAGGAAATTATTTCAATGGCTTGAGTTACAAATCTCATCCATGAACTAATTAAAAATATTGGTCCCATATGACTGAATTAATTTTTTGCGTAAGTGTGATTTTTTAGACTAGCCCATTGGAGGTTTTCTTAGGTTTCTAATACTTTTTTTTTCTATTTGTTTCTTACCAAAGTAAAAATTATCAACACAATTATTTTTAAAGATAGGAGTCTTAAAATATCAGCCTAGAACAATAAACAATTTACTCATTTATCATACCCAAACATAACTTATTATATTAACTAGGTTATTTATTAAGACTATTTACATATTTATATAAATCAACTGTGACTGTCTTCCCATTGTTCATTGATTTGCTTGAGTGGGCTCCAGTAACGTCCCCATTCATTGGGAATAAGGTCCATTATTGTTACTGTTTTTGGCATGTCGAATACACCATGGGTAGCTTGCCAGGCTCTGCTGTGGCTGTGGGTTCATACCAGTCTTTTTCTATGTCAGACCATCAACCATCCAGGACCCACAGGGCAGAGTCTGTCTCCTGTCTGCCACCTGCCAATGGAGCCGTGCACCACAGCCACACCTGCAACCTCAAGGGGCAGATGGAAGTATAATCAACACTGAGTTATAATAGTATACAGTTTTAGCATCACTGAAAATCAGTTAGTTTTATCTCTAAAAGGATCATTACTGAGCAATTTCCTTACTAACGCAGCTATGATTTTGATTTTAGAGACCACCCCACAGACTGAGTACAATCCAGGGCATTGCTGTTTGTGATACTTGGAGTAAAAAAAAAGTGTATAATTTCTAGAGCACTACAACCAAATATGTCAGAGCACCATGCGTAGCAACTAGTGCATGATGGCAGGCATCCTAGTAAATCCATGTGAACACTGCTCATTGCAACAATAGTAAAAAGGAGGGAAGGGGAGAATAAAAACAGCTCACACATTTGTAGATGCTGTCAGATAATTTACATTCGCTTTCTTTTCTACATTTGATGCTGGGCCTAAAGTCAGCAGCATGGGACATTGGAGGAAAAAAGAAGGTGAGGTTGATGATGGAGGGTCAAGGCAAATCTGAACCTACGAGGATGAATGTGACCCACTTAACTCCATTACTAGTGCCAACTCTCAACATCAAGGTTGCTTCTGACTTGAGTGTGAAGCTGTTTTTCTTTTCCGTGGGAGCCAAACCCATATCTGACCCAATCGTTAGATGCATAGATTTGGCAGGAGTTGGAAGAATAAACCTGTTGTAGCTACAGGGGCTGTGCAAACTTGCCTGAGATCCCGGAAAGCTGAAGGTAGAAACCTGGGGGTTGCTGGAGTAGCTGTGGGTTGGCTCCCTTTCCTCTGAGACAGAGGAGCCAGCATATTGAGCAACACACAGCTGAAGTTGCAACAGTACATGATTCACTGCTTCGATCCTACCCAGAGTCAAAGGATATGACTGTGGCTTCATTTCCATTGCTTAAATGACCCAATAACTATCTCTTGTGGCCCACAGGAACTTTGGACTCCATAGGAAAGAGACTTCTGAGACATTTCTAATTTCTAAGAAATTGTAGATACACATGACATAATTTGCACTGACAAAGTCCCAATCGCTTTGCACAGATGCAGAAAAAGAATCCAAACCATCCTGACCTCCCAGGAACAATGGCTGTAGTATGGGAGGGTCGATAGCACGTCTTGATCAGGACTGTCATCATATTTCAATGCCTGCATCTGATAACATCTCAGGAAGTCTCATCCAGATCACCTTTACTCCAGACACACTGGATAGAATCTTAATTGCCAAGGATAGTAAGAAAGATCATAAGATAATAAGGGAAGCAGAAGCCATATGATGTGGTAATTGTCAGTCTGGGACCTGGAAGCTTACGAAAGATATTGAGTAAGAAGGACTTGGAAACTTGCAGGTTTAACTTCATCATAGTGACCTGATGCATATAGTTATGAAGATAGTAAGAAGTTTACGTTCAAGTCCAAACTCCACTAGAGGGAATGGGAAATTGAAGTGATCAGGCAAGCCTGATGGTGAAGCAAGGCAGTGCACAAACCATTAGGGGAAGCTCAGGGACATATTGACACACAGGGCCATAAACAAATAGAACTTTGTGCAGAGGTGTAAAGAGGCTTAATGCTTACACACAGTCCCTGGCATTGAAAACAATTTGCTGAGAAACTTTTATAGGATCCACTTTGGAGCCACTGATAATTAACCAAACAAATAATTCCAAGTATATCCAATGGGGCTTCAGCAGACTTCCTCAGAGTTACAATGTGTTAGATTCTATTGATGATACTGTTTTGAATCTGAGTCCTTGCCTTCAGCATAAAACACATACGACTTCATTACGACCATGTAGATAATGTCTTAGGATCAATATTTTAAGTGATGTAAGGGAAAAGCAGTTAGGACTTTCAGCAGCTGAACCTTTGTGGTAGGGTTAGGGAGGCATATAGAATTGTGCCAAGTCTATGGATTTAAGGTGAGGGATAGAGAATATTTTCTCATAATAACAGTCAGTTTGAAACCATTAAATCACATAAACTTCTTAACGTATGATACCAAGAAATCAAAAGTATTTGTACATGTGCTTGAACTTAACAACTTACCTGTTTTTCACGAGCTCTCAACGTGTGTTTTTACTGTTCTTTGTCTTGAATGTGAAACTTCGTCTTACCCATATATGTGGCAGGAGGAACAAAGCTTGTGCTTATATGCCTGGTGCTAGTTTCTGCTTTTGTGTAACGGGTTTAGGAAAATCACTTCTCCTTTCTCTCAGATTAATCCAGAGGATCACTGAACATAGTAAAAAGCCAAGTAAGTTGCACACATTAAAGTACTAAAAAGGACATATAATTGTACGCCGCATCTCACTTGTGTGGCACGTTACATCATTAATGTGAATGATTTAATTCACAATGAACCACTATGCCCGTAGAAGAACGTCCGAGCCAGAGACCTGCCTTACCTGTGAAATGCTCCCACTTCCTGTGCCACGCGGACTCTTTCCAGTGTGCCTTGAATAGCCACCCTAATTCCATTTCTCTCATAGCTTCATGTTTTCATTTTTTCAACCAACTGGAAGAAAGGGGAATTAGCACCTATTTCCTCTTTTCTCCTATATCTCCAGCTATTCCTCTACAGCAGAGCATTCCGTTGTGGGCTCCTATGTTTGTCACAACAGAAATCAATACAGAAAACTGTACATACGGGATTGCTTTCTTAGTTGACAAAACCTGTTTTTCTCTCTCTTTCTCCCACTTGTCATATAGTCTCTACTCTGGTAGGTGGCCTCGGACAACATAACAGAAAAAATAAATTCTGGCCTACATAATTGTTTTGGTGGCTATTCCAAATGTTTTGTCTGCTAGTAGAAAAGACATAAGTTAGTCTGCCTCTCTGATTTTTGGGGTTCTACTCCAGAGCACTGGAATTCGATAGAAAAAAAAACATGCTTCTTGCATCCATGAAAATTCTTGTCAGTGTTCTGTCTTGACCTAGCTGGAACTCACTTAACCACAGGCAAAATTAATGTACCAGCCAATAACTGTATTTGCAAAATGCGTTCTCTGCTACCAAGACCGAAGTGCCCAGAGGCCTTCCTGTCTTCCATATTGCTCAGACTATGACCTTTTACCTCCTCACTTCATCTGTGTTTGCCCCATCTCCATTTTGGCATCTCTGTTATTCTTACCTGATTTATATGCTGGCTTCAAGCTAATCTCCAAGGGATTGTCATGTTCAAACTGATTATCCAATATTCTGAATACCCTGGCTTGATTCCAGAACTGTTTCATGAACTTTTCCCATGGATCACCTCAGAAAGTCTGGTGTTTTCAGGATCTGTGCTTTCTTGAGAGGATCTGGAGTTAGATATTGGTATCCAACCTCTAGTTGAACCTACAATTCTCCTTGGTGATATTTGTCCTTTTCATTGCAATCAACTTTATTTTTAAGCAGATACTGACAATGCTATCATTTTCTTCAAACAAATCACTTCAGGTCTTTCACTTATAATTAGCGACTTTGTCTTTTATTTCCTAGAGGAAACAGAAATCATGAAAGTTTACATTCCCATTGCTTAGTTCCTTCCACCCCACCCTCTGACTTTCATAATCTAAGCTACTCTCTTCAGCATTTGGAGGAAAAAGCTTTCTTCGCTCTATTCTTATTTTTTTCTTCCTTTTTCTCTAAGTTACTATTCTGGAATTTAAAATGGAGCCTATAAACTAGTTGAATTCTTTTCTATTCATTGTGTCAGAGAGTTACTGGTCTCTGAAAAATTATTCTCTCTTTCCAGCATGCTCAACTCTCTTTCTCTCTCTTCTTTTACTTTTTATATATTTTCAGAACTATACTCACACTTAAGTAATAGGGTGAAGCTTTCTCATTTTAGTTTATTTGGTGTTCTCCATATATACTCTCTTTATACATGGAATCTTTTATCTCCTTATTTACTATTTATTTTGCTTATTTACTAGTATATCTCTCTACTAGACCATAACTATATACCTAGAGATAAGAATTTATTTTTACTTGTTACCACTTTTTGTTAAGAACATGAAAAATATATT
Organism: Cryptotis parvus; assembly: GCA_021461705.1. NCBI lineage: Eukaryota > Metazoa > Chordata > Mammalia > Eulipotyphla > Soricidae > Cryptotis > Cryptotis parvus. The sequence continues at coordinate 11,503 of JAJIBD010001322.1, read as the reverse complement.
CCTAGTTTACCAATAGAAATGTGCTAAATAAATGAATGAACAAATTTAAGTGCTAAATTTTCTTCCTCCTTCCTTCCTTCCTCCTTCCTTCCTTCCTTCCTTCCTTCCTTCCTTCCTTCCTTCCTTCCTTCCTTCCTTCCTTCCTTCCTTCCTTCCTTCCTTCCTTCCTTCCTTCCTTCCTTCCTTCCTTCCTTCCTTCCTTCCTTCCTTCCTTCCTTCCTTCCTCCCTTCCTTCCTCCCTTCCTTCCATTTTTTCCTATGACCCACATCTGGAATCATCTGGGGGCTTCTCCCAGCTTCTTTTGGGAACTTGAGGTGCCAGGGTTTGAACTTGCACCTTTTATATACAAAGTGTGTTCATAGCCTATTGAACAGAGTCTCAGGTCAAATATTTTCTTATGGCATTTTTTTGAAAGTCATATATATATATATATACATATATGTATATATGTATATGTATATATATATTTGACTTTAAACAACAGAGCTATTTTAATTTAATAGACACTTATGGGGGTTGGCTTTAAGGACTTAGGTGAAGTAGAAATATAAGATACATTTCCAGTCTACATGTTCCGAGTTCCTCTTTAGTTCTGACATTTTGCAACCTAACCCCATTTCTCATGGTGCTATTTGATGTTTTAGTGCTCTTATTGATTTCCCATTGGTTAATTTTAAAACAGTTTCTATCTGTGTTTGAAAATGGTTTGATATACTATTGCTTTACTGAGGAAATAAGTGCAGTTGACTCTTGGTCAAGACAGAGACCATGGGTCCCTGTGCTGTTGAAAATTTGTATCTCAGTGTTGAGTCACCATAAAACTTAAAAACAAGTAAGCTTTAATTGACTGGCTAAAGTCTTACTGACAACATATCAGCAACTATTTTGTAACCTATGTAGTACATGCAATGGACTCACAGCAAAGAAAGCTAGAAAAAAATATGTTCTTAAGCAAGTCATAAGGAAGAAAAATGCTGAATTAATTCTTATACTTCTCTCACCCATTTATTATAAATATTCATATACATGGACTCACACATTTCAAATCCAGGTTGTTCAAGGATTAGTTATATTTTAATTAAATTCTTAAATGAGTCCAAATTCCAAATAGTTACTGATGTTAGCATTGCAAATCTTGTGATAAATAAAGTGGAGTGAAACTATTTTGGTTTTTAAGTTTTCTTTTTTAGTGTTTCTCATATCTATCATACGAAGACAACTTTTCTTTTTTATTTACAATTAATTATTTCCCTAAGAAGTTTTCAGAAAAAAGGATTGAGAAGAGAGGTAGCAGAAAAAATGGTCATCCTAATAAATTCCTTTATTTACTTTCATGTCTCATTTTGCTTATTAAAATTTTTCTTTATATTTTATTTCCATATTAAATCTTTTTTCCTATTATGATCTGTATTTCGATGTAATCTTCCTTGATCGTATTGTCATCTATTTTAAAGTGAATTGATTTCTTGGTTAAGAATTCTTTTTTGTGGCTTTCATATTATCATATTATTCCAATGAAGAGTACAATCTGAGAAGTAGTGTCAAATAATTTTCTATGATTCCAAGTTTAAATTAATGTAAATAGATGCAATCAACTATGAAATCATTCATGTAAAATAAAATATAATACATATTAGTCAACATCCCACTTAATTTAGTGTTCATCATTCTAGAAACATTGAATATAACAAATTATAATTTGAAAGGTAAACTTGGTTTTATCATTTAAGATGTGATTTTTAGGATAGATGCTTTGTTTCTTATTTGTAAGCCTGATGAACACGACTATATGTTTTTGTAACGCATTGGAAGTGAGTTTAATTATTCTGTTTTTTACGTTGGAAACTTGGGCATTGAGAATTAAGAAAGGCATTCTCAGATTATAGCTATTATGAATAGTGCTAAGATGAACATAGAAGTGTAGATGGTTCTGCTGTGTGTTTTTGGGTCCCCAGTGTATATTCCCAGGAGTGGTATTGCTGGGTCAAATGTAAGCTCAAGTTCTACTTTTTGACGGAATGTCCATATAGTTTTCCAAAAAGAATCTGGAAAGAACCTGAATGTCTGAGAACAGACCACTGAATAAACTGCTACATCTATACAATGTAATACTAAGAGGCTTATGAAGAATTAAGTCACAAATTTGCATATAAATGGATGGACATGGAGCTATGGTCCAGCGGGTAGGGCATTTGCCTTGCAGGTGGCTGGCCTATGCCTATGCCGGGTTCGATCCCTGGCATCCCATATGGTCCCCTGAGCACCACCAGGAGTAGTTCCTGAGTGCAAAGCCAGGAGAAACCCCTGAGCATTGCCGGGTGTGACCCAAAAAAAAAAAAAAAATGGATGGACATACAGAGTATCATGCTAAGTGAATGAGTCTGAAGGAGAAGGACAGATAAGATGACTGCATTAATTTGTGGGCTATATAAAAGTAAATAGTGTGAATAGCTAGAATCTGGAAACAACCTAAATGCTTGAGAACAGAGGACTGGCTAAAGAAACTGTGGTTCATCTACACTATGGAATACTATGCAGCTGTCAGAAATGATGAAATTATGAAATTTACCTGCAAATGGATGGACATGGAGACTATCATGCTGAGTGAAATTAGTCAGAAGGAAAAGGACAGATATAGAATGACTGCATTCATTAATAGGATATAAATAGATACCAGTGTTTTACTAAATGTGGGAAATGGTAATGGCAGATTAAAACTCACCATTGAATATACACAAAGTCGGGGCCCGAGCGATAGCCCAGTGGGTAGGGCATTTGCCTTGCATGCGGCAGGCCTGTGCCTGCCTGGTTCGATCCCCGAATCCCATATGGTCCCCGAGCACCGCCAGGGAGTAATTCCTGAGTGCAGAGCCAGGAGTAACCCCTGAGCATTGCCGGGTGTGATCCAAAAAAAAAAAAAATAGAATATACACAAAGAGACTTAATTGATAAACTCTAAATATCTGCAGGGCTAGCCACAATGTGTAAAGAAGAGGGAGAGAGATGCAGAGACAGAGAGAGAGACACAGAGAGAAAGAGAGGAAACTGCGGTACCTGCTATTGAGGCAGCCTGGGGGGTGGGCGGGAGGGGTGGGGTACATTGGTGGTGGAAATGGGGCACTGGTGGAGGGATGGGTGCTGGAATACTGTATTACCAAGAACCAATTATGAACACCTTTGTAATTGTATGTCTCAAGGTGGTATAATAAAAAATTAAAAAAAAGTAAATAATGTGAGACTAATATCTATGACCAGGCAAAACAGACCAGGAGATCTTGGCAATGGTTGAAATCTACCACAAATATTTGAGGGGCAGAGGGTAGGTAAGACAGAGAGGGACCAGTATGACAAAAATAATTGAAATGGTAACACTAGACTAGAATTGAGTCTAAGTAGATAAAAGATATACATGATAACCCTTCAGTGTCTTTATTTTGCAAACCACAATGTGCAACAGGAGACAGACAGACAGACAGACACACACACACACACACACACACACACAGGCGTGCTTGACACAGAGGCAGGTTGGGGGTTGGGGAGGGAAATTGAGGATATTGGTGGTGGGAAATGTGCACTGGTGGTGGATTGGTGCTGGAAAATTGTATGACCGAAACCCAATCATGAACAACTTTGTGATGTCTATCTCATGGTGATTTAATAATAATAAAAAATGCTTAAAAAAAAAAAAAAAAAAACTACCCCAGTTTCTAAGGATGGACTGACTGTACAGTCTTTTAGGTTAAATTTTGTGTTTCCTTATAGATCTCTTTCCTAAGTATGCGCATCTTCTATAGTTAATACTCAATGAAAGCTATAGACTTGGAAACCCAGACTGGTCCTAGGTGTCCTGACCTTCTGCCTATAGTACTACTTTGCATCATAAAGTGGGTTCCTTCTTAAACTTGACCTACTGCCTGTAGAATTGAGCAATCAGGTTAAACAATGGGCTTTCTAAATAGGTGCGGGGTTAGAGTGGGAAGGTACTGTGTACCAATCATATCTACCTTTATTTTGCTTAAGGAACTACACTTCAGTGTAGTTTTGGCTCCTCATTCTTAACAGAATCCAAGTAATAACCAAGATGTGGATTATAACCAACACTGCTGGTCCCCAGCCAAATTTGCACCAGCTAATGACTTTCTGCTGCCACCAAATATTAGTTTTAGCAAGCAGTCATGGCCAAATTTCATGGTGCCTTCAGGGAAATGTTCTAGATGTTGAAATGGAAATAGGTGAAGGGGATATAGGGTGTACAGGGGGCATATTCTGGGGATGCAAGGCACAAGGGTATGTATACTATTGTGTTGCTGCAAAGAAGATCAAGCCATCAGAAATTGTTTATAATGTGTTTAGAGATGCCACATGGTGGTAGTGTGGTACATTGATAATGACTCTACCTCAAAACATCTAAGTGCACATGTCTAGTTTTCCAAAAATTAAATTAAAATATACTGCTGAATGGTTTCTTTGAAAAGGATTCCTACAAAGGGTACAAAAAGTCAGATCTTGAAGAGCATCATTAGTCACATATATACCTAGAATTTGGAGCATGTCTAGTTAATAATTTATAATCATGCATCCTCATTTGTATTAGGCTATAAAAGTATATTATGAAGTACAGAAAAATGTATGATAAAAAGTGTGATGATTTTTTTTGTCAAAGTTGACAAAATTATTTTTTTTCAAACTCTCTGGGTCACATTATAGTATCTAAGGGATATTTTTATTGCCTCAGTCACCCAACTGAGACAGTCTTTACTCAAATTCTTGATACCTATTTTTGGTAGTACTCTTATCATTTACATGCTATGTATATTATAGTTTTATTCTATTATCTTTTTCTACTTATACTGTTAATGGTTGAGGCCAGCAAGCAGTGCTGGTCCTGCCCTCGACTGGATCATCACATGTGAAAAGAAAGTGGAAATTTTGAACAATAAGAAATCAGAATAGCTAGTCCATTTTGGAAACTAAAAACATTTAGAAATAATACAAAACAATTTGTAAGGAAAACAATAGTAGTACAGAGTAAAAAGGGAATGGCTTAGTAACCTTTCTTTCTCAGGAGAAAATCAATATTAACTCTAAATCATTGGCATATATAGTTGTCATGTGGGAATAAATGCTACAAAAATTGGTTCACAGAGACAATTGTCTCTCTGCAGATAATAGATTTTAGCATAGAAGAGCTTTGCTGTTTTCTTCCCTTTTATTGTGGTTGTCGACATGCGTGAAGGTCCCACACAGCTTGGTGGCAGTGCTTGTATACTCTTTGTTCATTTTAAGTAGTGTTTGCAGGGGCTGTTGTACACCAGGTTGCAGTGCTCATACTTTCAGTAGTCTGGCTAAACATCACACTCTAGTGTGGTGCTTGCACAGTGTTTTTTTGGATCACTTTCTCTGTTATCATTTTAGCATATATTCTGATTGCAATTATCCCTTGGGTCCCCTGTGAGGCTCACATGTGAACCAAGCAGGAATTGCCCTCATTGGTCTCTGTGTTCACAAAAGTATTTTAGCATGGTATTTGCCAAGGATTGCATTCTCTATCTGGCTGCGGTGTGGCCATGAATGCCAAATGCCATGCCAAATGAGGTTCGCAAAGAGCAGGGTTACCAAACACCACTGAGATTGCATTTGGTGCGTGTGGTGCTACAAGAGACTGAATTTTAGACCTTCTGCTTGCAAGACTGGTGTTATAAGCTACTTAGTTATCCCACCAGACTTATAAAATTTAGCAATTTAAGAAAGCAAAATTCAGTCCCGGGACTGGCTGAAAATCTCCCCCCACAGATGTGTGCGTGACCCCTGCGTCTCCAGCGGACCCAAACTGCCCCAGGGAAGAGTGGAAACTCCATCAACGGGAACCGAGTCAAAGGGCCTTGGTTTCACCGGCGGAACCTTGGCGCTGCGCTCCGGGACCAGCTGAAAATCTCCCCCCAGGTGTGTGTGTGTGACCCCTGCGTCTCCACGGACCCAAACTGCCCCAGGGAAGAGCGGAAACTCCATCAACGGGAACCGAGGCAAATGGCCTTGGTTTTACCACGGGAACCTTGGGCCGTGCGCCTCCGTAATCATCCCAAAACTCAAAACCGCACGGACGCCTTAGGGTCCACGCGACCCTCTTACTACCTATCTTGCATGAGGTACCAGTGAACCTTGGTTCCTACATCCTTGCTACCCACCCAAACTCTGCAAACAGACCAGACACCTACTAACTGTACTATCCTGTCATCCAAGACCCCACATTTGCAACCGACAATAGTCATAATGGTAAAGCAACGCAAAGTTCCATCCAGCTCTGTGAGTGAAGTCACTAGTCCAGATGAGCCAAGCAATATCAATGAGTTGTATAACCTCTCTGATAAGGAATTTCGGAAAGAAATGTTAAGGAGTCATAAGGAATTCAAAGAAGCAATGGAATGCAAACTCAATAAAATACAAGAGGACATGATAGAAGAAGTGAGGAAAATGCAAATGGAAATGACATATATTAAAAATGAGGTAAATGAAATGAAAAACACAGTGGAAAGCCATCATAGCAGAATAATAGCTACTGAAGAAAGAATTAGTGATCTCGAAGACGCGTTCCAAAGATTCTCTACACAACACCAGAAGATAGAAAAAAGACTCACAATTACCGAGACAACAAGAGATAATCGGGATGAAGCCAGAAGAAACAACATACGGATCATTGGGGTCCCAGAAGGGCAAGAAGAAAACCCTGATGAAGAAGAAACTGTCAAAGCCATCATTGCTGAGAAGTTCCCGGAACTAAAAAAACACTTGCCTCAAGATCCAGGAGGCCCGTAGGATACCTGATAAAAGAAACCCCAACAAGAATACTCCAAGACACATCTTAATTAAAATGACAAAAACTATAGATAGAGATAGAATACTGAAAGCAGCAAGATCAAAGAAGGAAATCACATACAAAGGAACATCTCTAAGATTTACAGCAGACTTCTCTGATGAAACACTCCGAGCCCGAAAACAATGGTGGGATATTGTGAAAAGGCTGAATGAACTGCAGGCCTCACCAAGAATTCTTTACCCGGCCAGACTCACATTCAGATATGAAGGAAAGATACACAAGTTCATGGATAAGCAACAACTCAGGAACTTCATGGACTCAAAACCACCTTTAAAAGAAGGACTGAAGGGTCTACTGTAATACGACCAAACCCATAAGCATAACAAGCACAAACAGAAAGATGGCACAAAATCCGATGACAATAATCTCTCTCAATGTCAATGGTCTAAATGCACCAATTAAGAGACACAGAGTAACAAAATGGATTAAAAAATTGAACCCAACATTCTGCTGTCTACAAGAAACGCATCTGAATAATCAGAACAAACACAGACTCAAAGTCAAAGGTTGGAAGACCATTCTCCATGCAAAAAACTCCTCCAAAAAGGCTGGTGTGGCCATATTAGTATCAGATAATATAGACTTCAGGCTGAAAAAGGTTAGAAGGGACAACGAAGGCCATTTTTTATTACTTAAGGGGTATGTACACCAGGAAGAAATTACACTACTAAACATATATGCACCCAACGAGGGGCCAGCAAAATACATAAAACAACTGCTAAGAGACCTCAAAGAAGACATTAACAGTAGCACAATAATAGTTGGAGACTTCAAGACTGCTCTATCAACGATGGATAGATCAACAAGACGGAAACTCACCAAGGAAATATTGGCCCTGAAGGAAGAAATGGAAGAAAGAGAGCTAGTGGATATATACAGGGCTTTTCATGCCAAAAAAAGCTGAATACACATTTTTCTCTAGTGCACATGGAACATTCTCCAAGATAGACCACATGCTGAGCCACAAAGCATACCTCAATAAAATTAAAAAGATAGAAATTGTGTCAGCTATCTTTTCAGACCATGATGCACTGAAAATGGAAGTTAACCGTACACAGAAACAGGGAGTCAACCAAACACCTGGAAACTGAACAGCTCACTCCTGAACAGCAAATGGGTCATAGAAGAAATCAAACAGGAAATCCAAAGATTTCTGGAAACAAATGAAAATGAAGACACCAACTATAAGAACTTGTGGGACACGGCAAAAGCCGTGTTAAGAGGGAAGTTTATAGCTCTGCAAGCATTCATCAGGAAACAAGAAAGGGCCCACATAAATAACCTGACTACACAGCTGAAGACATTAGAGAAAGACCAACAAAAGGAGCCCAACCCAGGCAGAAAAAAGGACATAATAAAACTTAGAGAGGAAATCAATGAGTTGGAAACCAAAAAAACAATCCAGAAGATTAATGAAACCAAGTGCTGGTTTTTTGAAAAAAATAAACAAGATTGACAAACCATTGGCAAAACTTGTAAGGACAGGGAAAGAGAGAACCCAAATAAACAGAATCAGAAATAAAAAGGGTGACATCACAACAGAAACCACAGAAATCCAAAAGATCATCAGAGATTACTTTGAGAGCCTGTATGCCGTGAAACATGAGAATCTAGAGGAAATGGATCAATTCCTGAAGTCCTATAACCTCCTACGGCTGAAACAAGAAGACCTCCAATACCTGAATAAGCCTATCACCATTGAGGAAATAGAAACAGTAATTAAAAGACTTCCCAAACACAAAAGCCCAGGTCCAGACGGATTCCCTAGTGAACTCTACCAAACCTTTAAGGAGGACCTACTGCCTGTCCTGTTCAAGCTCTTCCAGGAAATAGAAGAAACAGAAACACTCCCAAACAGCTTCTACGAGGCACATATCACCCTGATACCCAAAGCAGGGAGAGACAACACAAAGAAAGAAAACTACAGACCAATATCCCTGATGAACACAGATGCTAAGATCTTCAACAAAATACTAGCAAACAGAATCCAAAGACTCATCAAGAAGATTATACATCATGACCAAGTAGGATTCATCCCGGGTATGCAAGGATGGTTCAACATTCTCAAGTCAATCAACATAATACATCATATCAATAAGAGAAAAAATAAAAACCATATGATCCTATCAACGGACTCAGAGAAAGCATTTGACAACATCCAGCACCCGTTCATGATTAAAACCCTTTAGAAAATGGGAATTGAAGGGACTTTCCTCAAGATAGTTACAGCCATCTACCAAAAGCCCACAGCGAGCATCATTCTCAATGGGGAAAAGTTGAAAGCCTTCCCCTGATATCAGGGACAAGACAAGGTTCCCACTCTCACCTCTTTTATTCAATATAGTACTGGAAGTACTTGCCATAGCAATCAGAGAAGAAAAGGACATCAAGGGCATCCAGATAGGCAAGGAAGAAGTCAAGCTATCATTATTTGCAAATGACATGATATTATACCTAGAGAACCCTAAACTCTCTACCAAAAAACTCCTAGAAACAATGGACACATATAGTAGAGTGGCAGGATACAAAATCAACACGCAAAAGTTGGTGGCTTTCCTATATACAAATAACGAAAGAGAAGAAAGGGATATTAAGGAAACAATTCCATTCACAATTGTGCCACAGAAAATCAAATACCTAGGAATCAACTTGCCCAAGTGTGTAAAGGACCTGTACAAAAGAAAACTACAAGACACTGCTCCAAGAGATAAAAGAGGACACAAGGAAATGGAAACATATTCCCTGCTCATGGATGGGGAGAATCAACATTGTCAAAATGGTAATACTCCCTAGAGCTCTGTACAGATTCAATGCAGTCCCTATAAGGATACCCATGACATTCTTCAAAGAAATTGACCAAACAATCCTGAAATTTGCATGGAACAATAAACCCCCAAGGATAGTTAAAGCAATCCTCGGGAAAAAGAAGATGGGAGGCATCACCTTTCCCAACTTCAAACTGTACTACAAGGCAGTAGTAATTAAAACAGCATGGTATTGGAATAAAAACAGACCTGTGGACCTATGGAATAGAATTGAGTATCCTGACACCCAACCTCAAACACATGACCATTTAATCTTTGATAAAGGTGCAACGAGTCTAAAATGGAGTAAGGAAAGCCTCTTCAATAAGTGGTGTTGGGAAAACTGGGCAGCGACATGTAAAAAAAATGAATTTGGACCTGTGTCTAACACCATGCACAAAAATCAGATCAAAGTGGATTAAAGATCTCAATATCAGACTTGAATCCATAAAGTACATTGAAGAAAATATAGAAAAAAACCCTCCATGACATTGAAGCTAAAGGCATCTTCAAAGATGAAACATCACTAACAAAGCAGCTAGAAGAAAAGATAAACATATGGGACTACATGAAACTAAAAAGCTTCTGCACCTAAAAAGAAACAGTGACTAAGATACAAAAGCACTCCACAGAATGGGAAAGAATATTCACCCAATACCCATCTGATAAGGGGTTAATATCCAGGATATATCAGGCACTGGTAGAACTTTACAAGAAGAAAACAAACAACCCCATCAAAAAAAATGGGGAGAAGAAATGAACAGAAACTTCAGCAAGGGAAGAAATTCGAATGGCAAAAAAACATGTGAAAAAATGCTCATCATCACTAATCATCAGAGAGATGCAAATCAAAACAACAATGAGATACCACTTTACACCACAGAGACTTCGCACATATTCAAAAGAACAAGAACAACAAGTGCTGGCGTGGGTGTGGGGAAAAGGGGACACTCATCCATTGTTGTTGGGAATGCCGGCTGGTACAGCCTTTCTGGAAAACAATATGGACATTCCTCCAAAGACTAGAAATTGAACTCCCATTTGACCCAGCCATACCACTCCTGGGAATCTACTCTGGGAAGCCAAAAATACGCAGCGGAAACACCATCCCTACTTTTATGTTCATAGCAGCATTATTCACAATAGCCAGAATCTGGAAGCAACCAGAGTGCCCGAAAATCGATGACTGGATAAAAAAGCTTTGGTACATCTACTCAATGGAATACTATGCAGCTGTTAGGAAAAATGAAGTTATAAAATTTGCCTACAAATGGATGGGCATGGAGAAGATTATGTTGAGTGAAATTAGCCAGAAGGAGAGAGACAGATACAGAATGACTGCATTTATCTGCATAACATAAATATATAGGTACATATTATGATACCAATATCCAAGGTCAAGTGAAACATACATCAGGAGGTCCTGTCAAAGGTGGAAATTATCACAAACGTGTGGGAGTCAGAGGCTAGGTAAAACAGAAAATGGAACAGTGTGCTAACAATTGTTGAGGGTACTTATCACAACCTAGAACTGAGCATTAAATAGAGGCAAAAAGATACACATGACAACCCTTTAATGTATGTTCTGTAATCCATAGTCTGGAGGTGAAGGAAAAGAGAAAGAGAGAGAAATGGAAAGAAATAAAGAACCTGCCATGGAGGAGGGCTGGTGGAGGGGGGAGGGAACCGGGGACGTTGGTGGTGGGAGATGGGCACTGGTGGCGGGATGGGTGCTGCAACACTGTATGACCAAAACCCAAATATGAACTTTTTAATTGTATATCTTTGTAATTGTAAAAATAAAAAATTAAAAAAATAAAA
>JAJIBD010001321.1:0-41502 GCA_021461705.1 Cryptotis parvus | reverse complement strand
AGTCCATCCTCCTTTAGGGGTGGGAAGGACTTAGGGTCCCAAGCTCTCCCAGAGACAAGAAAGATCCTTTCCCATGGGGACCCCAGAATGAGGTCAGAGAACCTCCCACTTATTTGGGAAGCCACCGGCGCGCCAGGAGTAATTCCTGGAGTGCAGAGCTACGAATATACCCTGAGCATTTTCGGGTGTGACCCAAAAATGGGTAGGAAGAAGCCTGGCACTCAGCACCAAGAGGCCTGGACCAAGGGGTGACAACCGAAGCTTCTGACGTGGGAGAGGTGAGGGGCGCCCGAGGTCCTTGGCGCGCCTAATCCAAACGTCACCTGGTGCCACTGGGGCATCGAACCCAGTAAGGATATAGCCCAGTGACCACCCCAGGGGCTAAATCCCCACTGGGTCCCACCATGGCTATCTTGATAAAACCCCGCGATCTTGATAAACGTGGCTGGCTGGCCTAAGGTAAAGGAAACTGGTCAGACACAAGCTCCAGAGCCTCTGGGCTCCGCCCTGACCCCACCTACGCACCATCTCCTTACACGCTCAGGCTCGTGGCTGTCCCTGAATCAAAACACGATCTGGCCCAGTTAAGTCTGGCGGGGACAAGTACTAGCTAAATATCCATTCGCCCAACTACTCCCGAGGCAGACACAAGGAAGTTCTTGGGAGCATGAGTCACCCTCATATTATTACAGATGAGTGGATCGCCCGCTAAGCGTGATTGAACATGGCACAGAGCACTGCGTGCGCAGGCTCACTAGAGGAGGCAATAAGTGGGGCGCATGTAATTGGACAGTGGGTCACAAAGATCTGTCTGTCTAGTGGGGGTAAGGTGAGGAATGGCTATGGGTGGGCCCGTGTGTTCTGGGGTGTGTTAGGCGTGGGTGTGGGTGTTGATGCTAAAGCAGGTGCTCTACCGCTGCTCACTCCATTTATGCGCAATTTTAGGATCTTTTGTTTTTTGCTTTTGGCCCACATCCAGCGATTCTAAGCGATCCTGGTGGTGCAGGGGATCATATGGGATGGCGGGATGGAACCCAGTCATCCGGTGCAGGCCAACGCCGAACTGCTGCACTGTCGCTCTGGATCTCTCTCTTTCTCTCTCTATTTTTTTTTTTTTTTTGCTTTTTGGGTCACCCAGAAAGCGATGCTCAGGGGTTACTCCTGGTCCGCACTCAGGAATCAGTTCTAGCGGTGCTCGGGGACCATATGGTACCGGGATTGCGAACCCCTGCCAGCATGGCATGGTCACGCTAAGAAGCAAACGCCCTACCTGCTGGGCCAACGCTGGCCCCTCTCTCTATCTATTTTTCCCCTGGGGTTATACCTTACCACCCAGCACTCTTATATTTTGGGGTAACTCCTAGGGGATCAAACACCACATCAGCTTTATGCCAGGCCTTCCCCACTGTATACCCTCTAAAGTTTTAATTAGAGTCTTAATAAACTTGTAACTTCTTAATAAGTTGTACCCACTTGGCAGGAAGTCTGGAAAGACGTTATCATTGGGCAACACAGCTGAGTTGGGGAGGGTGTGCTCAGGTGTCTTTCATGGAGTCAGGATAATGTTCCTATTTTGTGATTTTTTTTCTTTTTTTGGGTAACTCCGGCGATGCTCAGGGTTACTCTCCTGGCTCGCACTCAGGATTTATTCTAGCAGTGCTCAGGGACCATAGGAGGTGCTGGGGATTAAACCTTGTAGCGCGTTCAAGGCAAATACCCTACCCGCTGAACTATTGCTCCCGCCCCATGTTTATTTTCTTTTTGTGTCATACCCAGTGATGCTCAGGGTTACTCCTGGCTCAGCACTCAGGAATTATTCCTGGCAATGCTCAGGGGTTCATATGGAATGCTGGGTATCGAACCCAGGATAGCCATGTGCAATGCAAATACTCTCCCCAGTGTACTATCAGTCCAGTCGAAGTTAATGGGGAAAGATACTACAGATGATGTTATTCGTTGCTTGCCGGAAGTTGGGTCCACAAAATATCACCTCGAGTTTCGGCTGCAGCACTCCAAAAATACTAATCCAATGAGATAGCTTTGATTGTGGTAGAAGGACAGTTGAGCAAAAAATTGTGCTAAGAACAGGGACAGGAGAAATGACTCCCAGCCTTCTGGTTCTGCACTCTGGAAAAGTGTGGTAGAATGGGACATAGAACCAAGGTTTGCTACCGAGAAGCATAGAACTGGGTTACTGTTGCTCCTAGCTCCGCGAGCAGTCGGAAATGAATTAGGGGCAGCCCGAAAACAATCGGGTGCCCTACCCACACTCTCATAGATCTGTCTGAATGGATATGCCAACTCGGCTCTGTTGGGCGCCATTTCGTGCTGGAGGCCCTTTTCTTAGTACGAACATCTTCAGGGCCATGTGTCCCGTGCTGCACAGGTATCCCGCACATCATAGGGTTTTCAAGGCCACATGGTTCCGTGCATGCGCGCGGAGTTCCCATGCGCAGGGGGTCCTGGCGTGGTGTGATTCCGGGGTTTGTCCAATTAGGGCATGTTTCCATCAGCTCATACTGAGCTCAGATGAACTGTGCCGGCAATGGGAAGTGGACACGTCGACCCACACCATTTGCCAGCCAATGGGAAAGCGGACAAGCTGACCAGCACTGTATAAAGGCAGCATTGCAGAGGTTCGGGGTCCTTTCCTCCCATTTTAAGTTTCAAACTTCGGGAGCTCCAGTAAGCGTGTTCTAAGAAGAATCCTGTTGTGGTCGTTCTTCACCGTGGGGGCCGAAGGCGTCCCACAGGGCTCCAGCTGAGCAGCCACGGAAACAGGCCTCCTTTTTTTCAGAAGCGTGGGGAGAAATGGCGCCAGCCACCTTTTTTTTTTTGCTATTTTGGGTCACACCCGGCGAATGCTCAGGGGTTACTCCTGACTGTGCACTCAGGAATTACTCCTGGAGGTGCTCGGGGAACCATATGGGATGCCGTGATTGAACCTGGGACGGCACGGGACGGTCGCAAGAAAGGGAAAACGCCCTACCTGCTGGGCTATCACCCCCACCCTGAAACCTCCTATTCGGGTGGGTGGAGTGAGCAGAATCAAGAGGCTCAGCAGTCGCTGCCTAGAAGCCAGGTGGACCAGCCGATGGAACAAAGGCAGAATGGCAGCGGGTTTTTTTTTTTGTTTGTTTGTTTTTGGTCACACCCGGTAATGCTCAGGTGTTATTCCTGGCTCTTCAATTAGGAATTACTCTTTGCGGTGCTCAGGGGACCATATGGGATGCGGGATTGAACCCAGTTCAGCCACGTGCAAGGCAAACGCCCCTACCTGCTGTGCTATCACTCTGCCCCTGGCAGCAGTTTTAAATTGCCTAACTCACCCTGCAGTCTGTCTGCCACCTCCCCCTCAACTCGAAGGCACTCCTGCTTTAATTCATATTTCAAAATAGAAACGCTGGAGAGTAAATCTACTTATATAATTTACAAACTGCTAAAAACAGTACTGCTCCGGATATTCGTTATTCATGATTTGTTTATAGCTCCTAACAATTTTTAGGAAATTCCAACTAATAGCTATGGTCCTTTGCCCCCGATATCTTTTTGGATTAGTAATTGGCAGTAATATGGAATCTAAAAGATATAAATGTTCAAATGAATTTTGATTTTTTAACATTTATTATACCACTGTGAGATTATATAATTACAAGGTGTTCGAAGTTTCAGTCATACAGTGTTCCAGCACCCATCCCTTCACCAGTGCCCATTTCCCACCACCAATGTCTCCTCTTCCTCCCCCTTCCTCAACCTGCCTCCATGGCAGGTTCTTTATCTGCTTTCTTTCTCTCTCTCTCTCCTTCGCATCCCTTTCTTACACATTATGGATTGCAATACATACATTTAGAGGTTATCATGTGTATCTTTTTTGCCTATATACAATGCTGTTATCGGACGGTATCATCATTTTCAATGATTATTAGTACACTGTTTCCTTCTCTGTCTCCTCGTCTCTGTCTTCCTCTGACTCCGCCCTGTACTTGAATACCTGGTGACCAGCCAAGAGCCCCAGCAGCAGTTCTGGACAGGGGCCACCAGGTCTTTGTGGAGGGGAGATCGGGGATGCTGTTGAGGTCCCCGACAGTGTCAGGACAGAAGTTCTCTTCTACCTCCAAGGAGCCGGGGAACAGATGAAAACTCACGAGTCCGGCGCAGTTCCAAAAGGCTTTTAATAGTACAAAAAGTTCTTCCACAGCAATCCAATATAATGAAAGAACCCTAGCTCTGGTCCGAATGGAGACCATACAAAAGAGTCTAAGTCTCCCATCAAAGAGAGAGGATCTCATCCGAGATGAGTCCTACCCAGAAGGAGCAAAAGGCCAAGGAGCACAAAAAAAATGGAGTTCTCACTCACCACAGGTCAGCTGGTCGGAATACAGCATACTTGTGGCTTGAATAAACATCTGGTGACCTACTGGCTTTGGAAAATTCTTTCCTTTAACTTTTCCATTTTTCCAGAAGTTCTCTTGTTGCAGGACTCCTCTAAGGGCCACTGCATCTGCTCTGAATTGCCGCCTGCAAATCACTTAGTAGATAAGGGGGTAGTCTAAATGTGGCAGTTCATCTGACCATGTATGCTGTACTAGCTGGTATAAATATTCTCCCATGCTACCACAATCATCGTGGGACTAGCTAGATCTTACCAGCATATTAGCCTGGCCACGTAGGACACCTAAGTAATTAGACCAGAGAGAAATGCTGTTTGCTTCCAAGCAAACAAGCATGGCTCCCTGATATACTCAAAGGCAACTAAAATACAAAACTACAATGAAGTAGAAGAGACTTGTGAAGGCTTGGAGAAATATTTAACTGGCATTAGTATTAGTCTTTGGTACAGAGACATGCCATCTCAGAAACCCCCTTCTCTACCCTATAAAGGCATTTCCAGGCAGATCTTGGCTCAAAACATTAGCATACAAAAGGGCCTAGGTGAGGTGCAGGGAGGGATTACCTAAGGGCATTTGACCCTCCCTGCTTTCCATAACAGTGGGAGGGAGGTCTGAGTTGCAGGGTATAAAACTAGCCTGTTTCCTCTCTGGACGCTTCTTTGGGCTCTCTCTGTGAGCGCTCACCCTTCTTGGGAGTCTTGTCTTCTCCCTTTTACAGGGCCTTTACACGTGGTGGCCACCATCTTGGCCTACACGTGGCTGGGGTTCTAGCCTGGAATCCTAAGCACCGGGCTTTTCCTTTTGCTGATTTGTATGCCTGAACCTGTGATAAGTAAAGCCTTTTAAAACTGCATCGGATTCCTGAGTTTTCATCCGTTCCTCGCTGGTTTCGGAGGTAGAAGGGAACTCGCTTCCCGGCACTGTCGGGGACCCCGCGCGAGCTCCCGACATCTCTTTTATTACAGGGTCGTTTCAATGATGGGCAGGCCTCATGCTTTGTGGTGTATGGCTCTTAGCTAACAATGAAGCTTTGAATTTCCATCCATTCTCCTATCCAATTTCGCTGAACTGGACGTGGTGTGTGTTCTACTTGGAGCAGAGGTGACAGGCCCTGGAGAGGAGTGCCAAGCATCACATGCTGCAGAGGCAGAGATATCTGGTGGCTGATTTTGGTGGTTGATGTGTTGATGTCCCTGATTGAGACAGGGAAAGGGCCCCTATTTAACAGTAGAAGGCTCCATAGAACTCTCCTGCCTTCCTGCTTGATGCCTTTTGGTTCAGACCTTGGGACTGGGTTAGGGACTAGGACGAAAAATGACTGTTCTGAGATCCTGTCATGGAGGCTAGGGCCCAACCAGCCCCGCCGTATCCATGACACTACATCTAATGTTCTATAAGCATGGCCATGAAATCTAACCCAAGTATTCAGAAAACAGTAGATCCAACTGGACTGAAAAGGGCTCATTGCTGGAATAGGAAAAGTCTCCTGTGTCCTTTGCCCATTTCCCTGATTCATCACAGAATCCCTCACAGAAGAGAATTTCAGATAAAGAAGTCAAACAGTTTTATTTACAAGTAGAGGAGAGAGGGACTAGAGTGAGTGCAGTGAGTAGGGTTTTTGCCTTGCACGTGGTTGACCTGGATCCCATACCCAGCATCTCATATGATTCCCTGGCACAGCCAGGAGTAGTTTTCTAAAATTATTTTATTATACTACCTTTAGATATACAATTTCAAAATGCTCATGTTTGAGTTTTGGTTCTACAGTGTTCCAACACCCATCCCCTCCACCCGTACCCATTTTCCATCACCAATGTCCCCACCTCTCTCCCCCCTACCCCTCCCCTCCATGGGGGGTTCTGTATCTTTCTCTCTCTCTCCTCACTTCCCTTTCTTACACATTGTGGATTGTAATATATTCTAGGACATGATTGGTTCCACTAGTTTGATGTACTATGAGGCCACTCTGAATCTCTGCATATGGCCAGTCGCCCTGTGGCAGTTTGTGGGCAGAGCCACTGGGCCTCTGCTCCATCTCATGAATGCCCAGTGACTTCTGCCTCCGAGGGCCGCCTACCTGGGCTTGAACTCGGCTACTCTGTTAATAAGGTCTTGAGATCAGCATCTCTCCTGGGCAGGCTCTGATGTGCTTTGGAGTCTGTATAGTGAAAATGGTGGCTGCTGTGAAGAGCAAGTCTCATCAGGCTGCTCCCAAGGCCCCACAGAGGTGATGGGCCCACTCCCAAAACCTATCTTTCCTCCTGGAAGCCTCATGGTCAGCTGAGCTAGGGGAGAGCCAGAGGGCAACTCTCCCTGTTGTGTCTGAGTCAGGAGTAATTTCTGAGCGCAGAGCCAGTAGTACCCCTGAGCATTGGAAGATGTGACGGAAAAAGAAATAATAGAGGGGTGTGTGGGGGGGGGCAGAGGGGAGAGAATAGGTATCACTCATTAAAGGAGGGATCAGAGTGAGAGTACATAAGGCTAACATGGGTTCAGTCCCTGGCATCCAATACAAGGAGTGATCCCTCATTGCAAAGTATTACCCTGAACAATGTAAGGTGTGGCCCCAGAGCAAAACAAACAAAAAAGAAAAAGGAAAGATTAATTCACCTATACAATTGTGGATTCAAAATCAAAATGTGGGCCTGCTTCCATATATATATATATATATATATATATATATATATATATAGTATATATATATATATATATATATATATATTTGCTTTTTGATAACATCCAGCGATGCTCAGGTTATTATTCCTGGCTCTTCGCTCAGGAATTACTCCCTGGCGGTGCTCGGGGACTATATGGGGATGCCGGGATCGAACCCAGGTTGGCCGAATGCAAGGCAAACGCCCTACCCACTATACTATCGCTCCAGGCCGCCTGACTCCATTTTGGCAGATGGTTAGAGAGGGTTTTCCCCACACTGCACCACTTTTGGGACTTTATCGATGAGTGTCAGTGGTTATGGTGTTGCCAATGGAAAGGTATTTGGAACTTTACTTAGTTCTTTCCTGTACTCAATTGGGTCTTTTGTTCCTGCTGAGGTTTCTCCTGTCTCGAGAGGTTGGAAGCCTTTTCTGGAGTCTTCCTGGCTGGGGCATTAAGTTCTCCTCAGGGATTACTTCCTGTGCCCTACTTTTCGGCTGGTCTGCAGTAAGCTCTAGATCATATCTGGCCTGTATGACTTCCTGAAATGCATTTACAGAGGCCTGAACCTTGAAGGACTTGAATAGGTCATGGCTGTGTACCTGGCCTTTGCCTGATTCAACTGATAGATTGTTCTATTGAAGTCTCTTCTTCTGAGGCCAGGGTTGCTCAGTTGAGTCACTTGTACGGTATTTATGAAGATTTAGCAACATGTGTATGTTTTCGGGGTGTATAATGGGAGCCACAGAGGAGGAGGGAACCACCACAGGGTGTACACTATCACCCTCAGGCTGGGACCATACAGGTGCCTGAAGAAGCTCAGGTTACCCTGGGACCTTCTTTCCTGCCGTGGATGCCCAAGTACTCATTTCTACCCAGCTTTTCCAGTCTCTTCTGTTCTTGCAGAAAACATTGTCAGGAGAATGAAACAGAAACATCGTTCAGTGGGGGAGGTCACCTGCGTTGTCTGTGGCCCACAGGTTTTTCCCGACTACCCATATGATACCCAAGCAACACCCGGCATGATCCCTGAGACCAGAGCCTGGAGTAAGCCATGAGCACCACTGCTGGTGACCCAAATAAAAAACCAAAATAATTTCTTTTACTGAAAGACATAATTATTATAATGAAACTCATGTACAAAATAAAGTTCAATGCACTATACTTCAGATGCTACAATTTAGAACTTCATTATATATGTAAGAAAAGGCAGCCTGTTATACTGTACTATATTTAAGCACATGAAACTTATATAGCAATCATCACAAACTGACTTTTTAAAATGTTTTCTGATAATTTTATTTACATTCACTCAGGTTTTATTCTGA
This sequence comes from Cryptotis parvus, assembly GCA_021461705.1. Classification (NCBI taxonomy): domain Eukaryota; kingdom Metazoa; phylum Chordata; class Mammalia; order Eulipotyphla; family Soricidae; genus Cryptotis; species Cryptotis parvus. The sequence goes on along the minus strand of JAJIBD010001321.1, from coordinate 33,128 downwards.
GCAAGTAATATGAAACATTCAATTTAAAGAACAATTCAATTCAATTTAAAGAACTATTCAAAACCCGTAAAGAGGTGGAATAGTTTTGATTCTTTTTTCACTTCTGAGTCGTAGCCCTGAAAAGCTCAGGGGTTACTCCTGGCCCTGCTCTCCAAGAATTACTCCTGGTGGAGCTCAGGGGACTACATGGGAAGCCAGGAACTGAACCTGAGTCATGAGCAAGGCAAACTTCCTTTCAATTGTGCTATAGCTCTGGACCCAGGTGACAGAAGGTTCTTAAGATCTTTCAGAACCCACAAATTTTCTATGCCAGAAGAGAATCTACAGTCTGCAGCTTTCAGGATCCTATCCCTAGTGGCTTCCAGCATCTGCTCAAAATTGTTGATAGAAAATATTAGAAGAAAACCAACAAAAAAGAGCCCAACCCAGGCAGAAAGAAGGAAATAATAAAACTTAGGGAGGAAATCAACGAGCTGGAAACCAAGAAAACAATCCGAAAGATTAATGAAACCAAGAGCTGGTTCTTTGAAAAAATAAACAAGATCGACAAGCCACTGGCAAGACTTGTAAGGACAGAGAAAGAGAGAACCCAAATAAACAGAATCAGAAATGAAAAAGGTGACATCACAACAGAAAAGACAGAAATTCAAAAGATCATCAAAGATTACTTTGAGAACCTATATGCCATGACACATGAGAACCTAGAAGAAAGGGATAAATTCCTGAAGTCCTATAACCTCCCACCGATTGGAACAAGAAGACCTCCAATACCTGAATAAGCCTATCACCATCGAGGAAACTGAAACAGTAATTAAAAGTCTGCCCAAACACAAAAGCCCAGGTCCAGACGGGTTCACTAGCGAATTCTACCAAACCTTTAAGGAGGACCTACTGCCTGTCCTGTTCAAGCTCTTCCAGGAAATAGAAGAAACAGAAACACTCCCAAACAGATTCTACAAGGCACTTATCACCCTGATACCCAAAGCAGGGAGAGACAACACAAAGAAGGAAAATTACAGACCAATCTCCTTGATGAACACAGATGCTAAGATCTTCAACAAAATACTCAGCAAACAGAATCCAAAGACTCATCAAAAAGATCATACATCATGACCAAGTAGGATTCATCCCGAGAACACAAGGATGGTTCAACATTCACAAATCAATCAACATAATACATCATATCAATAGGGAGAAAAAAAAAAAACCATATGATCCTATCAATAGATGCAGAAAAAGCATTTGACAAGATCCAGCACCCATTCATGATAAAAACCCTCCAGAAAATGGGAATCGAAGGAACCTTCCTCAAGATAGTCAAAGTCATCTACCAAAAGCCCACAGAGTATCATTTTTTTTTGCTTTTTTTGGGTCACCCCCGGCAATGCTCACGGGTTACTCCCTGGCTCTTCCATCAGGAATTACTCCTGGCGGTGCTCGGGGACCATATAGGATGCCGGGATCGAACCCCGGGCCGGCATGGGCCGGCCGCTGCAAGGCAAACGCCCTACCTGATGGGCTATCGCCTCCAGCCCCAAGAGTATCATTTTCAATGGGGATAAATTGAAAGCCTTCCCCTTAAGATCAGGAACATGACAAGGTTGCCCTCTCTCACCTCTTTTATTCAATATAGTACTGGAAGTACTCGCCATAGCAATCAGAGAAGAAAAGGACATTAAGGGTATCCAGATAGGCAAGAGAATCAATCTATCATTATTTGCAGATGACATGATATTATACTTAGGGGAACCCTAAACTTTCGAGCCAAAAAGCTCTTTGAAACACAATATTTAAAAAAGAGTGGCAGGGTACAAAATCAATACCAAAAAGTCCGTGGCTTTCCTATATACAAATAATGAAAAAGAAGAAAGGGATATTAGGAAATCGATTCCATTCACAATTGTGCCACAGAAAATCAAACACCTAGGAATCAGCTTAACCAAGTGTGTAAAGGACCTATACAAAGAGAACTACAAGACATTGGCTGCTACAAGAAAGAAAAGAGGACATGAGGAAATGGAAACACATTCCCTGCTCATGGATGGGGAGAATTTACATTGTCAAGATGGTAATACTCCCTAGAGCTTTGTACAGATTCAGTGCGGTCCCTATAAGGATACACATGACATTCTTTGAAGAAATTGACCAAACACTTGTGAATTTCGTATGGTATAATAAACCTCCACGGATAGTTATAGCAATCCTTGGGGGAAAAGATGGAGGCATCACCTTTCACAACCTCAAACTGTACTACAAAGCAGTAGTAATTAAAACAGCGTGGTATTGGAATAAAAACAGACCTGTGGACCTATGGAATAGAGTTGAATATCCTGAAACCCACCCTCAAAGACATGATCAGTTAATCTTTGATAAAGGTGCAAAGATTCCAAACTGGAGTAAGGAAAGCCTCTTCAACAAGTGGTGCTCGGAAAACTGGACAGGTACATTAAAAAAAATGAATTTGGACCTGTGTCTAACACCTTGCACAAAAATCAGATCAAAATGGATTAAAGATCTCAATATCAGACCTGAATCCATAAAGTACGTTGAAGAAAATATAGTAAACACCCTCCATGACATTGAAGCTAAAGATATCTTCAAAAGTGAAATACCATTAACAAAGCAAGTAGAAGATAAACATATGGGACTACATGAAACTAAAGAGCTTCTGCACCTCGAAAGAAAGTGACCAAGATACAAAGACAGTCCACAACAATTGGAAGAATATTCACCCAATACCCATCTGATAAGGGGTTAATATCCAGGATATATCAGGCTCTGGTAAAGCTATATAAGAAAACAGCCAACCCCATTAAAAAATCGGGAGAAGAGATGAACAGAAATTTTGACAAGGAAGAAATTCGAATGGCCAAAAGGCATATAAAAAATGCTCATCATCACTTATCAGAGAGATGCAAATCAAAACAACAATGAGATATCACCTCACACAACAGAGACTGGCCCATATCCAAAAGGGTAAAAACAACAAGTGCTGGTGTGGATGCAGGGAAAAGGGTACTCTCATAAATTGTTGGTGGGAATGTTGACTTGTACAACCTTTCTGGAAAACAACTGCACATTCCTCCAAAGGCTAGAAATTGAGCTCCCTTTTGACCTAGCCATACCACTCCTGGGAATACACCCCTGGGAAGCCAAAAACACACAGTGGAAAATACAATCCGCACTTGTATTTTCATAGCAGCACAATTCAAATAGCCAGAACCTGGACACAACCAGTATGCCCGAGAACTGATGACTGGATAAAGAAACTGTGGTATATCTACACAATGGAATACTATGGAACTGTCAGGAAAAATGAATTTATGAAATATGCCTATAAGTGGATGGACAAGGAAAGGATCGTGTTGAGTGAAATTAGTCAAAAGGAAAGAGATATAGAATGACTGCATTTATTTGCATGACATAACTATATATATATATAATACACACACACATATTATTACATCAAAATCCAATGTCAGGCGAAATGTGGATCAGGAGGTCTTACCAAAAGTGGAAATTACCGCAAACGTGTGAGAGTCAGAGGTTAGGTACTACAGAGAATGGAACATGGGTGAATAAATGTCGAAAGGGCTAATTCCAACCTAGAACTGAGCATTAAATACTGGCAAAAAATGCACATGATGGCCTCTAAGTGTATGTAGTGCAACCCACAATGTATGAAGAGAAGGAAAAGAGAGAGGGAAAGAGAGAAAAGAGATAAAGAACCTGCCATAGAGGCAGGCTATGGGATGGGGGAGGGAATTTGGGATATTGGTGGTGGGAAATGGGACCGGGTGTAGGGCCAGGTGCTGGAATACTATGTGACTGAAACCTCCAAACATGAACAACGTTGTAATTGTATATCTCATGGCGGTTAATAAAATATTTAAAAAAAAAGATTAAAATTAAAAAATTGTTGATAGGAGAATCCTTACATTTCTGTCTTGCAGAACGCTAAGACATGGGATCATGCATACAGCAGACACATGAGAAATGATGTAGAATCTTGACTATGAGAAATTTGTACTGGTGAAAACAGAAGTCGCTTTCTATAGTCGATATTCAGAGTCTTCATTTATTGCTTCCATAAATTCTTTATGACCATAGAATTTCTCTATGTGAAATCTCTTTTGCTGGTCGAGGTATGAGTTCCATGTGAATGCTTCCCTATTCTTTAATTTCATACGGTTTCCTCTGCTGTGTGAATTTTCTTATGTACAGTGTAGCAAGATGTCAACAGGAAAGCTTTCGTGCATTATTTATATTTGTAGAATTTCTCTTCTGTGTGTACTGTTTATTGTGCAGCAAGCTATGACTTCTTTGAGAAAGTTTTCCTACATTCTTTACATTCACAACATTTCTTTCCAGTGCGAATTCTCTCATGGACATTGAGATATGACTTACAATAGTAAGTTTTCCTAGAAAAGTTTTCCTACATTCTTTACACGCATAGGGTTCCTCTCCTGTGTGAACTCTCATGTTCAATGAGGGATGAATCTATTTAATAAGCTTTATTATATTCTTTACACTTGTAAGGTTCCCTCCTGTGTGAATTCTCATGTGTAGTGAGATGCGATCTCTGTGAGAATGATTTCCTACATTCATTACACTCATAGGGTTTCTCTCCTGTGTGAATTCTCATATGTGCAGTGAGATGTGATCTCTGTGAGAATGATTTCCTACATTCATTACACACTAAGGGTTTATTTCTTATGTGAATATTCATATGTACAGTGAGGTACTTCTTCCTTGTGGAACTTTTCCTACATTCATTACAATCATAGGGCTTCTCTCCTGTGTGAATTTCTCTTATGTTCAATGAGGTAGGACTTCCGTGAGTAAGTTTTCCTACATTCATTACATTCATACATTTTTCTCTCCTGTGTGAATTCTCATATGTTTCATGAGGTCTGACTTCCATGAGAAAGCTTTCCTACATTCACTACAGTTATAGGGTCTCTGTCCTGTGTGAATTCTCATGTCTCGTGAGGCCTGACTTCCATGAGTAAGTTTTTCTACATTCACTACACTCATAGCGTCTCTGTCCTGTGTGATTTCTCACATGTTGAATGAGGTATGACTTCCTTGAGAAAGTTTTCCTACATTCTTCACATTCAAAGGGTTTCTCTCTTGTCAGTTTGTTGATGATTGAGTTGTGATGTGCTTGTGAACATTTTCTTCCATTTCTCTGCTTTGTTAGCTCTGCATATTTCATGAGTTTTGACATACCTAAGCAAGTTTTTCTACATTCTTGACTTTCAAATGATTGTTCCTCTGGGTGTATTAGTTGATGTCCACTGAGTCTTTGTCTTTCGGATGAAGTTTTTCAAATTCTGCATGTTTACTTGTTTTATCTAAATTATGTGTTCTCTGATGGATATTGAGGGACTGAATTCTGACTGTCTTTTAGACATTCATGATGTTTTTAAGCAGCATGCATTTTTGAAAGTTCAGTGATATTACTTATTTCAGAGAATGTTTTGTACCTCTCCACATTCTGTATATGGTGGATGTAAGGAGGATCTTCAATCTGAACAGTGTTCTTACTTGCATCATATTTATTAGGCATCATGACAGGAGAGTTGTCATTTACCATTCTGAAACGTGTGGAGCATAACAATTTAAAATACTTCGGTAATCATTCCTCTCATTTGTTTCTTTCCTCTTCTGAATTCCAGCTTGCCAAAACTGTCTACACTGAATTCTCTGGATATGCTCGGAATAATCATGCTTAAGCTCAATATCTAAAACGAGATGGATATAACCACATTAGAAAACATTTCTAGGCTAGTGCTTGATTTAAATACTGTAAATATAAAGTTTTATTTCAATCATATTGGAAAAAAATTTTGAATAAAAATTTACTTCCTTTTAAAATAGTTTTACAACATACAAATAGACTTGAGATGAATGTGAAATTGTGCTTATTTTTCTTTCAGTCATAGGAAGAATTTGGTCATATTATTCTCTATAATTCATGCAATAATGCAGACTGCACTGAGATTTTGACTTATTTCACTTTCTAGATTTTTTACTGTACTGTATCTGTAATAACTAGGGGTCTAGGGCTTATCCTGTAGTGATTCATCTACGGAAAAGCGATGTTCAAAAAAGAGAGGATTATAATGGATGCATTAGATTACTGTAGCATATTCAATAAAAATGTATTTCTAGAAACACATTTGGAATTTTTTCCATGACCTCGGTACAATTTATAATATTGTTTGGGATATTTATTCCATCCCATGTGGAGATCAGGATAGGTTGTTCACAGTTTGCACTGGATCCATCTAATACCGAAATGGGACCCTCCTTTACGGGTGTAAGGAATCAGAATCAATCTAGGGGGAAACTGAGTTTTAAAGTTAAGAAATATGACAGATGCTGGGGGCCAGAGCAATAGTCCAGCGGGTAGGGCATTTGCCTTGCACGCAGCCAGCCTCTGCCGGCCCAGGTTCGATCCCCGGGTTCCCATATGGTGCCCTGAGTGTCGGGCACTCCACCGGGGTCCCCGACAGTGCCGGGAAGCGAGTTCCCTTCTACCTCCGCCGGGCGAGGAATGGATGAACACTCAGGAATCCGATGCAGTTTTAAAAGGCTTTACTTATCACAGGTTCAGGCATACAAATCAGCAAAAGGGAAAAACCCGATGCTTAGGAGTCCAGACTAGAACCCCAGCCACGTGTAGGCCAAGATGGCGACCACCACGTGTAAAGCTTCCAAGCAGGGCGAACGCCACAGCAAGCAGGAGCCCCCAAAGAAGCGTGCGAGAGTGAAAACCGGCTAGTTTATACCCCCTGCAACTCAGACCTTCCTCCCATTGTTATGGAAAGCAGGGGAGGGTCCAATGCCCTTAGGTAATCCCTCCTGCACCTCACCTAGAGCCTTTACTGTGCTAATGTTTTGAGCCAAATGCAGCGGCCCTTAAAGGAGTCCTGCAACACCTGAGCACCGCCAGGAGTAATTCCTGAGTGCAGAGCCAGGAGTAACCCTTGAGCATCGCAGGGTGTGACCCAAAAAGGAAAAAAAATGACAGATTAGCCAGAGTAACTAATTCAGTGTTAATTATCTCCTGTATCACAAATGTACAGCCTTTACTGTCTTCTTGTGTCTATATAAAAATCCTTTGCACTAGCATAAAACATATAAAAGCCATACAAGACATAGAGAAACAGGGCCGGAGCAATAGTCCAGAGAGTATGGCATTTGCCTTGTATGCAGACAACCTGGGTTTGATCCCAGGCATCCCATATGGTCCCCCGAAGTACTGCCAGGAGGAATTCATGATGTCAGAGCCAGGAGGAACCCCTGAGCATTGCTGGGTATGACAGACACCAAAAAAGGCAAAAAAAAGAGAGAGAAGAGAAATAACCTTTTGTTTATTATACAAAACCCTAAGCTGGCAAGCAGGAACTCGAGGGCTATGAACAAGGGGTAATACTACCCTCTCAGTACAGAGCAGGAATAACACCTGAGAAGAGGTGGGTTTGCTCCCCAACTAAAAAAAAATGCATCTCACTTTCTTAATATAGGCCATCTTCAAAGCTTTCTCTCCCTCACTTGAAAAGAGGTGAGTTTGAGAGATTATGTTCACCAGGGATTATTACCGGTTTTATGTTCAGGAATCAATCCTGGCCTTTGTTCGGGGCCTGGTTGCTGTTCCCTTCTTTACTGATGAAATGGCATGTCGGATTTCAGGAGGGAGAAGATTGGGAATGACATATCCATCCAGCGGAATTTGGTATGTGGGCAGATGGATGTGGCTGTCAAAGAAAGCTGAGTAGAAATCATGGATAATCTTCTCCATTGCCTTTCTGGAAGATGTGATCGATTCATCAGGATGTCGGAGAGCAGTCATCTTGGTCTTATAGTTGGCGAAGTGTTGCAGGACTCCTCTAAGAGCCTCGGATCTGCTCTAAATTGCCTCCTGCAGGTCACTTCGTCGATAAGGGGGTAGTCTAAATGTGGCAGATTATCTGACCCTGTATTCTATATTAGCTGGTATAAATATTCTCTCATGCTACCACAATCATCGTGGGACTAGCTAGATCTTACCAGCATATTTGCCTGGCCACGTTGGATCTCTAAGTAATTAGACCAGAGAGAAATGCTGTTTGCCTTCAAGCAAGCAAGCATGGTTCCCTGATAACTCAAAGGCAACTAAAATACAAAACCACCGTGAAGTAGACGAGACTTGTGAAGGCTTGGAGAAATATTTAACTGGCATTAGTATTAGTCTTTGGTTCAGAGACATGCCATCTCACAAACCCCCTTCTTTATCCTATAAAGGCTTTTCCAGGCAGATCTTAGCTCAAGACATTAGCATTTAAAAAGACATTAGGTGAGGTGCTGGGAGAACTTACCTGAGGGCATTTGACCCTCCCTGCCAGGGGAAGTTACATTTAGCTTACAGCTCCTCCCAGCTCTGCTAGGAGGTTTTGAATTAGCTCTGGGTCCTTGTAAACGGCCAGAAGGGCTCCTGAAGTTGCTACATTTCTATAGAGCTATTTTCCTGTTTTCATCTCTAGATAGCCCAGCCCAGAATGGGCTGGACTGGGGAGTTTGGGCAGATTTCTAGCTATAAAATAAGCTGCAGGGGCCGGAGAGATAGCCCAGCGGGTAGGGCGTTTGCCTTGTACGCAGCAGCCGGCCCATGCCAGCCTGGGTTCGATCCCGGCATCCCATGTGGTCCCCCGAGCACCGCCAGGAGTGATTCCTGAGTGCAGAGCCAGGAGAAATCCCTGAGCATTGCCGGGTATGACCCAAAAAAAAAAAAAAATAAGCTGCAACAAGACAGAAGCTCTCTCTCTTTTTTTCCCCTTTTGCCATTTCAGCTTCCCTTGGTGTTTTGCTTCTCCGTCCTCTCCACTCTCTGTTGGGCCTCAACACGTGGTGGCAGCCATCTTGGCCTACACCTGGCTGAGGCCTAGCTGGAAACCCAGAGTCCAGAGGTTTTCCCTGCTCTTGGATTGTATATTGGAACCTGTGATAATAAAGTCCTTTTAAAACTGCATCGGATTCCTGAGTCTTTATCCATTCCCCGCCGGCTTCGGGGGTACAAGGGAACTCACTTCCCGGCACTGTTGGGGACCCCAGCGGCATCCCCCGACAGCGAAGGACAGGCGGGCGTTGTGAATGGTTTTCTGCTGGATCTTCCAGTATTTTGCTCTTCTCTCTTTGAGGTCTTCCTTTATCGCTTCTCTGCACTGCTTTTGCAAGCTTGGATGTTAGCATTTGGTTGCCTGAGGCTCACGCCTTGCCACATTGGCGAATGAGCTCGAGAGTTTTTGAAGACAGGCATCCTTTTGTGGCTTTTCTCTCTTGGTATTCTTCGCACAATCATGGAGGTGCTGAACCAGTCGGTTGTATTCTTTATCAATGTCATCAATGATGGTATCTTCCCATGTTGCCGCAATGGTGCCAAAGGTTCTCAATTGGTGGTTGTTCTGGGAGTTCTCTTCTTAAACTCTGCAGCTTTTTCTCCACGTTGCGTGAAATAGAATATTGCATGAAGGAGACGGTGGTCTGATCATGTTTGGAATTTTGGGACAACAGCGACATTGGTCAGGCAAAACCGTCAATTGAAGATGATGTGGTCAATTTTATTGTGGAACTGTCCACCAGGAGATTCCCATGTCCAACGTTTCGCTTCAGCCTTCTGGAACTGTGAATTCCCATGAATGGTTTTGGTGGACGTGATGAACTCAGATAGTCTCTCACCTTGTTCGTTCCATTCTAGGCCATAGTTCCTGAAGTCGAGTTTTTTTGCTGATCTTCTCGGTCCTATCATGGCATTAAAATCACCGACTATGATCTTATAGAAGGTATGATCTTTTTTATACAACTCCAGTTCCATGTAGAATTTCTCAATTTCTTCCTCCTTGTATGTGGATTTTGGTGCGTAGGACAACGAAGATAGAAATTGCTGGCAGTGGGCCACACCTCTTCACGTGCAATCGTCCTATCTGGTTTGTTAGGCATTCAAAGGAATCAATGTTCACGGCCATGTTCCCGTTGACAAGGACACTGATGCCACTTTCGTCGCATGTTCCTAGGAACAGTTTTTCTTTGGTTTCAAAAATGGCATGATACGATTGACGTCTCCTCCTCTCAGTCAGACCAATGATGTCGTACTTGATCTTTTGCACTTGCACCATCAGGTCCTCAATATATGCTTCTGGTGCCAATGTAGGTGCATTGAAAGTACAGAGAGTTATTTCAGTCTTTTTTGTTTTGGCAGCCTAGTTTGGCCCTGTAATTTTTTTCAGGCACTTTTTTTCGTCCTTCTTAGTGCTGCTGTATTAAGACTGAAGTTATGAATATGACAGAAAAATGGGTAGATTAGTGAAAAAATTATGTAGAGTTGTTCTAGGTCAAGGTGATGCCTGAACTTTAGGGGGTGCCTACAGTATATTCTAAACACATAGATAAATAAAAAGCGACATGAAGAAACTTTTACAGCATTGTAAATAATTAAGGGAAAAGCCACATCTCATAAAAGACAAGAAATAGAGTTACACAGAAAAATACAGCTCTTCGTTAGCCCAGTGGGTAGGGCATTTGCCTTGCATGCGGCCGGCCCATGCCAACCCGGGTTCGATCCCCGGCATCCCATATGGTCCCCGAGCAACAGTGGGAGTAATTCCTGAGTGCAGAGCCAGGATAAACCCCCTGAGCATTGCCGGGTGTGACCCAAAAAGGAAAAAAAAAAAACAGCTCTTCAGGCCAGAGCAATAGCACAGCAGGAAGGGCAATTTGCCTTGCATGTAGCCAACCCTGGTTATATCCTCAGAATCCCACAGCACTGCCAGGAGTAATTTCTGAGCACAAAGCCAGGAAGAAACGTGAGACTGTGTCATCTTTGCCTGCCTTTGTAATTTGTAAAACCAAAACTAACAGGCAGCCTCACAAGATGGTAGTTTCAAATCCCATAAGGAACTAGATGTGCCCTCACGCATCACAGCTATCTGGAGGGAATTTCTTGAAATTCATAAAAAAATTAGATCAGCGGTTTGAAAATACAAAAAAGTCGCATAAACTGTGGCAGAGGTCTGAGTTTCCCTCCCTACAGGGCCTTAACAACCCCCTTCCTGAACCTGAATCTGAGCAGAGTTCAGTCGGCTCAGATTCCTCCATATCAAAATGAGGAAGTAGCAGCAGCTCATCAATATAAATTAAATCACGAGCTGAGCACAATAATTAATACTCTTGATTCTTTTGTTTATAAGCCAGAGCTTCAGGCTATGGCATTTCCTGTCGCCTATAATCTTAATATAAGGAGCAATAAATATGAAGGCGACTATGAGGCATTTCCTTTTAAGTTTCGGATTTCCCTTAAACAGGTCGTTTCAATGTATGGCCCTACTTCCACCTATGTTTTGGCAATGCTTGAAAATTTGGCTGAAGCAAATATTTTTCTGCCCCTCGAGGTGTTGCAGGTGTGGCTGCGGTGCCTGGCTGCATTGGCAGGTGGCAGACAGGAGGCAGGCTTGTCCACACCCCCCCAGGGCTCTGCCCTGTGGGCCCTGGATGATGGATGGTCTAGCATAGAAAAAGACTGGGGCCCTGGGATGAACCCAGAGCCACGGCAGATCCTGGCAAGCTACTATATTCGATAAGTCAAAAACAATAACAATAATGAACCTCATTCCCAATTAATGGAGATGTTACTGGTGCCTGCTGGAGCAAACTGATGAACAATGGGAACACAAGTGACAAATGTTTTACTTCCTTGTGACTGGCAAATGATTGTAAAGTTGGTTTTGGAAAAGGCACAATTTCTTCAGTTTAAGTCATGGTGGCGCAAGGGAGGAAGCTGAGAAGGTGGCTAAGGGAAAAAAAAAAACTAGAACCTCGCCAAAAGCCAGAGGACAGTTATTTTAGTCCTTTTTGTTTTGGCAGCCTCATGGTGTCCCTCCACACCATGAGGGCTGCCATTTTCAACATCCATACACCACAGCTCGTCAGAGCTCCACCCAAGAGAAAAGCTGATCTCTCCCTGGTTCATCAATAAATGCAGGAGATGAGAGGCTACTACAAGAGTATCTCACCTGCATGGCAGAGCCTGGCAAGCTACCCGTGTCATATTTGATATGCCAAAACCAGTAACAATTATAGACCTCATTCCCATGACCTGAAGGAATGGTTTGAGGCTCTTCATGTTCCTGGAGCGAGCAGTTGCCCTTGGGCTACACTAGCATGGGACAGGACGTATGGAGATGTTATTGGTGCCCGCTTAAGCAAATCGATGAGCAACAGGAAGACAAGTTGATACAACATTGGTCCATATTATGGGCACAAGAAATTGGATAGCAGCTACTGATCAAGTTACCCTCACTGCAAATATATTAGAAACTACAACTGTTATGTGCCTTAAGGCATGGAATTCCTGGGCTAACTTGGAATTCCTGGGCAAACAAATGGTTCCTTTTACTAAGGCTTTACAACAAGACACTGAATTGTATGTTGATTTTATTGCCCAATTACAAGATACTTTAGAAAAATCTGTCCCTGCTGTAGCTTTGCATGACATGCTAATATCTACCCTAGAGGTGGAAACCAATTCCTCTGATTGTCACAAAGCCATTCAAGCCTCAATATCCATTGTAAAAGATTCTATTGGTTTCATTTGTGCTTGCCAGGATGTGGGTTACACCACGCATCAGGTTCAAGTCATAGCAGCTGTGTTCCAAAATGCCACTCAGAGGAAGTGCTTTTGGATGTGGTCAAAAGGGCATTTGAAACAAAACTGTTTTAAAAAGAGGAGATGGCGAAATTGCTCTCAGCCTTCCAAGCCTTGTAAGAGATGTGACAAAGGCAGACATTGGACCAGAGACTGCCATTCAAAAAAAAGGCTGGCTCACTGCTCCCCTCTACTTCTGTGGAGAAGTGGGGAAACGAACAGAGGGGCCAGAACCGGGCCCTGTCAACAACAACAACACAGGTGCCCAACAGATGCTTTCATAAAAATAATAGAAAATAATATTACATTTGTCTCAGCAACGTTTCCACCCGTGCCCTTTTCAGACGGGCGAGGGGAGCAAAGCTGAGCGAATAAAGGCCTTGAATTGAAAAGCTCGCCCCATGGTCTGTCTGCTCCCTCCCCTTGCCCCATGGCATCCCTGCTTTGATTCATATTTTAAAACCAGAAACATTAGATGATAAACTGGCCTATCAGACTTTTGCAGGGGGCACTAAGGGCAGTGCCGCTTTGGATATTCCAGTTATTCAGGATTTGTTTTTAACGCTTAACAATATTTACCAAATACTGACCAATATCTTTGGTCCTTTGCCTCCTCAATCATTTGGATTAATAACTGGCTGCAGTAGTATGACAGTGAGAAGAGTGGATGAGCAAGTGGGACTTAATGATAGTGATTCTGAAAGTGAAATCATGCTCATTGTTTCCGTGATGGCTGAAATACACATTTTGAAAGGTGAAAGGATCGCTCAGCTTCCTTTATTACAAAAAATGCCAATTCCTAATACTGGAATCACTAGGGAAGGTGGTTTTGGCAGCACTAATGTTGATGTTTCTGGGACACAATTTCCCACTATGGTGCTTACTTTTGAAGATGGTACTAAAATTGAAGGTTTACTTGATTCAGGGGCCGATACTACTATAATTGCCTCGCACCGCTGGTCTTCTGGATGGAAAAATACTGTGGGCTTCATGCAGCTTTTTCAGGTTTGGGTGTCATGACTGTTATTCAAAGTGCTAATAAGTCTCTCAGTTGCACTGACCTGGATGGAGATGAGGCTAATGTTCAGCCCTATATTTTGCCCACAGTTATCCCATTATGGGGCAGAGATCTGTTAGAAAAATTGGACACTGTTATGATAAAATGCAAAAATATTCATAAACAGTTGCATTTTCAATGCGGGCCACTGCTCCTAAAACAGCTTTACCCATGAAATGGAAAAACACTGAAAGAGGAAGCCTCAGTTTCCCTTGCCAACCAGAGAGAAGTCCAGTTTATCCTTGCCAGAAGTTCCATTTCTCCCCATTGACCTACCCCCACCTCATCCTAAGGCCCTATCTTTAACATTGCTGGTTTCCCCAGGACCATACAATTCTGTCTGGAACTAGGAGTCACAAGACTAAGATAATAATCAATACCTGAGGCAGATAGCAGGGAAGACCCAAACTAGCCAGACCCCCTGAAGATTCCGATATTCTCTGTAATACTTGGTTGATAACAATGCAGCCGGCCTTTAAAAGAGCCTACACAAAATCACTTACTCTAACTTAGTCCTATACTAAGTTCCTCCCCCACAAGGGGAGTTCCTTTCCTTTCTCCTCTACTTTCTAATAAACTTTTCTACTTTCTAATTCTGAGTCTGAGCATCTTTTATTATTCAATATTTTCATTCTTTAAAATATTGAAGAACCTGGGATTGCGATCAAACACAGAGACCAGCCGCCGCTGCTTCTGTCTCATCTGCATCACTTGGGAGCTCGTCCGGGATCACAACCACAGCAGAAGAGTAGTAAGTGTGGCCAGATTCCAGATCTGTTACCTGTCTCTTTGTTTTCGGAAACCTAGTCCTATAACCCTACCTGAAAAACGGGCATCCACCCTCCAGTTAGAATGTGACTAGCACCGCATGGCCGTTTCTTTTTTTTTTAATTTTTTATTTTTACAATTACAAAGATATACAATTAAAAGTTGTATAAAAAAGAGACAGACATGGGGCAGAGCTGCTACTGGCTCTCACTGTGCCCAGCCACTCATAAGGTGCCCGGAAGTGAGGGCAGGTTCTAGCCCTGGCCCGCCACCCCAGAAGAGCCTCACAACAAGCCAGACGACCCCCACTCCATGAGGACCTCCATTTTCCACATCCGGACTTCCTCCTCATCAGAACTCCACCCAGCAGACCAGTCTATCACAGCCCGGCTCGCAAGCAATGCTGGTTCATCAATAAATGCTGGATTTGAGATGACTACAAGAGTAGGCTACCCGCAGGCAGAGCCTGGCAAGCTACCCGTGTCGTATTTGATATGCCAGATACCAGTAACAATTATAGACCTCATTCCCATGACCTGATGGAATGGTTTGAGGCTCTTTATGTTCCTGGAGCAAGCAGGTTCCCTTGGGCTCTACCAGCATGTAACAGGTCATATGGAGATGTTACTGGTGCCCGCTCGAGCAAATCGATGATGAACGGGAGGACAGTGATACAGTGATACAATTAGAAAGTTCATATTTGGGTTTTGGTCATACAGTGTTGCAGCACCCATCCTGCCACCAGTGCCCATCTCCCACCACCAACGTCCCTGGTTCCCTACCCCCTCCCCAGCCCTCCTCCATGGCAGGTTCTTTATTTCTTTCCATTTCTCTCTCTTTCTCTTTTCCTTCCCCTCCAGACTATGGATTACAGAACATACATTAAAGGGTTGTCATGTGTATCTTTTTGCCTCTATTTAATGCTCAGTTCTAGGTTGGCATTAGTATCCTCAACAATTGTTAGCACATTGTTCCATTTTCTGTCTTACCTAGCCTCTGACTCCCACACGTTTGTGATAATTTCCACCTTTGACAAGACCTCCTGATATATGTTTCACTTGACCCTGGATATTGGTATCATAATATGTACCTATATATTTATGTTATGCAGATAAATGCAGTCATTCTGTATCTGTCTCTCTCCTTCTGGCTAATTTCGCTCAACATAATCTTCTCCATGTCCATCCAGTTATAGGCAAATTTTATAACTTCATTTTTCCTAACAGCTGCATAGTATTCCATTGTGTAGATGTACCAAAGCTTCTTTATCCAGTCATCGATTTTCGGGCACTCTGGTTGCTTCCAGATTCTGGCTATTGTGAATAATGCTGCTATGAACATAAAAGTAGGGGATGGTGTTTCCGACTGCGTATTTTTGGTTTCCCAGAGTAGATTCCCAGGAGTGGTATGGCTGGGTCAAATGGGAGTTCAATTTCTAGTCTTTGGAGGAATGTCCATATTGTTTTCCAGAAGGCTGTACCAGCCGGCATTCCCACCAACAATGGATGAGTGTCCCCTTTTTCCCCACATCCACGCAGCAGGGGCCGTTCTTAAGGTGGATGAAAAGTCTGTCCGACTTCCCTTCTCTGTGATTCCCACTTTCCCCTGGAGAGTGGAATGTTGCAGTTTAGGGTGTCGGGTTCCTTTTCTGGGCAATCTCCAAAGGGCTGCCGCTGCTCTTCCTTCTGTTCCAGTGACCCGAGAGAGTGCGTGCCCTAACCGCAGCGTAAGTGGCCTGCCAAGGCCTCACCTCGGCTTAGAGGCTCGCATCTAGACCTCCACGTGTGCCCTGAGATATCCTCTTCTTGGTCTCTATCTTCTGGTCTCACCAGAACGCACAGAACCCCTAGACTCTCCTCTAGGTGGGAACCTATTTTCGTTGGGACTGACCCTGAGAAAGCTTGCTTCCCTGGGAAAGATCTAATCCATCTCCATCTCCTCCCCAAGAGAGTTCACAAACCTTTCTTCAGAACACTAGGCAGCAGGGAATGGCTGAAACCTCTAAGTATCTACATACTGCCCCATTCATTTGGAGGCTGGCGCCCACTTACATCATCAGGATCCGGGGCTGATGTTTCTGGCACTCAGAGCTCCTTGGTTCATCCAGGGTGGGCTATTTCAAGCCCTCAGCAGGGCTTGACACCTACAGCCAAGTGTAGTGGTTCTCCTCGCGTGACTAGGATCTCTGCAGGAAGCACGCTTTTGCCTGGCTTCCTGATGCTGGTTTGGCCTTGTTGTGACACAGGGCATTTATGGAGGGGGCAGGCCTCATCACTAAGGGGCAGCTAAGTCCAACAAGGCCAGTTTGAACCCATGCTGCAAGGTTTGAACCTGTAAGCTGAAGGGGGGACGTCTCTTCACCCCATCAGGTAGTGAATAGGGACCCTGGGGACGCTCAGGAATCTCCTTATTTCTACAGATGGGGACTGCCACCTCCAGAGTCACTCCTTTAGAGTGCATTCATAAAAACTGGCAAGCGTTCAATCCTGAAACTCTCAAGAAGGACAGGCTGATATTTTTCTGCACAAAGGCATGGCCCGGGTATCCTTTGAATGGTGGTGAAAAACGGCTGGAGGAGGGAAGTATCAATTATGCTACTCTTTGTCAGCTAGACCTGTTATCTCAAGGTATCGGGAAACGGTCAGAAATTTCCTATATTAAGTTATTTTGGGAGTTGTGCAAACGCCCTGATCTTTTTAAAAAGTGTCTGTTGGACCCTGCTACCCTAGCTGTGCTGTATGAAAGGGTTCTTGAAGGGATTACTCTAAGGTGACTTATCCCCCTTACTGCAAGGGACTAGAGGGGAGAAAAAGCGCTTGGAGTTGTCACTCATCCCCTAGGTCCTGCCCAGCAGCCAGTGGAATATCTCAGCAAAGAGCTAGATGTAGCGCCTAAGGGTTGGCCAGCCTGTCTCAGGGCCCTGGCTACTCCTGCTCTCCTAGTACCAGAAGGAGTTTAACTCTGGGAAGAGATCTAACAGTCAATTCACCTCACAACATGTCTGGGCTACTTAATTCTCAGAGCTAAGAGTCGACTATGGCTGTCAGACAGGCACTGCTCCTAGAGGGACCTGCAGTGGCTATTCGCAAGTATGCCAGTCTCAACCCTGCCACCTTCCTTCCAGACCAAACAGGCAGCTCAGAGCATGATTGTGAGATTATTTCGCAAACTTATGCGGCCCGGGAGGGATCTTGACACATCCTCCCTCCCCTGCTGCGATTTAACTTTGTTTACTGATGGCAGCTCCTTCATGGAGAAGGGTATCCGAAGGGCTGGTTATGCAGTAGTGAATGATCAAGGTCTTACTTTAGAAGCACGGGCACTGCCCTCAGGGACCAGTGCTCAACTGGCTGAGCTTGTTGCCCTCACCCGAGCTTTGGAGCTCGGAAAGGGACAGAGTTAACATATATACATACAGACTCCAAATATGCCTTCCTGGTGCTTCATGCACATGCCACAGTTTGGAAGGAGAGACCATTTCTTACTGCTAATGTCTCCCCCATCAAATATCACAGGAGATTGATCAATTATTGCAGGCAGTTTACCTCCCCTTCAAAGGTGGCTGTAATTCACTGCAGAGGTCACCAGAAGGGAAATGACTCCATCGCTGAGGGAAATCGGCAGGCAGATTCTGAGCCCACGTGGGCTGCCCGAGAGTATTCGGCCCTGGCTCCTCTAATTAGGGATGGCCCTCCTGGGTCTAGACCCCAGTACTCTGATGAGGTGGTCCGTCTCGTGCGGGCGTAAGGCTTTGAAGCACTTCCGTCAGGATGGTTACAGAACAAGGACGGGCTGTTATGGGGTTCAGAAGCCAACATGTGGCTGCACCAAACCTTCCAACTGGGGGCTGACAAAACTCATCAGAGAGCTGTAAAGCTGTTTGCAGGGCCAGGTCTGCTCAAGACAATAAAGCAGGTTACTTGCTTCTGTGAAATATGCCAGTAAAAAAAAAAAAAAGAAAAAGAAATATGCCAGTACAATAATCCTGTGGCTCACAGAGCAGCTCTCCGTGGGATGCAGCACAAGGGCAGCTGACTTGGCGTGACTGGCAGTTAGATTTTTACCATATGCCTAAGTCCCAAGGATTGCAACATCTGCTAGTCTGGCAGGACACTTTTACAGGCTGGGTCGAAGGTTTCCCTGTAGATCTGAGAAGGCTGGGGAAGAGATCAGAACACTCATTCATGAAATAATACCTAGGTTTGGCTTCCCCAGAGACTGCAGTCAGATAACAGGTCAGGATTTAAATCTGCAGTGACACAGGGGGTATTTCCCAGGCCTTAGGAATCCAGTTCCATCTCCACTACTCGAGGAGGCCTCAGTCCTCTGGCCAGTTTGAAAAGGCTAATGATATACTAAAAAGGCACCTCAGGAAGCTCTCTCCAGGAGACCCAATTGCCATGAGTCACCCTGCTGCCCATTGCCCTACTTAGAATAGGAAATACTCCTGGGCGGTTAGGACTGAGTTCCTATGAGAAGTTATACGGGAGACTATTCCTTACTAATGATTTTATGGTGGCTTAAGCCACCCAGGAAGTGACCCAAGATGTGATCAATTTGGCTAAGTTGCAGCAGGCTCTAAAAAAGTTTGTCAGAAGGGCTCCCCAGGTCATCAGGGCCACCATTCTTTAACCGTGGCGACATGGTCTTAATCAAAACCCTTCCCTCAACTGGGACCTCACTCTCCCCTGCAATAGAAGCAGGTTTATGTGGGGCTAAGCCCACAATGCTACTTAGGAATAAAACCAAGGTATGATCTGAAGAAACGACACTATCACAAGCCAAGGAGCAGAAAGGTAACTTCCATTTAGCAAAAGCAGGAACTGAGTGAGGATGAGACTGGGAATGAAGATAGTACCAGCCTAGAGAAGACAGAAGCCCCATAGAGAAAAAAAACCCATAACAACAGGGAAGCAGGGCACCACAGAGTCACTGATCTTTGCCTTCACAACACCCTAACAAAAGACTAATCTTAGAGAGCCCCAAGGCTGGGAGACGGGTGAAAAGGGACTAAACAAAGCTTTGCAACAGCAGGTGGCGCTCTCTCCCTTTGGAGAAGTCCACAGGCTCTTGGGAAATTGTTACCCTCCCTCTCTTACACACCAAATACTAAGCCTTACTCGTGGAATTTTTTTTTTTTTTTTTATCCCACACCGAGCTATGCTGGCTTTGCCCTCAGGAATCACTCCTGGCGGTGCTCAGGGGGACCATATGGGAGGCCAAGGACTGAACCGGTTGGGTATAGATCAAAGGTCAGCCAAGTGCAAGAAAAACACGGCAGCCCCATGCCTGGAATTCTTTGTTTTTTCTTTTTCTATTTTTTTTCGGGGCGGGGGGCACACTGAGCAATGTTCAGGGATTACTCCTAGCCCTGCTCTGAGGAATCGGTCCTGGCGGGCTCGCGGCCGGTCGGGATGTCCGGGGTCCAAAAAGGCAAGCCCCGAGCTGCTGTACTACCTCTCCGCGCCTAAAATTCTCCTTTGCCATGAAGCGGCAGAAACCCTGGGACACGTGGGCAGAGTCAGGGCTGACTCCCTTTCCTGCAAAATACAATCCCTCCTTCCCGACCAAGGTCATACACAGGAAAACCCGGGTGAGGAGGGGACCCAGACCCGCGTCGTCAGCTCCTTGACCCGCGGCTGCAGTCAGGACTGTCCTGCGGGGCTGCTGGGACCCGGGGGCTCCATGTCGCGGCGTTCCCGACACTTCGACAGTCCGAGGAGGAGCGGGATCGTCCCTCACGGCACTCACTGGCTCCCGGGACCCCACTTCTCCCTCCTTTACCCGCTCACTCACCGGCTCAGCTCCCCCACTCCTGGTTTCCAGAGCCCGGTTCGCCCGTCAGCCTCACAGCGCTCCCGGCCCCTCACCCACCTCCTGCTTCTTCCCAACCGGTGTCCGGCGACTCAGATCCTCCTTCAGCGTCACAAAGAACTTGAGGGAACCCTCCGCCACGTGGAGCAAGCTCGAGGAACAGCCCGCAAGGACACAAAAATTAGGCAGTTCCGGTGGAAAAGGCGGGGCTTCTTCAGACAATGCAGAAAGAATCCGGAAGTGGTTACAGCGCCCACAGGAACCGCGTTCCTCGCGGACTACATTTCCCACAATCCTCCGCGCCCGCTCCATCTGGCCTTGAGGCTGTTTTTACTGAATCTGGCTCAGGTGTTTTGTAGCGTTTGGACCCAGAGCCGGTTGAAAACTGGAACAACCTTTTGTTCACCATGGAACTGCCTCTTAGTTCCCAGACAGAGCTAGATAACCTCCGAGAGGGGCCGGAGCGATAGACCAGCAGGTAGGGCGTTTTGCCTTGCTCTTGGCCAGCCTGTGCTGACCGGGTTCCATCGCCGGAATCCCATAAGGTCCCCAGAGCACCGCCAGGAGTAATTCCTGAGTGCAGAGCGAGGAGAAACCCCTGAGCATTGCCGGGTGTGACCTCCAAAAAAAAAAAAAAAAAAGCAAAAGAAAACCGAGAGGAGTTCGTGGTTGAGAAGGCGATTTGAAGTAAAACCTGAGAAATGCTCAGGGTGTGAGTGTTTCCCAGGAGCCTCCACCTTAGAGAAAGGGGTAAATTCATTCATCTACAGAAACTGAAAATTTATATACTTGTGTTAGTCGGACTCAAGATTCAACCTAATGAATCACGCAATGAGCCAATTGTGATGCAAAAGCAAAGGAGTTTTATTGTTCGCTATAGCTAGGATCTAAGTTCCAAATGACCGTCAGCAGCATCTAAGGGTCCAGGACCCCATACAGAAAATCTTAGCTTATATACTGTTAGCTACATATGTGTTATTACTTTGAGGTTATGTAATATACATTGTTTGGCACACAAGGGACAATGTGACCCATAAGTTTCCCCTTATGTGGTTGGGGCTAGCCATTGTGACCTCGCATTTGGGGGATATATTTAGTTAGATGTTTAGCTAGCATTTACTTACTTAGGTCATTGGGACCTGACCCTACTGGGAAGTTCAAACTTATTTGATTCTGTGAAACAGAAACTGAGGCCTCATTGTTTTTCAAAATCCCGTAGTGGCAATTTTATTTTTTTTTAATTTTTTATTATACCACCGTGAGACATACAATTACAAAGGTGTTCACAATTTGGTTCTTGGTAATACAGTATTCCAGCACCCATCCCTCCACCAGTGCCCCATTTCCACCACCAATGTACCCCACCCCCTCCCACCCACCCCCAGGATGCCTCAACAGCAGGTAGCCCTGTTTCCACTCTTTCTCTCTCTGTCTCTGCATCTCTCTCCCTCTTGTTTTTACACATTGTGGCTAGTGTAGTAGCAATTTTAGCTAACACATGGAGACCATTCTACTTGTATCACTTATCTTCCCATTGTTTATCAGTTTGCTCGAGGGGGCACCAGTAACATCTCAATTTGTCCCTGTTCTCGTGCTAGTATAGCCCAAGATCCTCTGCTCACTCCAGGAACATGAAGAGCATCAAACCATTCCTTCAGGTCATGGGAATGAGGTCTATTATTATTATTACTACTGGTTTTTGGCATATCAAATACTACACAGGTAGCTTGTCAGGCTCTGCCATGTGGGCACTCAAAGTTTTTGCATTAACTGATGGACTGTGGCTTCGCAGAAACTGGGAGAGTCAGTAGCAGCTCCATCTGTGTCTGTGAAATAGGCTTCTCTCTAGGGTGGGGTTCTGATGAGCTGGTCTTGAGATTGGCTTCTCTGTTGGGTGGAGCTCTAATGAGCTGTGGAATCCGGATGTTGAAAATGGCTGCCATCATGGTGTGGGGGTTCCTCTGGCTTCTTCTGAGGCTCTATTGGGAAAATGAAAAACAGAAAATTTGGTTACCTTGCTATTTTTCCTCGGTGAAAAAGCACCATGGTTAACATTTGTAAGTGGGCTGGAGCAGTAGTCCAGCAGGTAGGGCTTTTGCCTTGCACGTGGCCAACCTGGGTTCGATCCCCAGCATCCCATATGGTCCCCTGAGAAGGCAGGAGTAATTTCTGAGTGCAGAGCCAGGAGTAACCCTTCAGCATTGCCTGATGTAACTCCAAGAAGAAAAAAAGATTTAGATTTTCAAGTGAGTCAGGGACGCTGTCTTGTTTGCCAAGGCATTGAAAATCAGATGGGCTGGACATGTAATGCGATTTGGAGACGACCGCTGGACTCTAGCCATTACCAACTGGATCCCATGGGATGTCAAAAGATCACATGGCCACCCACCTACAAGATGGTCAGACTTCTTCGTCAAGACCCTGAATGAGCAGTTTGAGGCTCTTTGTATTCCTGAAGCAACCAGATGCCATTGGGCTACACTGGCACGTGATAGGGTTAAATGGAAATATCACTGGTGCCCGCTTGAGCAAATCAATGAATAACTGGATGTCAAGTGATCAAGTGAAGGTTTTCAAGAACTGGTTGCTGTGCTTCTTATCCATCAGAAAGGATCTTCTGTTGGCCCTTAATGTGGACATAGAAACTTCCAGACCCAAAATATGTGTTGAGCACCCGATCAGCACCAACAACAATGATCTCAGTAAAACAAATTTCTCCTGCTGTTCCCTATCATTATTCAAATACTGTGACCTTTAGATGGTTTGGAACACTCCTTCATTGATTTTTTTTTATCATTAGGACATTCACTCACCAAACCAGAAGTGATCATCACGTCTTTCTTACCCATTCCTCTCTTCTGGGTTATTTTCTTAATCTGGTTCTTATACTAAGGTCAAATATTTGTCAGGAGTGTTCGTTCCTATTTTCACATTAATGATTGTTCTTTTGACACCAACTACATGGCAGGTTCTGTATATCTTTTCTCTCTTTCTATCTCTCGCTCCCGCCTACCTTTCCTACACATCATGAAATACAGTACATTCCAGGACATAACTGTTTCCATTAGTTTGATGGACCGTGTGGCCGCAAGCAGCCACACGACTTGGAGAACCTCATGATCAGCTGAGTTAGGGAGAGCTGAGTGCCAGTTCTCCTGGCTGTGTCTGAGGCTCTGCATGCTATGGCTGGTCGCCTCAGGGCAGCTCCCGGGCTTTGGGAGAAGATGGAGAGGGGAAGGGGTGGCCCCAGCTCTATCTGACGAATTTCCAGTGATTTCTGCTTCTGGGAGCCGCCTACCTGGGCTCAAACTCGTTTTGCTGTTAATCTGGTCTTGAGGTCAACGTCCCTCCTGAGCAGGCTCTGATGTGCTGCAGGGTCTGGACAGTGAAAATGGCAGCTATTGTGGTGGGTGAGTCTCATCCGGCTGCTTATTTGACCCCCCAGAGGAGATGGGCCAACACCCAAAACCCCTCTTTCCTCCTGGGGACCTCATGGTCAGCCGAGTTAGGGGGAGAGCTGAGTTCCAGTTTTCCCAGCTTCGTCTGAGGCTCTGCATGCTATCAGTAATTTCCACCTTTGATAAGACCTCCTGATTCATGTTTCGCGTGACATTGGATTTTGGTATCATAATATATATATATTTTGGTATCATAATATATATATTATGATACCATATATCATATATATGATACCATATATCATATATGGTATCATAATATATATTATGATACTATATATGGTATCATAATATATATATTTTGGTATCATAATATATATTTTGGTATCATAATATATATAATATATATGCGATTATATATATAATATCATATATATTATATATTATGTACATAATATATACATAATATTTATATTTTTTGTATCATAATATATATATGTCATGAAATTAATGCTGTCATTCTAAATCTGTCTTTCCTTCTGACTAATTTCACTCCAACATGATCCTCTCCATGTCCATCCATTTATAGGCAAATTTTATGCCTTCATTTTTCCTCACAGTGCAGAATTTTAAGAATAAAAAATGTGGGGCCTGGGGTCAGAGTGATAGTACAATGGTAGGGCTTTTGCCTTGCTTTGCAGCCAACCAGGGTTCAATCCCTATATCCCATATGGTCCCCCAAACACTGCCAGGAGTAATTCCTGAGCATCACTGGGTGTGACCCAAAAAGGAAAAAAAATGTTGGGTCACAGCCATAGTATAGCAGGTAGGATGTCTGCCTTGCACATGGCTGACCCGGTTCAATCCCCAGCATTCCATATGATCCTGAGCACCACCAGGAGTAATTCCTGAGTATAGAGCCAGGAGTACCCCCTGAGCATCACCTGGTGTGATCCAAAAGAAAAAAAAATTACAGAGAAAAACCAGTAGATAAGTGAAAAAAGATGTAGAGGAGTTTTTCTGGGTTAAAGTGACACCCAAACTTTAGTGGTGTCTATAGTATGTTCTAAACACATAGATATATAAAAAGTGATATGCATAAATTTTCAAAGCATTTAATAATGTTAAAAGAAAAGCTACATCTCAAAAAAGACAGTCTAGAATTACAGAGTAAGTATACTACTCTAGGGGCCAGAGCAATAGCACAGCAGGTTGGGCATTTGCCTTGCAGTAGGGTGATCATAGTTCAATCCTCAGAATTCCATATGGTCTCCCCAGCACTACCAGGAGTAATTTCTGAGCACAAAGCCAAGAATAACTCCTGAGCTTCTACAGGGTGGCCCCAAAGCCAATCAAATAAAAAAAATGCAGCTATCACTTTTAGAATTGTTCTCTTGTAGCAAATCACAGTGACCAAAAAGGTGGACGTAAGCTTTATGAAATTGCATGAGACTGTGGACAAGGTCATCACAAGAGCAGTCCTGACTCTGAGGAAGTCATTTATTTTCATGGTTTCCTTTTGTGATTTTATTTTGTTTTGAAGCTACAACTGGCAATTCTCAGGATTAACTCCTGGCTCTGGCTCAGGGATCAGGGCAAGTGGGCTCCAGGGACCATATAAGATACCCGGGATAAAACCCAGGTTGACTATAGGCCAAACAAATGCCCTACTCACTGTACTTGACTATAGGACAGACAAATGCCCTATTCATTGTACTTGATTATAAGCCAGACAAATGCCCTATTCACTGTACTTGTTCCTTTTCTACAATTTTTAATTTCATACTTTATCTTATTCTATTCTATAGGATATAATTAAAAAGTAGTCATGTCTAAATTGTCCTACCTGAGGATATATATGTGTTTCTACATATGTTTGTACCAACACACAGAAACATTTTTTTTTTTGCTTTTTTGGGTCACACCCAGCAATCCTCAGGGGTTTCTCCTGGCTCTACACTCAGGAATTACCTCTGGCGGTGCTCGGCGCACCATATGAGATGCCGGGGATTGAAACCTGGTCTGCACAGGCCGGCGCCGCGTGCAAAGCAAATGCCCTACCCACTGGGCTATTTCTCTAGCCCCACACAGAAACATGTATGCTTGCATGTTTGGTAAAAATATTAAAACATAATAGTGAAAACAAATGATTTTTCGCAAAAATCTGTTTCACAATGATCCATTTTGAGATTTAGTAATCTTCGTTAATTTTGTTCTAAGAATGTATTCCTCAACATGTTTGGCAAATTAGCTCCAAAAAAGGAATATAAAATAGATTATTCAGTATTATGCTGAGGATAGGTTCAAATAGTGGTTGCGAAAATTTGAAGTAATTGTCTGTAGTGGCTGGCACTGGTGGTGGGTTTAAGGATGAGTAGTAGAAACGGACTGCATTCTATAAATTCAGTAAGAGAAAAGAAAAGAACACAGATGGTCCAAATTTGAACGTAACAGCTCAAAAAATGATGACTTTATCAATACCATTCCCATATATATGATGTAACATCATATATCACTATCACTGTCTTCCCGTTCATCATTTTTTTTGCTGGAGCGGGCACCATTAATATCTCCATATGTCCTGTCACATGCTAGTAGAGCCCAAGGGCATCTGCTTGCTCCAGGAACATAAAGAGCCTCAAACCATTATAGTAGGTCATAGGAATGACCTATATAATTGTTACTGATATTTGGCATATCAAATACGACATGGGCAGCTTGCCAGGCTTGCTGTGCTGGGTGGCATACTCTAGTAGTCACCTCTAAATACAGCATTTATTGATGAAATGTGTGGCTGCTTGCAAGTTGCGCGAGCTGGGCTGTGATACCCTCATCTGCTGGATAGAATTCTGACAAGAGGGGAGGTTCAGATGTGGAAAATGGTGGGCCCCATGGAGGAGGTGTGTGGGGGGGGCGTCTGGCTTGTTGCGAGGCTCTGCTGGGGTGGTGGGCCAGGGCTAGAACCTGCCATCCTTCCCGAGTGCCTCGTTAGCAGCTGGGCACAGGGAGAGCAAGTAGCAGCTCTGCCCCATGTCTGTGAGTCACTGGATCAGCATACCTGGGCTGGGTTGAAAAAAAAAAAACTGCTGCAGGGGCGGATCTCATTGAACCGGGCTGTGATAGGCTGGCCTGCTGGGTGGAGTTCTGATGGGAGGAAAGTCCAGATGTGGAGAATGGAGGCCCTCATGGAGTGGGGTTCATCTGGCTTGTTGCAAGGCTCTGCTGCGGTGGCGGGCCAGGGCTAGAACCTGCCATCCCTCCTGGGTGCCTTGTGAGTGGCTGGGCACAGGGAGAGTCACTAGCACCCTCTGCCCCATGTCTGTGAGTCTCAAAAAAGGTTTGCTAAAGCAAAGAAATATTTTTCTAATGATTCTGTTCACAAGATAAGACATTGGAATGCAGTAGTCTTGCATTATGGCGCTCAATACTCTGAAACTCCTAAAAACAGTGCTCACTACAAAAAACTTAATTTGCAAAAAATGATTTTCTTTCATGCTTCTATTCACAGGAAAGGACACTTTCTCACCACATATTTGCCAGATTTATATTCAAGAAGCGCTTGATTTATTACCATTTATCACGCTAGATGGGTCACATATAAAGGTGTAATATACTGATCAATCAATGGCCATCATTATGTTTGTGATTAATGTTGTGTCTATGTTGTCTAAACTACTACCTTATCAATTTCTTTTTTTTTTTTTTTTTGTTTTTTGGGTCACACCTGGCAATGCTCAGGGGGCTACTCCTGGCTCTGCACTCAGGCATTACTCCTTGCAGTGCTCAGGGGGACTATATGGGGTGCGGGGGACCGAACCCAGGCCGGCACAGGCCGGCCTTGTGCAAGGCAAACAACCTACTCGCTGGGCTATCACTCCAGGCCCCACTACCTTATCAATTTCTAAACCACTACAAATCTCTATTGGATTCATTATTCTCATACTTATCTCACTGCTCCACCTCGTTGGAGCTTCTTTAAGATCTTCTCTCCATTCCAGAGTTGGATTCCTGCCAAACCCCTGATGATCTCCATTTGTGACTAATTATGAGAGGGCTATGCACCGATCTCTATTTGTGACTAATTATGAGAGAGTTATTCACCGATTTCCACAGAGTCTGAGCAGATGACAGCCCACCACAGGGGTGAGAGCTCCTTTATAAACACAATCCAGCTGATACGGGCTGTTTTCATACTTTTCCATATGTGCCACCCTCACTGCCATGAGATGAAATCTCAGAGTTATTTTGATTTTCATTTCACTACCACGAATGAAAAGGAGCCACTTTGTATAAATAAGCCTGCTGGTTCTTTTCTTCTACTGTCGTGGAGCTCCGCGGGGTCCCCGACAGTGCCGGAAGCGAAGTTCCCTTCTACCTCCGAAATCCGGCGAGGAATGGATGAAAACTCAGGAATCCGATGCAATTTTAAAAGGCTTTACTTATCACAGGTTCAGGCATACAAATCAGCAAAAGGAAAAGCCCGGTGCTTAGGATTCCAGGCTAGAACCCCAGTCATGTGCAGGCCAAGATGGCGGCCACCACGTGTAAAGGCCTTGTAAAAGGAGAAGAAGACAAGACTTCCAAGAAGGGTGAGCGCTCACAAAGAGAGAGCTCAAAAAGAAGCGCATGAGAGAGGGAAGCAGGCTAGTATATACCCCTGCAACTCAGACCTCCCTCCCACTGTTATGGAAAGCAGGGAGGGTCAAATGCCCTGGGTAATCCCTCCCTGCACCTCACCTAGGCCCTTTTGTATGCTAATATTTTGAGCCAAGATCTGCCTGGAAATGCCTTTATAGGGTAGAAGGGTGTTTCTGAGATGGCCTGTCTCTGTACCAAAGACTAATACTAATGCCAGTTAAATATTTCTCCAAGCCTTCACAAGTCTCTTCTACTTCATTGTAGTTTTGTATTTTAGTTGCTTTTGAGTATATCAGGGAGCCATGCTTGTTTGCTTGGAAGCAAACAGCATTTCTCTCTGGTCCACTTAGGGGTCCTATGTGGCCAGGCAAATATGCTGGTAAGATCTAGCTAGTCCCACAATGATTGTGGTAGCATGGGAGAATATTTATACCAGCTAGTACAGCATACATGGTCAGATAAACTGCCACATTTAGACTACCCCCTTATCTACGAGTAATTTGCAGGAGGCAATTCAGAGCAGATGCAGCGGCCCTTAAAGGAGTCCTGCAACATTCTACCTTTGTTGGGAAAATGTCTCTTCATCTCTTTGTCCCATTTATGTGTGACTTTTTTGTTGTTAAGTTCTATGCTTACTTTGTAGCCCTTTACCTGAAATATTATGTGTGCAAATATATTCTTTCCATAGAGTGTCTTTTTATTATAACTTAAGAGTGGTTTTCTTTTACTTCATTTATGTTCCTTATGCTTTTTTAAAATTTTTTTATTACATCACCATGAGATGGTAGGGCGCTTGCCCTGCACGCGGCCTGCCCATGCCGCCCGGGTTCGATCCCCAGCATCCCATATGGTCCCTTGAGCACCGCCAGGAGTAATTCCAGAGTGCAGAGCAAGGAGTAACCCCTGAGCATCGCCAGGTGTGACCCAAAAAGAAAAAAAAAGGGTGGGGAAACAAGTTTTTGTTAGAGTTCACCATGGAACTGCCTCGTGGTTCCCAGAGAGAACTAGAAACCCTCAAAGAGGAGTTCGTGGTTGAGAAGGGGATTTGAAGTAGAACCGGAGAAATGCTCAGGTGTGAGTGTTTCCCAGGAGCCTTCACCTTACAGAAAGGGGTAAATACATTCATCTACAGAAACTGAAAATTTTTATACTTGTGTTAGTCCGACTCGAGATTCAACCTAGTGAATCACGCAATTGTTAGAGCCCTCCCCTCCATTTGTCCGGCTTCCCCACTCGGATGGCAAAGAACCACACTCGTAATGCAATAACAAACAGGGTTTATTCCAGCTACCTGGGGCCGATCCCTTCACTGAGATGCACAGGTCCTAGTGAGAATGTTTGACCCCAGGGAGAAGGCAAGCAGGGATTATATAGGACTTCCAAGGCCATTACATGCATCACAGCCCGCGCAAATCCATATAGCCAATTAACTTAAAGAAAAACATATTTCAAACATTTCATACCAAAAAGGTCATGCAAACTTAAAGACAAGAGAATGACCTGTTCCAGTGATGTGCTTAACCAACCTTGAGGATGTCCTGACTTAAGCCAGTGGTAAAATTATACTATCAAGGTGCCGGAGCGATAGTCCAGCAGGTATGGCATTTGCCTTGCAGCGGCCGACCCATGCCAGCCCGGTTCCATCTCTGGCATCCCATATGGTTCCCAGAGCACCACCAGGCGTAATTGCTGAGTGCAGAGCCAGGAGAAACCTCTGAGCATTGCCAGAATTTTTTTGCTTATTTGTTACCCAAATAAGCAAAAAAAAACTTTACTATCCAGAAGACCAGGATAGATATGCGTGGTCAATGACTTGTTTCTCAAGACCCCAGAGCTTACATAGTTGGGGCCATAGTAGGATGTAACATTCCCCCCTTCTCTTGTCTACACTGAGGAATCTTCCTCAGGACCCACCAGTTATTGATTCTTACCCAGTCAGATGGACCAGGTCTGCCTGCCTTCATCAATCCCCCTAGAGATTTCACCCCTAGAATCTTTAAGGGTAAATTAAATCGGAAGGTCTGTCTTCTGTATCTGCTTCCTGCTGACAAAAGGGGCTTGTAGACCCTGCCTACAAGGGGTGAATTCTCCTTACTACCTTCATTTAAATGGAGCCCAGGCAATGGAAGAAAGTTGGGTTTTGAAGCTTTCATCATCTTCAGGACAAAAACCAAACCAATTAGGTTAAGGAACACTACTCTGAAATGATTAGACTCTGGAGAAGTAAAAGTCCCTCTTTGCCCTAGTGAGGGCAGAGCTGTTTTAGAAAACACAAATTCTAAGGTAACACAAACTGAAGCAAACATAATGTGTCCAGATTTTTCTAATAGAAACACCAAGCCACCTCTTTGGCTTTTTGTACAACATAGAAAATCCTCAGCCCTTCCATTGAACGTGTCAATAGGAACTAACAGATATTTTTCGTAGTGCTAGAATCTGATCTTTACAAAAGTTATAGAAACATGGTTGTCTCTCCACATTCACTTTAAATTTGCTAAATGACTTAGTAAACCTGACTTGTTCTTTTGCATAAACACAGCCAGACTGGAGATCTCTCCACTTAGGGTACCCCGTTACTACTATGAAGTCCTGGGGATTGGCTGAGACAGATCAGGAAAACACCAATGATGTCATTTTAATATCTCTACCTGTCACATCAGGGCTACCCCAAGCTTGGCTATAACATGAAGATCAGGTTCCATGATGAGCTACCGGTGACCTCGGGCCTCTTCCACTGGGTTTCAAGAGCAGAGAGTAATCACATCCCTCCCTTGGGACTGAAGCCATTTCCTATTGCAGCAGTCCTCCTTGTTGCATGGCCCAGGCAGTTATCAGTCACCACAGATTGGAAGATTCCTCATTTTTCACAGAAGACATGATTTTCGGTTCTTCCTTGAGCTGTTCTGCCTCTAGGGTCACCCTGAGGTTTGTAGGATACTTGTATCTGTACCTGTTATAACTACCTGCACCTGTCATTTAGACCAATCCCTTTGACTCCTGTTTTCCCTGGGTCCCAAGGCTGACTTTCCTGTCCACATGAGGGCTGAGACTATTCACTAGATCACTTAATCACTTGACATCCCATTATTTACCAATTTGCTGAGTGGGTGCCAGTAATATTTCCTATTGACCCTATCAAGTGCAAGTGTAGCCCAATGGCATCTGCTTGCTTCATGAATAAGAAGAGCCTCAAACCGTTCGTTCAAGGTCTTAACGAAGAAGTCTGACCATCTTGTAGGTGGGTGGCCACGTGATCTTTTGGCGTCGGTGGGATCCAGTCGGTAATGGCTCTCGTCCAGCAGTCATCTCCAAATCACATTACATGTCCAGTTCATCTGATTTTCGATGCCTTGGCAAATGAGACAGCATCCCTGACTCTGGAATGTCAACAGAGGTTGGAACTCCAGATTCCTTCTCTCACTTGAGTGAGGCGTGATATTCCAAGCATAGCTCTTCGATTCCTCTTTGGGAGACCTGAATAGCATTCTCAACCTGCTTTTGTAGGGCCCAGGTCTCTGAGGTGTATGTTAATGCAGGGAGAATGGTGGAGTCGAAGAGATGTGCCTGGAGCCGGAGGTTCTTGTCCTTTTAGCTATTTCTTCGATGCTCTTGAAGGCATTCCATGCCTCTCTCTTTCCTCCTGCGTAGCTCAGGTTTTTAGGTCGTTCATAATGTTGACTTCTCGACCTAGGTACACATAACTGCTGCCTTCAGAGATTCTGTTCCGTTGAGAGTGAATGGGGCTTCTGGAATTAGTTCATTTTTCATGAACATAGTTTTTTTGAGATTCAGCTGTAGACCTATTTTTCCACATTCTCGGTCAAAGTCAGCCAGCATTTGTGCCGCTTTGGCTAATGTTTGGTGTTTTTAGAACGATGTCATCAGCAAAGTGGAGGTGGTGTAGTTGCCAACCGTCTATCTTCACTCCCATTCCTTCCCATTCTAATATGTCGCAGGATGTTCTCGAGGGTGGGGCTGAAGAGTTTTGGTGAAATGGTATCACGCTGCTGAACCCCTCTTTTGACATCAATGATCACTTCCTTGTTGAATGGTGAGATCCTGGTGGTGAATCCATAAAACAGCTCACGAAGGATCCTGATGTATTGGGTTTGAACACCCTGTTTGGCTAGGGCTTCGATGATCACTTCAGTCTCCAACAGAATCAAATGCTTTCTTTAAATCAATGAACATGCAGAGCCAAGAGTAACCCCTGAGCATCGCCATGTGTGGCCCAAAAAGCAAAAAAAGCAAAATAAAATAAGTAAATCAATGAACGCGTGATACAGAGAGGCACTTTTTTTTTCCTTTTTGGGTCACACTTGGCAATGCTCAGGGCTTACCCCCTGAGTAACTGCACTGAGTGAATGCTTTGCACCCAGCAATTACTCCTGGCAGTGCTCAGGGGATGCCAGGATTCAGGGATCGAACCTGTGTCAGGCCGAATGCAAGGCAAGCACCCTACCCACTGGACTATCAAATTCATTCTCACTTACCTCAATGCTAACCATCTGGCATCACAGAGATAGTTCACAGGCTTGGGACATGGGCATTGCATGCAAAGCCCTGGGTCCCATGGTTTGGTGCCCACTGCATCATGGTCCATTCGATGCCATGAGTGACCTCCACACATTGAGCCGGGAGCTGCCTTTGAGCACTGCTGGGTGTGGCTCACACACACACATAATTGATTATTTAATTACTTATAAAATGTGACTTACTTTTTTTGGGGGGATAGAGATATTTCAGTGACACAATGGGAATAGTCTTT
>JAJIBD010001320.1:0-52380 GCA_021461705.1 Cryptotis parvus | reverse complement strand
AAAGTCGGGCGCCCGCCGCTGTCCTCGACAGTGCCGGGAAGCGAAGTTCCCTTCTACCTCCGGAGCCGGGTGAGGAATGGATGAACACTCAGGGATCCGATGAGGTTTTAAAAGACTTTACTTATCACAGGTTCAGGCATACAAATCAGCAAAAGGAAAAACCCAATGCTTAGGATTCCAGGCTAGAACCCCAGCCACGTGTAGGCCAAGATGGTGACCACCACGTGTGAAACTTCCAAGGGGAATAAACGCTCACAAGGCGAGATCCCACCGGGAAGAAGAAGCCCGGGAGAGCGGAACCGGCAAGTTTATCACCCCACCCCCGCAACTCAGACCTTCCTCCCATTGTTATGGAAAGCAGGGAGGGTCCAATGCCCTCCAGGTAACCCCTCCCTGCATCTCACCTAGGGCCTTTACTGTGCTAATGTTTTGAGCCGGGAAGGGAAGGCCTTTGAAATGTAGAGAAGGGGGTTTCTGAGATGGCATGTCACTGTACCAAAGATCAACACCAATGCCAGTTAAATATTTCTCCAAGCCTTCACAAGTCTCCTCTACTTCATTGTAGTTTTATATTTTTATCAGGGAGCCATGCTTGTTTGTTTGGAAGCAAACAGCATTTCTCTCTGGTCTAATTACTTAGGTGTCCTTACGTGGCCAGGCTAATATGCTGGTAAGATCTAGCTAGTCCCACGATGATTGTGATAGCATGGGAGAATATTTATACCAGCTAGTACAGCATACATGGTCAGATAAACTGCCACATTTAGACTACCCCCTTATCTAAGGAGTGATTTTGGGGAGGCAATCCAGAGCAGATGCAGCGGCCCTTAGGAGTCCTGCAACAGTAGGGGAAATGACAAATGTCCAAAAGCAAACAAAACTGAAAACCGGTGGTCATTAGGAAGCTTATGAAAGGGGAGCTTGTGGGGGGGCACACTGCGACAGTACTGAAGGGAAATAAATATTCTAGTGGAAAGTTTGGTGCTAACACTTTTTATACATTGAATCCTACAATTAACAGTTTTGAAAGCCACTGAAAAAAAGAAATGCTTTCAATATTGCCATAAAGACAAATCCAAATCATGGAATAATCTAGAGTAATGTTTTCACGTGCCGGTCTGTGGATTGATGCTAGTCTTCAAAATAATAAAGGTTGAAAATCAGTAATACAAAATTTATAAGTAAGCACTTGAGTATATAGTCAAATGATTTTTTGACAATGGTCCCTTGGGAAAAGAACATTCTTCAGCTAAAAGAACTTTGGGGAAAACAGTCTTTAGCTAATGCTGTTGGAAAAAAATATATATATATCCATATGGAAAAAAATGAAGCTGAAACCTCATCTAATACCATAATCAAGAATTAACTCCAGGGGCCGGAGCGATAGCCCAGCGGGTAGGGCGTTGCCTTGCACGTGGCCGGCCCATGCTGGCCCTAGGTTCAATCCCTGACATCCCATATGGTCCCCTGAGCACCGCGAGGAGTAATTCCTGAGTGCAGAGCCAGGAGTAACCCTGAGCATAGCTGGGTGTGACCCCCAAAAAAAAAGAATTAACTCTAGTTGGACCAAAGTCAGAAATATTATACCTAAATAAAGCATTAAATTCAATGA
Organism: Cryptotis parvus; assembly: GCA_021461705.1. Classification (NCBI taxonomy): domain Eukaryota; kingdom Metazoa; phylum Chordata; class Mammalia; order Eulipotyphla; family Soricidae; genus Cryptotis; species Cryptotis parvus. The sequence goes on along the minus strand of JAJIBD010001320.1, from coordinate 50,768 downwards.
CTGCTTCAGTCTCCACAGAATCAAAGGCTTTCTGTAAATCAATGAACGTGAGACAGAGCGGCATCTTGTACTCCCTACAAAACTCAATGGAGCTTGGTTACTGTGTGGATATGGTCGATTGTGCTGAATCCTTTCTGGAAGCCAGCTTTGGCTCACATGGTTGTCCTTCATCTAGTGTTCTGCTAATCCTTTTCAGGATGACTCGTGTAAACAGCTTGTAGATGACGGACAGCAGGCAGATGGGGCGATAGTTGCCGATGTCGTGAATGTCTCCCTTCTTGAACAGCAGAACTGTCCTGCTGGTTTTCCACTGGGAGGGCACATTGTATTCGGACAGGTAGTGTGTGAAGAGCCGAGCTAGTGTATTGATGAGCTAGTGTAAGAATCTACCAACAGCAGATTCTTCAGTTGTTCGGTCTGACTTTGTCTGGGCCTGGGGCTGTTCCCTTCTTTACCAACGAGATGGCATGTCGGATTTCAGAAGGGAGAACGTTGGGAATGACATATCCATCCTGTGGAATTTGGTATGTGGGCAGGTGGATGCGTCTATCAAAGAGATTTGAGTAGAAGTCATGGATAATCTTCTCCATTGCCTTTCTGGAAGATGTGATAAATCCATCAGGGTGTCGGAAGTCAGTCATCTTGGTCTTATAGTTGGCGAAGGACAGGCAGGCGGTGCGAATGCATTTCCCGAATTCTGCTGCAGGGTGTTCAAACCCAATACATCAAGATCCTGTGTGAGCTGTATTACGGATTCACCAGGATCTCAACATTCTACAAAGAAGTGATCATTGATGTCAAAAGAGGGGGTTCGACAGGGTGATACCATTTCAACAAAACTCTTCAGCACCACCCTCGAGAACATCATGCGACAATTAGAATGGGAAGGAATGGGGAGTGTAGATAGATGGTCGGCAACTACACCACCTCCAGCTTCGCTGATGACATCATTCTAAAAACACCAAACATTAGCCAAGTGGCACAAATGCTGGCTGACTTCGACTGAGAATGTGGAAAGATAGGTCTACAGCTGAATCTAAAGAAAACCATGTTTATGAAAAATGAACTAGTTCCAGAGGCCCCATTCACTCTCAATGGAACAAACATCTCTGAATGCAGCAGTTATGTGTACCTAGGTCGAGAAATCAACATGATGAATGACCTAAAACCTGAGCTGCACAGGAGGAAGAGAGTGGCATGGAATGCCTTCAAAGGCATCGAAATAATAGCAAAAGGACAAAGAACCTCCGGCTCCAGGTACATCTCTTTTGACTCCACCGTTCTCCCTGCATTAACATACGCCTCAGAGACCTGGGGCCCTACAAAAGCAGGATGAGAATGCTCTTCGGGTCTCCCAGAGAGGAATCGAAAGAGCTATGCTTGGAATATCACGCCTCACTCAAGTGAGAGAAGGAATCGGAGTTCTGACCTCCATCGCTGTTCCAGAATCAGGGACACTGTCTCGTTTGCCAAGGCTTCGAAAATCAGATGGGCTGGACATGTAATGCGATTTGGAGACAACTGCTGGACTAGAGCTGTTACCGACAGGATCCCACGGGATGTCAAAAGATCACGTGGCGGCCACCTACAAGATGGCCAGACTTCCTTGTCATGACCCTGAAGGAATGGTTTGAGGCTCTTCATATTCCTGAATCAACCAGATGCCATTGGGCTACATTGGCACGTGATAGGGTCCAATGGAAATGTTACTGGCGCCCGCTCGAGCAAATCGATGAATAACGGGATTCAAGTGATCAAGTGATCAAGAGAGGGAAATCAATGAGCTGGGGAAGCCCAAAAAACAATCCCAAAAGATTGAGTGAAACCAGGAGCTCGTTCTTTGAAAAAAAATAAGCAAGATTGACAAACCACTGGCAGGTCTTGTAAGGACAGGATAGGAGAACCCCAAATAAAGAGAATCAGAAATGAAAGTAGGGACATCACAGAAGCCACAGAAATCCAAAAGACCATCAGGGATTATATTGAGAGTCTGTATGCCATGAAACATGAGAACCTAGAAATAATGGATAAATTCTGAACTGCTGTAAATCCCACAGCAGAAACAAGATGACTTGCAATACCCGGATAATCCTATCATCATTGAGGAAATTGAGACAGTAATTAAAAATCTGCCCAACACAAAAGCCCAGATCCAGATGTATTCACTGATGAATTCTTCTAAACCTTTAAAGAGGAACTACATGCCAGTCCCTTTCAAGCTCTTCCATGAAATAGAAAAATAAAACTTCCTTGACAGCTTCACCACAAGGCACATATCACCCTGATATCCAAAGCAGGAGAGACAGCACAAAGAAAGAAAGCTACAGACCAATCTTCCTGGTGAACACAGATGCTAAGACTTCAGCAAAATACTACCAAACAGAATCCAAAGACTTATAAAAAATTATGCATCATGACCAAGGAGGATTCATCCGGTAATGCAAGGATGGTTCAAATTTACAAGTCAATCACATAATACAACAATCACTTGATCACTAGATCACTTGACATCCGTTATTCATCAATTTGCTCAAGCAGGCACCAGTAACATTTCCATTTGACCCTATCACATGCCAGTGTGCCCAATGGGCATTTTGATTTGCTTCAGGAATCTGAAGAGCCTCAAACCATTTGTTCAGGTTCTTTTTGTTTGTTGGTTTTTTTTTTTTTTTTTTTTTTTTTGCTTTTTAGGTCACACCGGAAATGCTGAGGGTTTCTCTTGGCTCTGCACTCAGGAATTCCTCTTGGCGGTACTCTGGGGAACATATGAAATGCTGGGGATAAAACCGGGCCGGCAAAGCCTGGCCACGTGCTGAAGCAAACACCCTACCTGCTGGACTCACTCCAGCCCTCGTTCAGGGTCTTGATGAAGAAGTTTGACCATCTTGTAGGTGGGCGGCCATGTAATCTTTTGACATTCCATGGGATCCAGTCGGTATTGGCTCTAGTCCAGCAGTTGTCTCCAAATCGCGTTACATGTCCAGTCCATATGATTTTTCAAAGCCTTGGCAAACCAAGACAGCGTCCTGACTCTGGAACAGCGACAGAGGTTGGAGCTCTGGATTCTTTCTTTAGCTTAGGTGAGTTGTGATATTTCAAGCATAGCTCTTTGGAATTTCTTTTTTTGGGAGACACTAATAGCACTCTCATTCCTGAGAGTGAATGGGGCCTCTGGAATTGTTTTTTTTCATGAACATAGTTTTGTTGAGATTCAGCTGTAGACCTATCTTCCAAATTTTCCGGTCAAAAGTCGCAGCATTTGTGCTGCTTTGCTAATGTTGGTGTTATTAGAATGATGTCATCAGTGAAGCGGAGGTAGTATAGTTGCCGACCGTCTATCTTCACTCCCATTCCTTCCATCCCATTCGCATGATGTTTTCAAGGGTAGCTAAGGGTTTTGGTGAAATGGTATCACTCTGCCCGGACCCCTCTTTTGACATTGATTATCATTTCTTTGTAGAATGGTGAGATCCTAGTGGTGAATCCGTATATAGCTCACAAGGATCTTGATGTAGTCGATTAGTTCATCCTTTTTACTAGGGCTTTGATGGCTGCTTCAATCTCACAGAGTCAAGGCTTTCTTTAAACAATGTGCGTGAGGAGAGTGGCATCTTGAACTCCTACCAACTTCAATGAGCTTGGTTACCATGTATCTATGGTCGATTGTGCTGAATCTGTTCAGAAGCCAGCTTGCTACGCATAAGTAGATCCTTTGTCTAATGTTCTGCCAATCCTGTTTCAGGATGACTCAGTGGGAGACAGCTTGTAGACACAGAGAAACATATGACAAGATCGCAACAACTGTTCATGATTAAAAAGCTCCAAAAAATGGGAATTGAAGGAACCTTCCTCAATATAGTCAAAATCATCTACCTAAGTCCAAAATAAGTATCAGTCTCAATGGGAAAGTTTGAAAACCTTACCTAAGATCAGGCTGAAGGCAAGGTTGGCCACTATCACCTCGTTTATTCAATATAGTACTGGAAGCACTTGTAGTAACAATCAGAGGGAGAAAAGGACAGAAGGGCATCCAGATAGGCAAGGAAGAAATCAAGCTATTATTATTTACATATAACATAATATTATAACTAGGGGCCCTAAACTCTCCACCAAAAAACTCTTGGAAACAATAGGTACTTATAGTAGAGTAGCAGGGTACAAAATCTATACCTAAAAGTCCCTGGCTTTCCTATATACAAATAAAAAAAGAGAAGAAGGGATATTAAGAAAATGATTCCATTCAAGGTGCGCCAAAGGGGCCAGAAGCGATAGCCAGTGGTAGGGCATTTACCTTACGCGTGGCCTGCCTGTGCCGAGTCCAGGTTTGATCCCCAACATCCCATATGGTCCCTGAGCACCGCCAGAGTAATTCCTGAGTATAGAGCCAGGAGAAACCCCTGAGCATCGCGGGTGTGACCCAAAAAGCAAAAAAAAAAAAAAAATTTGCACCACAGAAAAACAAATACCTAGGAATCACCTTAACCAAGTATCTAAAGGACCTATACAAAAAAGACTACAAGTACTGCTACAATAAATGAAAGAGGACATGAGGAAAGGAAACATGGGGGAAAATCAACATTGTCAAATTGGTAATACTCCCTAGAGCTTTGTACATATTCAATGTGATCCCTATAAGGATACCGTTGACATTCTTCAATTAAATTGAACTAACACTCCTGAAATACATATGGAATAATAAACTCCCATGGATAGCTAAAGCAGTACTTGGGAAAAATAAGATGGGAAGCATCACCTTTCCCAATTTCAAAATGTACTACAAAGCAGTAGTAATTAAAACCACTGTTTTAATGTGGTATTTGAATAAAAACACACCTGTGGGCAAATGGAATAGAATTGAGTATCCTGACACCCAGACTCAAATGCATGATGATTTAATCTTTGATAAGATGCAAAGAGTCCAAATAGGAGCAAGGAAAGCCTCTTCAAGAAGTGGTGCTGGGAAAACTGGTCAGTGACATGTGAAAAAATGAATTTTTGATCTCTGTCTAACACCATGCAAAAAAAATCAGATCAAAATGGATTAAAGATCTCAATATCAGCCGTGACTCCATAAAGTTTTTTTGCAGAAAATATAGGAAAAACCCTCCACGACATTATAACTGAAGGCATCTTCAAAGGTGAAACACCACTAACAAAGCAACTAGAAGAAAAGATAAACATATGGGACTGCATGAGGCTAAAAACTTTGGCACCTCAAAGAAAGAAACAATGACCAAGATACAAAGAGTGTACACAGAAGGGAAAGAATATTTGCCCAATACCCATCTGATAAGGGGTTAATATCCCGGATGTATCAGGCACTGGTAGAACTTTACAAGAAGAAAACAGCCAACTTCATAAAAAAAATGGGGGGAAGAAATGAACAGAAATTTTGACAAGAAATTCGAATAGCCAAAAGACATATGAAAACATTAATCATCAGAGATATATCATATATATGTGATATATGATATATCATACATATATCATATATATCATATATGTCGTATATATGATATATATCATATATGGGCAGGAACCACAGAAAGAGGCCAACGTTAGGAAAAGGTCAAGAAACATGACTGAATATTATTTCACATGCTGAAGAAGTTTGTAATTAATGAACAAGCAGGCATTTCTCTAGGTTGGTGAATTAACAGATCACAAACATTTGGCTCTTAGATATGTAAGTGGTGACTTTTTTTAAAATGCTGGAATTTTTTATAAATATATGATATATATGATATTATATATACATATTATGATACAAATATCCAACGTCAGGTGAAACTTTACAAGAAGAAAACATCCAACCTCATCAAAAAATGGGGAAAAGAAATGAACAGAAACTCCGACAAGGAAGAAATTCGAATAGCCAAAATATATATGAAAAAATGCTCATCATCATTAATCATCAGAGAGGGCAAATCAAAACAACAATGAGATATCATCTCACATCACAGATCAGGAGGTCTTGTCAAAGGTGGAAATTATCATAAATGTGTGAGTCGGAGTTTTGGTAAGACAGAGAATGGTACAGTGTGCTAATAATTGTCAAAAGTGATAATACTAAACTATAACTGAACATTAAATACAGGCACAAAGATACACATGATAACCCCTAAATGTATGCATTGCAATCCACAATGTGTAAGGGAGGAAGAGATAAAGAGAGAGAGAGAAAGCAGAAAGAGATAAAGAACCTGCCATAGGAGTCTGGATAGGGGAGGGGGAGGGAATCGGGACATCGGTGATGGAAATTGGGCACTGGTGGAGGGATGCATGCTGGAACACTGTATGACTGAAACCCTAATATGAACATCTTTGTAATTGTATATCTCACAGTGGTATAATAAAATATTTTAAAAAAGAATCCCATATAATTAAAAAGAAGTTCTGTGTAGTGATTCAAATCAGTAAAATTGTCAAGTGTTAAACTCAGAGTGATAAAAATATAAAATTATATTAACGAATAAAAATTGGTTAATAAAATTGCACAAAATTTTCTCAATTAATGTCTACTAATGGCAGAACTAAGAAATATTTCATTAAGTCTTATTATACAAATGGTTGTTATATTTTAATTTATAGTGACTTCATAAAAAGTATATGGGGATAGAAAGATTAAATGTTTTTCATTTTATGGAAAGGAAAAAAAGGCATTTTTGAAAAAAATTTATTTTCTTTATCATCTGAAGTTTCATGTAAATATCAGTGGTTCAAGATAATGGTAATTTGAAAATATTGGAAGTAGTTTATTAAATATACATACTTTACCTATATCTATTATTTACACAGTTATTTTCAAAACAGTCATATTCTTGACATGTTTAGTGGTAAAAAAATTCGCTATCACTATCTTCCTGTTAATCATCTATTTGCTAGAGCGGGCACTAGTAATATCTCCATATGTCCTGTCTCATACTCGTAGAACCCAAAGGCATCCACTTGCTCCAGGAACATAAAGAGCCTCAAACCATTATATTAGGTCGGGAATGATCTAATATAAATGTTACTTGAATTTGGCATATCAAATACTACAGAGCAGCTTGCCAGGCTTGCTGTGCGGGTGGCATACTGTTGTAGTCACCTCTAAAGAAAGCATTTATTGAAGAACCGGGCGGCTGCTAGAGACCCCGCGAGCCGGCCGGTGATAGTCTGGTCTGCTGGGTGGAGTTGTGACGAGAGGGAAGTCCGGATGTGGAAAATGGCAGGCACCATGAAGTAGGGGAGGGTGGTCTGGCTTGTTGTGAGGCTCTGCTGGGGTGGCAGGCCAGGGCTAGAACCCACCGTGCCTCCCAGGTACCTCATGAGCAGCTGGGCACAGGGAGAGGCAAGTAGCAGCTCTGCCCCATGTCTGAGAGTCTCTGGTTCAGCATACCTGGGCCGGATTGAAAAAAAAAAAGACTGCTGCAGGGTGGCTGTCGATGGTCTGGGCTATGATAGTCTGGACTGCTGGGTGGAGTTGTGACCGGGAACAACTTCGGTTGAGGTGAAAATTACATGCATGAAATATGAAAAGAACAAACTGAAAGGATTAAAGCATAATTGAGTCTTTCAGTGATTTCAAAAAATTTTTTTAAATAGTAATAAAGTAATAAAGTGCATGTTTAGCCATTAAGTGGTTTTATGGATACCAGTATTTCACTTTACTAGTTTATGTTCTTTAAATCAATGTAAAAATCTCATTTTGTACTCAATGATCCTTTTGGGGGGGGGATAATTGCTGTTTCTTAAGCATTTTTTGCATTTCACTCTGAAAAGTTTTGGCCAGTCCTTTGTTCATTTAGGAGAAGGCTATGTACCCTGGATTATTTTGCTAGTTATGTTGATAGATTTTTGCTGATTGTGTATGCCCTTCTGCCTTGCTTCACTTATGAAAGAAAGAGTTTTTGTTTGTGATGTAACTGACCAGAGTTAGAATGTATTTTGAAGTTATTAGACAAAATGAAGTCATTTGCCTAAATATGGGCTGGATCTCATTTGCATTTTAACCTCATTTGAATTTTAACCAATTTGAATTTTAACCTCATTTGAATTTTAACCAATGTGAAAGTACCACAAGCTTGCGATTAGACTTATTCTGAACTAGGACATGGCAGGTAACACTTTAAAAAATCATTATAATTATAATGACCCTGTTTTGTATCATAAAATATAGAAAGCAGCTTATTCTTAAATCAATAGTGATGTGTTATTTCCTGTACGGAGTCATAAAAGTTAGATAAATGAATATTCTACTTCAAATAAAAACAACAAAAATGGTGGTAGTTAATATTTATTGAGTTACCTTTTATTTAATTTTTTAAATTTAAAGGACTGAATTGTTTTCTCTATGTATCATTCTCAGTTCATATATTAAAGACCTAACTGATAGTACTACCAGATGTGACTTGTGGTATTAGCATTCAGAGACTGGACCTTTAAATAATTCATTATAGATAAATAAAATAATTGATATGGGTTACAGTCAGTATGACATGGTGTTTCTGTAAGAGGAAATTGGGCCATAGACTCAAGGGAAAACCATGTGGAACACAGGGATAGTGCTTGCTTTTCTAGCCCATATTCTTCCTTGGAATATCTCTTGCTCACTTGTCTTGATGTTTATTTGTTAGATTACTTGCTTAATTGGTAGCCCTTGACTTTTGTAATGCTGGTGAGGGATTGCTTTTCTCCTTCTGACAAGCCTTTTCATATGCTTATACTAGGGATTTGTTCTTGTATAAGCCCAAAAGGCAGTCAGTCCTGAGATATTTTGACTCTAAATTATTTACTCCTGGGTTTCCATCATATATTCCAATTTTAAGCCTCAGTACCATTTAGATTGATCTCACCCTAATAAGAGATCCTCTACAAGGAATACGTAGCACCAGGGAAATAGTTCACCCCTGGCTTTGAAATGGGACAACTTTTTAGAATAAGTCCTGCTCTGAAACCTCAACAAAGAAGAAATTCGAATGGCCAAAAGGCATATAAATATGCTCATTATCACTAATCATCAGAGTGATTCAAATCAAAATGACAATGAGATATCATCTCACACCAGTGACTGGCACATATCCAAAAGAGGAAGGACAACAAGTGCTGGTGTGGTTGCAGGGAAAAAGGGACTCTCATCCATTGTTGGTGGGAATGTTGACTGGGACAGCCTTTTTTGGAAAACAATATGGACATTCCTCCAAAGACTTTCTAGTCTTTGGAGCTCCCATTTTGACCCAGCAATACCACTCCTGGGAATATATCCTGGGAAGCCAAAAGCACACAGACGAAACACCATCTGCACTTTTATTTTCAAAGCAGCACTATTCACAATAGCCAGAATCTGGAAACTACCAGAGTTTCCGAGAACTGATGACTGGATAAAGAAACTTTGGTACATCAACACAATGGAATACTATGCAGTTGTTAAGAAAAATAAAGTTATAAAATTTGCCCATATATGGATGGACATGGAGAGGATCATGTTGAGTGAAATTAGCCAGAGGGAAAAGACAGATATAGAATGACTGCATTTACTATATATATATATATATATATATATATATATATATATATATACATATACATATATACATATATATTATGATAACAGTATCCAAGGTCAGGCAAAACATGGGGTCAGGAGGTCTTGTCAGTAGGTGGAATCTACACAAACGTGTGGGAGTTAGAGGTTAGCTAAGTCAGAGAAGGAAAGGGTGTGCTAATAATCATTGAAAATGATAATACCAAACTAGAACTGAGCATTGAATATAGTCAAAGGGATACACATGATAACCTCTAAACATATATATTGCAATCCACAATGTGTAAGATAAGGAAGAGAGAGTGAGTGAGTTAGAGAGAGAGAGAGAGAAAGTGAAAAGAGATAAAAAGAACCTGCCATAAAAGCAAGCTAGGGGGGAGGCTGGAGGGAATTGGGGACACTGGTGGTGGGATGTGTGCTAGAACACTGTATGACAAAAACCCGGACATGATTATTTTTGTAATCATATATATAAAGGTAGCATAATAAAATATTGTATTAATACCTAGCAGTGCTAAGAAAACCAAGTGGTATTGGGGATCAAACCCAGGATGGCTCCCACATGCAAGCATGCACTCCAGCCCTTTGAGCTATATCCCTGTTCCCTTGAAAAAATTTTTTTTGTTCTTTTGTGTATGTTTCCTTTTTGGGTCACACCGGTGATGCTCAGGGTAACTTCTGGCTCTACAGTCAGGAATTACTCCTGGCAGTGGCACGGGGACCATATGGGGAAGCGGGGATTGAACCGAGTTGACCGTGTGCAAGGCAAATGCCCTACCCACTGTGCTATCACTCCTGCCCTCTTTGTTTTGTTTTGGGACCACTCCAAGCAGTGCTAGGAACTTACTCCTGGCTCTGTGCTCCTTGATCACTCCGGGTGGGCTAGGGAGGCCATATAGGATGCTAGGATTGAACTAGGACCAATCACACCAGAGCAAATAAGTGCCTTGCCCACTATACAATCACTCCAGCTCCTTGGGCAAATATTCTAACTGTGACAGTAATATCAAAGTATGACTTTCTAGGCAAGTTTGGAAAATATGTTTACATATACATGTATCCACACGGCAGAGCCTGGCAAGCTACCCGTGTCGTATTTGATGTGCCCAATACCAGTAACAATTATAGACCTCATTCCCATGACTTTATGGAATGGTTTGAGACTATGTTCCTGGAGTTTACAGATGCCCTGGGCTATCTCGCATGTGACAGAACATATTGAGATGTTACTGGTGCCCACTCGAAAGCAAATCGATGATCTACGGGAAGACAGTGATACAGTGACAGTGAATAAAATATTAATAAAAGAAGAAAAACAAAGTTTAGAGCAAAGATCTAAACATTGTACTGTCCAAAGATAAGCCATGAAATGTCCTTGCCATGGAGCAGAGCACTTAAGACTTGCCTTGGAGCATAGCAAGGCTGTTGTTGGAGTTAGGACCCTGAGGGGAATGGAAATGTTCAATCTGGCTAGGAGAGCATAGTTTGGATGAAATGATTTTATCTCCCCTAGAAAGACCACTCTATATATTTAATCTTGTGTGTAGTATATTTCTTCCCTTACTGTGGTTATACAAGGTACTAGAAATATTATTGAAATGATTGCTTACTAGACTAATAGAGAGAAAGCAATGTGCTTTAGCAAATAAATAATCTTGGGAAGCAGAGGCGTGCTTTCCCCTCCTCCACTCCCCTGGAGAATTTGCATCACAAAGAGGAAGCTGGTTTTCATTTTTGATTATGCTCTGCTACCAGCTCTCTGCATAGGATTTATTGCAGTTTGTGGTGCTGGAGGGTGTGTGAGGTGGTTGGTGGGAGTGGTGACAGAGTGTGTTGGGAGGTGTGGAGTGAGATTGGAAGAGTAAAGCTTGCATTTTCTAAACTGGCTGTGGTTCTTTATTCATTGGCCAGAGGGGATGGACATCAGCACCAAATGTGACCAGGAACCTTACTGACCCCAATACTGTTGGGACCCCAAACAGCCCCAACATCTGAGGCCCAAACAGGTGGAGTAGACATTTCTTTGCTTGCCAGTTTCCACTCTAGAGAAACCTATATTCTTTCTCCAACATGTAAAACTAATAAGTCTCAATAAATCCTACCTTGTTTAAACAAACAAACAAACAAACAAATAGACAAACAGAAAGAGCACAAGGAGAAGATAGGTTTCTACAAGGGAGGGAAGACCACTGAAGGCATTAGCTCTGCCAACACCCTGATTTTTTGGACTTCCCGCCTCTAAAACCATGATAAATATGTTTTTTCTTGTATTAAGCCAGTGTTTTTCAACTGTTAGTCTATTTACTGATGATGTTCTTTTTACTTTATCTAAATTTTATTTATCTATTAATTAATTTTATTATATCACTGTGAAATAGATATAATAATGAATAATTACAAAGCTATTCATGATTGGTCCTAGCCTCACAGTATTCCAGCACCCATCCTTCCTCCAGTGCACATTTCCTACCACTTAATGTCCCCAGTTTCCCTCCAAATCTCCACCTTACCTGCCACTGTGGCAGACACCTTTCTTCCCTCTCTCTCTTTCTCTCTCTCCTCTCTTTCTCTCTCTGTCTCTTTCTCTCTCTTCTCTTACACATTGTGGTTTGCAATACATACGTTTAGAGGTTATTGTGTATATCCTTTTACCCTATTTTCAATGCTAAGTTCTACACTGGTATTATCATTTACAATAATTATTAGTACACTGTTCCCTATCTCTGTATATCTTAATCTCTGACTCCCACACATTTGCAGTGGATCTTCTACCCACTGAGAAGACCTCCTGATCCATGTTATGTCTGGCCTTAGATATTGGTATCATGCTATTTTTTGAATATTCCTCAAATAAATGCAATCATTCCATATCTGTCCTTTTCCCTCTGGCTAATTTTTACTCCTCATGTCTATCCATTTATAGGCAAATTTCATAATTTAGTTTTTTCCTAGCAGCTGTATAGTATTCCATTGTGTAGATGTGCCAAAGTTTCTTTATCAGTCATCTGTTCTTAGGCTCTCTGGTTGTTTCCAGATTCTGGCTATTTGAATAGTGCTGCTGTGAATATAGAAGTGCATATGGTGTTTCCACTGTGTGTTTTTTGGCTCCCAGGGTATATTCCCAGAAGTGGTATTGCTGGGTCAAATGGGAGCTCAATCTCTAATCTTTGGAGGACACTGTCCACTACACACTTGTATATTCTAACCATTGACAAGTTTTCTTCACCTCTGTTTTGCCTGGGCTGTGATATTAGTCTCATAATATATATTTTTATATCCATCAACCTGCCTCTCAAGTTGTTGCAGGTGTGACTGTGGTGTCCAGCTGCATCAGCAGGTGGCAGATAGGAGACAGGCTTGTCTAGACCCAGGGCTCTGCCCCCATGGATGGTTGGTGCTCTGACATAGAAAAGACTGGGCCCCTTGGGTGAACCCAGACCCATGGCAGAGCCTGGCAAGCTAACCGTGGTGTATTTGATATGCCAAAAACAGTAACAATAATGGATCTAACTCCCAGTGAATGGAGATGTTACTAGTGCCCTCTCGAGCAAATTGATGAACATTGGGAAGACAAGTGACAAGTGACATATACCTCAATTAGATGCAATCATTCTATACTTGTTCATTTCATTCTAATTTCACTCAGTATGATACTCTCCACATCCATCCACTTATAGGCAAATTTCATGGCTTCATTTTTCCTAATGACTGTATAGTATTCCATTGTCTAGGTGTACCAAAGTTTTTTTTATCCAGTCTCTGTTCTTGAACATTCAGGTTGTTTCCAGATTCTAGTTATTTTGAATAGTGCTGCAATGAACATAGAAGTGCAGATGGTGTGTCTGCTGTGTGTTTTTGTCTTCCCAGGGTATATTCCCAGGAGTGGTATTGCTGGTCAAATGGAATTTCAGTTTCTATTTTTTTTAGGAATGTTCATATGTTTTCCAAAATGTACCAGTCAGCGTTCTCATCAGCAACGAATGAAAGTCCCTTTCTCCTGCATCTGTGCCAGCACTGGCTATTGGTGCTATTTTGAGGTGTAAAAAGCTTGGAAGTCAAGGGTTTAAACCAATCTGGGAATTTTATTGTGGCATAAATAGTAAACTAATAAAAGATAGAACTGTATTTTATATTCATCATTTCCATTATTTTCCATGATGACTTATATAAGACATTATCTTATTATCCCGACTATGCAAATGAAGATTTATGGGATAAAATAATACCTTAAGTATTATTTTAGTAATAACTTATATGTGGTGTATTATTTAGTAATAAATAATTATTATAACTTATATTTATATTGATTATAAATAAATATAGTATTTTAAATAATATATTAAGATGTTTTATTTTTAATATATCATTAAAATTGGTCATTTTATTACCATTTATTAATAAAAATTAATAAGTAATAAATATTTATAATAAAGTATACTATTTAGTAATAAATATTATGTATGTGGCAATATGTAGCTAGTATGTGGCAAGTGAAAACAATTATATTAGGTGTCTATAATTCATTGAAGTATTTATATACATGTATATTTTTCTCTTACCATATCTCAAGTGATAAAACAGTATTACGACATTAGATACTGTTATAGTTTTATATATTTGTTGTTCTCATTGTACAAATGAGAAAACTAAAACTCAAGTGATTAGCTTGAATCATTCTGCTATGTCAGAATCCCATGTAGTGTGTGTCCAATACTACAACTTTTAATCATTTTTATTAAGTGATCCTGTAATAATATTTTTTCTGTTGAAAAGGAACAGAAATTTTTTTTGTTTGTTTTGGTGCCATACCCGGCATTTTCTCAGGGCTTGCTCTTGATTCTGTGATTAGTATCACTCATGGTTGACTTAGGAAACAATATGTGGTAGTGGGTATCAAACTTGGGTTGGCTACATACAGGGTGGTGCTGGGAACTGCCTGTTGATATGGAGAAATTTTCTATATATGTTAAATCCTAGCATAGTGCTCGAAAAAAAATTGAATTTGATAAAAACAACCTATTCTGCTTTTTAAAATTCTTTATTCCAAATTTTATTATTTATTTATTAGTCCCAGAGTGAAGTGAAAGAAAACACTCCCCATGGGAAATCACAAACAGCCTGGGCACTTTTAATTGATAAAACCAGTGTGTTTGACACTGGTAACCTATTTTTTGTTTCTGTAATACCACAAAAAGGTTCAGTCTGCTAAGTGATAAATGTGCTGGAATAATAATTTTGAACTCTTTGCTAACTATATCTATTGCTCTAATGGGTTCTATTTTTTATGTCTAGAAAAGGGTAATATTATTTTTTCATAGCTTCTTTAATAGAGGTTATGAAAATTAGTGAAGCAGGAGCAGGAAAGCACCAGAAAACAGTTTTAATTTAAATTGAATAAATATGTGACCAAGGAAAAATTTAGCAACCTGAAAGCAATTCTGTCAGTTCATTAAGTAACTCATTAAAACCAGTACATTTACGTAATATCACTCTACAAGTATGATCTTTTTTATACCAGTCTGTCATTTGCTTGATCTTATTGCCGTAAATGTTCTTAAAAAGATACAAAAATATAAATATGGATTTTTTAGCTATTTGAAATATTTCTTTGATAAACCACATTCTTCTATAATTTCTTTTTAAACACTGTGATTTACAAAGTACAAACATTTTCACAATAAAGTTGCTGAAAAGATTCATCATTCAGCACCAATCCCACCACCACCAGAGACCCACATTTCCCTCCCACCCTCCATTCCCTCCCGATGCCTGCTCAGTTAGCTAGCATCGATTATGTTGATCCTAACAGCTCATATAAGGGAACAGTAATGATAAGGTCATGCCTTTTTTGTTTTCTAGGCAGATGTGTGGGAGTCTGCCCAGTTTCTGTTCTTGGATTCACTTTCTGGGTTTCTACAGACAATCCCAGGCACACCATCAATACAGCTACTGACAACACTTATTTAACATTTATCTCAATGACTATTTGAGCTTTTCCTATTCATACACTGACAATCCATTCTATATTGGTTGTTGGAGATAATTCTCTAAATATGGTCGATGAACATGGTGTTAGACAAAAGTCAATGGAGATCCTAAAATCTCCATTGTGCTATTTGAGTCCACTGTATAGGAAATTACCTAGGTGGTCCCCCAGACCACACCTTGTTCCCACACACTTGTTTTCTAGAAAATGTGATGGGATATCAGGTAGATGAATATACTAGGTTTTGAGATAATGCGCTGTCGCTCTGTGCTAGCATGCCATGGGGGAGTACATAGGACCCCCATTTATGGTCCAAGCTGGCCATAGTTCTGGGTGGGCCCACCAGGGCTTGGAGGAGAGCATTGAGTTGGGGGAGGGCACCCCAGCTTCAGCTTCCCAGGAAACCTGGTAGATTCAATTACAGAGTTCAGCATATCTGGGCTTGAACTCGACTATTCTGTCGATGTGGCTCTGCCGAGCTGTGAGTCTGTACCATGAAAGTGGCTGCAGTTGTGATGCATGAGGTTTTCTGTCCTCTGGCCCTGCCCACATTCCCGGACCCCTATCAGCCTAGCACAGGCTGAGCGGGCAGCAGCTCAGGCCTGTGCCTCTTGCTGTTTCCCAATCGTCACAGTTCCATTTTCTTTGGAAAATGTCTACTGCCTACAAATGTGAGAGCCTCCAACAGAGAAATGCTACTGAGAGCCCCTCCACATGCCACATTTTCTGGAGAGTCCTTCTGAGAACAGCCTTTGTGCCACCATTACTACAGTTAGTCTACATGTCCATAATCAGACCTCAACACCAGAAGACAGACAGAGAGGGAGAAGTACCAGGGCATTGCCATCTCAAGTGCCATGAATCAGGTGGTGAGACCCTCCCATTCCCAAGCCAAATCAGAGAAGCAAAAAGATGAATAACTGCTGCATCTTTATGACTCCTTCACATCTAACTGCCCCAGTGAAGTTTTGTTCCCCCCAAACATGTTAGACTTATCCAGAGACCAGGAGCACTCTGACTCAAGAACATTGAACATCAAATGCCTAGCAGGTCAGCAACCACCTGACAACTAGGAGTGGTTAGAAGCAGACATCCTGGTGGATGTGTAATGTGGAGTTGTATTGTCTCTGACGCTCTTGCTCACCAGTAACCAACTAAACCAAAACTGTTGAGACTGGAGAGATAGTACTCACCAGTAGAGATACAGGTATATTCTATTCATTTTCTGTGATGTCTATGTCTCATTTTGGTATTAGGGTAATGGTACCTCAGAGAAACTGTTTGGGAAGATTCCTTTTACCTCAGCTTTCTGAATGATCCTGAAAAGGATTAGGAGAAAATGGTTTGCTTTGGACATAGTACATATTAGTGATGATTAAACTTCTGCTGCTCGGGGGGCGGAGTGATAGCCCAGCGGGTAGGGCGTTTGCCTTGCATGCGGCCGGCCTGTGCCAGCCTGGGTTCGATCCCTGGCATCCCATATGGTCCCCTGAGCACCGCCAGGAGTGATTCCTGAGTGCAGAGCCAGGAGTAACTCCTGAGCGCCGCTGGGTGTGACCCAAAAAAGCAAAAAAAAAAAAAAAAAACAAAAACAAAAAAAAAAACTTCTGCTGCCCACAGTTGACCTTGTAATTTGTACAACCATATTTTCTTAAATAGATTATACTGTTACACTTCCTGATAGCATTCAGCAATAACCCTACTGTTTTAAACACTTGTCACTTGTCTCTTCTCTTCCCATTGTTCATCGATTTGCTCGAGTGGATGCAGTAACATCTCCATTTATTGGGAATGAGGTACACTATTGTTACTGTTTTTGGCATATGAAATGCACCATGGGTAGTTGCCAGGCTCTGCTGTGGCTCTGGGTTTATCCCCTGGGGCCCAGTCTTTTCTATGTCACCATCAATCACTATTTTAAATAAATAAAACATTATTAAATAAATAATAAATAAAATAAGTAAAACACTATTTAATTTATTTATGTTTGGAAAATCTAGAAGCATTGTTCATAATCTTGTTTTTGCTATTCTTTAAGTTGTTTGAATATTATAATACTAGAAAATAAGTTGTTACATTTTTAATATAAGCTATTTTTAACATAATTTACAATCCTGTCTGTTTCTCAATTGTATACCATAAAATAAGAATATATATTTTTTGTTGTTTGGACATCACCAATGCTCAGAGATTACTGTTGGCTCTTGCTTAATGATCAATACTGATGGTGCTTAGAGTACCATATGTGGTGCCAGGGTTGGAACATGGGTCAGCCACATGCAAGGCACATACCTTAAATTCTGTGCTATCTCTCTGACCCAGGGAGCGACACTTTTATCAAAGACTTAATGTTATAAAGATATCCAAAATGTCTTGCAAGTGATAACTCTGTATGGAAGGGAATGGGATGATGTATACAATACATGGCAATAGGCCATTCAAGCAAGAATATGTCATCCATTTAGATTTTCATTCAAATTAAAAGATGCGTTACAAGATGTCACTGACAATAGCTAAATAATTTTTTGTTTGTTAAATAGGAATTACAAAATGCACCAAATGGTCTCATTTAAAAGATTTCAGAGGGTTGTAAACATAAAGTCAAGGGTAAAAGTGTTTGCCTGGCCCATAATGACCTTAGATCAATACCTAGCACTGTGTATGGTTCTCCAAGCTCTTACAAGAGTGATTCCTGAGCACAGCCTGAACCAAGTGCTGAGCAATTTGATGTAGCTGAAGTATGCTCTCCATAATGTTTCCCTTGTATGGTTATCCAAGCACTTCCAAGAGTGATTCCTGAGCACAGAGCCTGAACCAAGTGCTAAGCAATGTGATGTGGCCCAAGTGTACTCTCCATAATGTTTCCCCCATACAAACACACACAGAAAAAAAAGTTTCAAAAATACATGTAGCTGCCCAGTTATCCCAGCACCACTTGTTGAAGAGGCTTTCCTTGCTCCATTTTGGACTCTTTCCACCTTTATTGAAGATTAAATGATCATGTGTTTGAGGATGGGTATCAAGATACTCAACTCTATTCTGTAGGTACACAGGTCTGTTTTTTATTTCAATACTATGCTCTTGTAATTACTACTGCTTTGTAGTACAGTTTGAAATTGGGAAATGTGATGCCTACCATTTTCTTTTCCCCAAGGACTGCTTTAGCTATCAGTGGGAGTTTATTATTCCATACATATTTCAGGAGTGCTTGTTCAATTTAATTGAAGAATGTCATGGGAATCTTTATAGGGATCACATTGAATATGTACAAAGCTCTAGGGAGTATTACCAATTTGACAATGTTGATTCTCCCCATCCATGAGTAGGGAATGTGCTTCCATTTTCTCATATCCTCTTTTTATTTCTTGTAGCAGTGTCTTGTAGTTTTCTTTGTACAGGTTCTTTACACACTTGGTTAAGCTGATTCCTACTTATTTGATTTTATGTGGTACAATTGTGAATGGAATTGTTTTCTTAATATCCCTTTCTTCTCTTTCATTATTTATATATAGGAAAGTCACCGATTTTTTGGGTATTGATTTTGTACTCTGCCACTCTAAGTATCTATTGTTTCTAAGGGTTTTTTGGTGGAGAGTTTAGTGTTCTCTAGTTATAATATCATGTCATCTGCAGATAATGATAGCTTGACTTCTTCCTTGATATCTGGATGGCCTTAATGTCCTTTTTCTTCTCTGATTGCTATGGCAAGTACGCCAAGTACTTCCATTTTTTCCCATAAAAATGAATTTGGACCTCTGTCTAACACCATGCACAAAAATAAGATCAAAATGGATTAAAGAACTCAATATCAGACCCGAATCCATAAAGTACGTTGAAGAAAATATAGGAAAAACCCTCCATGACATTGAAGCTAAAGGCATTTTTTTTTTTTTTCTTTTTTGGGTCACACCCGGCAATGTTCAGGGATTTCTCCTGGCTATGCACTCAGGGAATTACTTCTGGCGGTGCTCGGGGGACCATATGGGATGCCGGGATCAAACCCGGGTCAACATGGGCCGGCCGCATACAAGGAAAATGCCCTACCTCCGCTGGGCTATCGCTCCAGCCCCAAAGTTAAAGGCATCTTTAAAGATGAAACACCACTAACAAAGCAACTGGAAGCAAAGATAAACATATGGGATTACATGAAACTAAAAAGCTTCTGCACCTCAAAAGAAAGAGTGACCATGATACAAAGACAGTTCACAGAATTGGAAAGAATATTCACCCAATACCCATCTGATATGGGGTTAATATCCCAGATGTATCAGGCACTGGTAGAACTTTTGCAAGAAGAAAACAGTCAACCCCATTAAAATATAGGGAGAAGAAATGTACAGAAACTTTGACAAGGAGGAAATTCGAATGGCCAAAAGACATATAAAAATGCTCATCATCACTAATCATCAGAGAGATGCAAATCAAAACAACAATGAGATATCATCTCACATCACAGAGACTGGCACATATCCAAAAGAGCAAGAACAAGAAGTTGGTGAGAATGTAGACTGGTGTACACTTTTTTGGAAAAGACAATGGGCATTCCTCCACAGACTAGACGTTGAGCTCCCCTTTGACCCAGCCATACCACTCTTGGGAATATACCCTGGGAGGCCAAAAAACACCCAGCGGAAACATTATCTGCAGATTTATTTTCATAGCAGCACTATTCACAATAGTCAGAATCTGGAAACAACAAGAGTGCCCAAGAACTGATGACTGGATAAAGAAACTTTGGTACATCTATGCAATGCAATACTATGCAGCTGTTAGGAAAATAAAATTATGAAATTTGCCTATAAATGGATGGACATGGAGAGGATCATGTTGAATGAAATTAGCCAGAAGGAGAGAGACAGATATAGAATGACTGCATTTATTTACATGACATAAATATATATATATAAATGCATATATATTTATTTACAAATATATAAATTTATATATATTAATACAAATATATAAAATATACATAAATATATATATACATATTATGATACCAATATCCAAGGTCAGGCGAAACATGGATCATGAGGTCTTGTCAGATGTGAAAATTACAAAACGTGTGGGAGTCAGAGGTTAGGTAAGACATAGAAGGAAAGAGAATGCTAATAATTGTTGAAAGTGATAATACCAACATTAAACTGAACATTAAATACAGGCAAAAAGATACACATGATATCCTCTAAATATATGTATTGCAATCCACAATGTGTAAAAGAAGGAAGAGAGAGAGAGAAAAGAGATAGAGAATGAGAAAGAGATAATAAACCTGCCATAGAGGCAGATTAGGGGGAGGGAGGATGGAATCAGGGACATTGAAGGTTGGAAATGGGCACTGGTGGAGGAATGGGTACTAGAATACTATGATATTAACCCAAATACCAAAATACGAACATCTGTGTAATGTATATCTCATGGTAATATAAAAATATAAAATTAAAAAAATAAACATAAAAGATTAAATATCCATTCTATTAACAAAAAGAGTTGCAGAAATAAAGACTGGCTACAGAGATACCTTCACAATTTAGTACCATCCAAAAAGATGGAATTAAATTCCTTACTTCACGCAGATACACCCGACAGAGCAGATACCAGATTTCCCCCATTGCACGTGGCCACTATGCGGCCATGCGATTTACCTCCAAATTACCATGAATATTCGACCGAACCCTCTGAGAGAGCCCCAAAAAATACTGAGTGTATAGTTCCCGCATGACAGAGCTGGCAAGCTGTCAGATGTGTATTCGATATGCCAAAACCAGTAACAAAAATGTTTATTTTCCTGACCCCGAAAGAGCGCTTAATATGGCAGCAGTAAGAAAGGCGAACAAGCAGTGTCTGATAAAATTTCACGGCCAACAGAGGCTGCCAAAACGAAGAAGGACTAAAATGACTGTACTTTCAATGCACGTAAGATGTCATCGGAAGCATATATTGAG
This sequence comes from Cryptotis parvus, assembly GCA_021461705.1. NCBI lineage: Eukaryota > Metazoa > Chordata > Mammalia > Eulipotyphla > Soricidae > Cryptotis > Cryptotis parvus. The sequence goes on along the minus strand of JAJIBD010001320.1, from coordinate 29,311 downwards.
GTTCTGATGGTGCAAGCACAAAAGATCAAGTATGACATCATTGGTCTGACTGAGATGAGGAGGCGTCAGTCGCATCACCCTGTATTTGACACCGGAGAAGAATTGTTCCTTGGAACATGAGAAGAAAGATGCATCAGTGGCATTGGTGTCCTTGTCAACACAAACATGGACGTGAACATTGATTCAATAGAATGCCTAACAAACCAGATAGGATGATTACACTCGAAGAGATATGGCCCACTGCCAGCAATTTCTATCTTTGTTGTCTACGCATCAACATCCACAATCAAGGAAGATGAAATTGAGAAATTCTACATGGAACTGGAGGAGTTTTATAAAAAAAGATCACACCTTCTACAAGATCATAGTCAGTGATTTTAATGCCAAGATAGGACCAAGAAGATCGGCTGAAGAACTCCACATCGGGACCCATGGCCTAGAATGGAACGAACAGGGTGAGAGACTATCTTGAGTTCATCATGTCCACCAAGACCATTCATGGGAACTCACAGTTCCAGAAGGCTGATGCGAAATGTTAGACATGGGAATCTCCTGGTGGACAGTTCCACAATGAAATTGACCACATCATCTTTAATCGATGGTTTTGCCTGACCATGTCGCTGTCATCCCAAAATTCCAAACAGGATCGGACCACCATCTCCTTCGTGAAAAATTCTACTTCATGCAACAGGGAGAAAAGGCTGCAAAGTTTAAAAAGAGAACTCTCAGAACGACCACCAACTGGGAACTCTTTGGCACCATTGCAGGAACATGGGAAGATACCATCACTGGCGACATCGATGAAGAATACAACCGACTGGTTCAGCACTTCCATGATTGTGCGAAGAATGCTGAGAGAGAGAGAAAGACACAAAAGGACGCCTTTCATCAGAAACTCTCAAGCTCAATCGCCAACGTGGCAAGGCGCGAGCTTCAGGTGACCAAATGCTAACGTCCAAGCTTGCAAAGCGGTGCAGAGAAGTGATAAAGGAAGACCTCAAAGAGAGAAGAGCAGAAATACTAGAAGATGCAGCAGAAGCCGGGAAAAGCATTCACACCACCCACCTGTCCTTCACCAACTATAAGACCAAGATGACTACCGTCCAATGCCCTGATGGATCTATCACATCTTCCAGAAAGGCAATGGAGAAGATTATCCATGACTTCTGCTCAGATCTCTTTGATAGCCACGTCCACCTGCCCACATACCAAATTCAACAGGATGGATATGTCATTCCCAATGTTCTCCCTTCTGAAATCCGACATGCCATTTCATCAGTAAAGAAGGGAACAGCACCAGGTCCAGACAAAGTCAGAACCAAACACCTGAAGAATCTGCAGTCAATACTCATGAATACACTAACTCGGTTCTTCCCATGCTATCTGTCTGAATGCAAGGTGCCCTCCCAATGGAAAACCAGCAGGACAGTTCTACTGTCCAAGAAGGGAGACATTCACGACATTTGCAACTATCGCCCCATCTGCCTGTTGTCCGTCATCCACAAGCTGTTCACTTGAGTCATTCTGAACAGGATTGGCAGAATACTAGATGAAGGACAACCATGCAAGCAAGCTGGCTTTCTGAAAGGATTCAGCACAATCGACCATATCCACACAGTAATCAAGTTCATTGAGGTTTGTAGGGAGTACAGATGCCGTTCTGTCTCACGTTCATTGATTTAAAGAAAGCCTTTGATTCTGTGGAGACTGAAGCAGTCCTCAAAGCCCTAGCCAAACAGGGTGTTCAAACCAAATACATCAAGATCCTTTGTGAGCTGTATTATGGATTCACCACCAGGATCTCACCATTCTACAAAGAAGTGATCATTGATGTCAAAAGTGGGGTTTGGCAGGGTGATTCCATTTCACCAAAACTCTTTAGTGCCCACCCTCGAGAACATCATGCGACAATTAGAATGGGAAGGAATGTGTGTGAAGATATACGGTCGGCAACTACATCACCTCTGCTTTGCAGATGATATCATTCTAATAACAACAAGCATTAGCCAAGCGGCACAAATACTGGCTGACTTCGACTGAGAATGTGGAAAAAATAGGTTTACAGCTGAATCTAAACAAAACTATTTTCATGAAAAATGAACTAGTTCCAGAGGCCCCATTCACTCTCAATGGAACAAACATCTCTGAATGCAGCAGTTATGTGCACCTAGGTCGAGAAGTCAACATGATGAATGACCTAAAACCTGAGCTGCACAGGAGGAAGAGAGCAGCATGGATTGCCTTCAAAGGCATCAAAGAAATAGCTAAAAGGACAAAGAACCTCCTGCTCCAGGCACATCTCTTTGACTCCACCATTCTCCCTGCATTAACATACGCCTCAGAGACCTGGGCCCTATGAAAGCAGGATGAGAATGCTATTCGGGTCTCCCAGAGAGGAATCAAAAGAACTATGCTTGGAATATCACGCCTCACTCAAGTGAGAGAAGGAATCCTGAGCTCTGACCTCCGTCGCTCTTCCAGAATCAGGGACGCTGTCTCTTTTGCCAAGGCATCAAAACCCAGATGGGCTGGACATGTAATGCCATTTGCAGATGAGCGCTGGACTAGAGGTGTTACTGACTGGATCCCACGGGATATCAAAAGATCACGTGGCGCCCGCCTACAAGATGGTCAGACTTCTTTGTCAAGACCCTGAAAGAATGGTTTGAGGCTCTTCATATTTTTTGAATCAACCAGATGCCACTGGGCTACATTGGCACGTGACAGGGTCCAATGGAAATGTTACTGGCGCCTGCTCGAGCAAATCGATGAATAATGGGATTCAAGTGATCAAGTGAAGAAGTGTCTTCACTAATAGTGTTTAACATCAATGCTTAGAACCATGGAATAAAAAGCATAGATTGACTTAATGGGTAAAATAAATGAATCCAGTCTTTTTGTTATTTATAAGATAGTCACTTCGACTGCCACATGAAGTTTGGAGTAAAAGACTGGAAAGCAATTATACAGAGAAACAGTAGCATTAAAGAAGACTGGATGGCTTTACTTATGTCAGTCAAAAAGGACTTTAATCAACAAAAGATAATAAAACATAGAGATAGAATTATATAATGATAAAGAATATATACACCAGGGAAACTTAATACATGTTAATGTATGCATAAAATGAGGGATCATAAAATATGTAAAATAATATCAGGCCCAAATAACAGGCCCGAAAGAAGATATCAACAAGGCAATTATAGTAGCTTGTTTATTACTTATCATTGGATAGGTCAGTCAGAGTCATTAAGGAGAGAGCAGCCTAAAGGAAGAAAGAATAAGTGGGCTTGGGGTGGGAGAGATAGACTGTGGGTAAGATGCTTACCTTGCATGTAGCTGTCCATGCGTAAATCCATAGCACTTGATATGGTGCCTAGGACCTGCCCATGATTGATACCCGAGCACAGCCCAATTTCACCACCCTCCCTGTCCAAAAAAAAGAGCAAATGAACCTAATGAACATTTATATGTTTCTCCACCCCCAAAGAGCTGAGTACACATTCTTTTCTGATGTGCATGGAAAATTTTATAGGATAAACTATATCTCCAGGCACTAAAAATGTTTACATAAGATCAAAAATTGAAATTATATCAGGTATCCTGTCAGATTGTAGTACATTGAAGATTAAAAATAAACCAGAAAAGAAATTTGGAAATATTTCAAAAAACTTTGAAGCTGATCAGCACACTACTGTTATGTGGTTGAGCAAATAACCATTGGGTCACCAGGAATTAAAAAGGAAGTAAAAGTTTCCTGTATAAAAATGAGAATGAAGACATAAGATAACAGAATGCGTGGAACACAGAAAAAACTCTACCAGACTGAAGGTAGTAAGCAGTGAGCAATTGAAGTAAACACTAAGGTGTTAGTGGAACACTGAGGTGTCATGAAACCCTGAGGTGTTGCCAGTGAAGTTATGAACTGAGGATACCAGCTAACGGCAAAGGTGGGGAAAACATAATGTGATGATGGTGAAGGATCTTGGCTTTGGTGGTCAGTGTAGGATAGCCAAAATGGAAGTATAAAATAATCACTATCATCATCTTCCCATTGTTCATCAATTTGCTCGAATGGGTACCAGTAACATCTCCATAAGTCCTGTTGCAAAGCAAGTGTAGCCAAAAGGGCATCTGCTTGCTCCAGGAACAGGGAAGAACCTCAAACCATTCTTCAGGTCATGGAATTGAGGTCCATAATTGTTACTAGTTTTTGGCATATCAAATAAAACATGGGTAGCTTGCCAGGCTCTGCCATAGTTTATAAATAAAGTTAAACAATTTTTAAAAAGGGCTGGAGCAATAGCACAGTGGGGTAGGGTGTTTGCCTTGCATGCGGCTGACCTGAGTTCGATCCCCTGCATCCCATATGGTCCTGAATGCAGAGCAGGAGTAACCCCAAAAGCATTGTCGGGTGTGACCCAAGAAGCAAAAAAAAAAAAAAAAAGAAAAGAAAAGAAAAACAAAATGGTGTCATACAGTGACTGTAGCTGGAGTGTGGCCAGGGATGACAAGATCCACACGGGGGGTGGGGTCCACACAAAATGCTCACATGGGACAGCCAGGGCAGACCCAGCCCCGCCCCCGCCAACCTGAGAAGCTGGGTGAGGTGACATTTATTCTCCAAATAAGCCAGGATGGGCAGGTGGGGGAGGTTTGGTTAGAGGGTATGAATTGGGGAGCTCTTCGGCCAGATCTGGGCCAGCAGCCCTGAACAAATGCCTTTATTCCATTTTATTTATTTGGTTTTGGGGGCCACCCTTTGGTGCTTTGGGCTTACTCCCTGCTCTGCATTCAGGGGATCACTCTGGCTGATTAGACGAATGATACTAAGGTTATCTACCATATTTTTGTAATCTGGTCAGTTAATAAAAGACCAGATCAATCGGCTGATTAGATGGATGAATAAAATAATACCAGAATTATTATGAAGAATAAGAGGAACATTTAAAAAATAATTTTCGTCACTAAAAAAACTAAAAATAGACCCCAAAGTTTGTAAGCATAGGCATTTTGCTTCACAAAAGAAGGCATTTTGCTTCATAGAGATAATGTGCTAAAATTCCTCACCCAGTAGAGCAGATATCAGGTTCTTGGCTAGTGCATGTTTTCTTGAACATCTAATAGATCTATTTGTTTTCTATAACTCACCACTTATTAAAAACAGCAAATTAAAAATAAAGACTTGGGATACTATTATATGCAAAAACATTATTAGCAATAAATATGGTTTCAATGTAAGAAAGGATTAAAAGCATCATTCAAATTTCAAGGAGATAGTAGAAGAGAAAAAAGAGTGGCTATTGCAAACAATCCTATGTATAAAATCTTTATCCATCACTATTGACTTCCCTGTTGCCCCAGACAAATTATTTAATACCTCAGTGTCAACTTTACTAATGGTAAGATAAAAATAGAATGTATGATTGGTAGAGTGGTTGTAGAGATAAAGTGAATTGTGCAAAATGCTTAATCCATTTTTGTTTTATTTACACTCCCAAAATACATATGTGTATATACTTCAATTATTTCCATAACTCTACCTTAAATTTGTTTATACTCATAATTCCTGGCATTATATTGTTATGTAAATTCTCTATATGATATATTTACTTAATAATTATGCTGCCATGGAGATCATATTAGAAAATATGAAAAATGATTATTACTTTGAAAAGTCATTGTGGGAATAAACTACCCACTTTATTTCTCTTGAAGGATCTTGACACCACCCTCTATGAACTAGCTTTCCAGACTGTCCTCCTTCCAGGATCAAGATGACAGGCTAGCCCATGTTCAAATGTTGCCACGCTACAATACTAGGGAAACACCAACATTAGGGAAAAGAGGAAGTCTTGCTCTGGCAATTAAATGCTCTAGCCCAGAAATGACACATTGTTTCCACCAAGAATGCCTCATACAACCACAAACATACAATCATACCCTGTGCATAAATGTACAACCCTACCCTCTTCCTAAACCCTGGGAATATTTGAAGAAAAACCATACAACTAAATTCAGAAGATGTTGATGTAGACACCAATGTGTCATTATATTCATTTATGAAAAGAAAATTTATGGAGGTTCTAATTTGATACTCATCATCTAAAATATTTATCTTACTGCCAGCTTCTTGCCATCTTACCAGTTTTAAACAGGAACATTTATTTCAAGTTTTTGTATTTTAGATGTCAGTATTCCAGTAAACATTTTCTGGTATCAGATCTGAGAATCAGTGATTAGAAAGTTTCAGAGAAAGGCAGAATCAGATAATAAAGATTGAGTGATTTAGGAAAATGATTCATCTTTGTTTTGGTAAAATAGTCCTAGTAGACTATTTTTGATTCTCAATAGATAATACTTATCGAGGAATGATAATCCAGCTTGGTGTCTGTTATATTAGGTGCACTATTGTGTTTTTAAAATTTTGGCTTTGGATCACAGCCAATACTGCTCAGGGCTTCCTCGTAACTTGGTGTTCAGGGGTTATTCCCTGGCAGTGGTCAGGGAATGACATGTGTTCTCTAGGTTTATCCAAAATATTGCAAATCGATTTACCTATTCCACCCAAGGCTGAATAGTATCTCACTTTATTTGTGTGATTTTATACCATAAATAAATACATACATATGTACATAGAGCAAGTGTGTTTATTCGTTTTTAGGCCACACCTAGCGTCACTTGGGTTTACTCTTGCCTCTGTACTAAGGAATTGATCTAGTGGTGCTCAGGAGACCTTAAGGAGGGCCAGGGCTCAAACCTCTGTTGACTTCATGCAAGAAAAGCGACCTCCCGCTATACTGTCACTCTTATCCAGAAGTTCTATTTTAGTTTCCTTGAGATACTTTCATGCTTTTCCATAGAGACCACACCTGTTGTTTTTTAATTAATTAATTGATTAATTAATTAGTTTTTATTATACCACCGTGAGATATACAATTACAGAGAAGTTCATGGTTGGGTTTCATCTTATAGTGTTCCAGCACCCATCCCACCACCAGTGCCTATTTCCCACCACCATGTCCCCAATTCCCTCCCCCTCATCTTGTCTGCATATATGGCAGATTCTTTATCTATTTTCTCTCTTTCTCTTTCTTTTCCTTCTCTCTCTCTCTCTCTTTCTCTCTTCTCTTACACACTGTGGATTGCAATACATATATTTAGAGGTTTGGATCTTTGGATTTCCTGTTTGATTTCTTCTATGACCTATTGATTGTTTAGCAGTGAGCTGTTCAGTTTCCAGGTGTTTGGTTTGACTCCCTGTTTCCATGTATGGTTGACTTCCATTTTCAGTGCATCATGGTCTGAAACAATAGACATGGTCTGGATCAATTTCTATCTTTTTTTATTTTATTGCGGTATGCTTTGTGACTCAGCATGTGGTCTAGCTTGGAGATTGTTCCACATGCACTGGAGAAAAATGTATATTTAGCCTCTTTGGGATGAAAAAGCCCTGTATATATCAACCAGCTCTCTTTCTTCCATTTCTTCCTTCAGGGCCAGTATTTCCTTGGTGAGTTTCAGTCTTGTCATTCAATAGTTGATAAAGCATTGTTGAAGTCTCCAACTATTATTTTGCTACTGTTAATGTCTTCTATGACATTTATCAGCAGTTGTTTTCAGTGTTTTTCTGGCCCCTCGTTGGGTGCATATGTGTTTAGTAGTGTAATTTCTTCCTGATATACATACTCCTTAATTATTAAGAAATGTCCTTCATTATCTCTTCTAACCTTTTAATTTTTTAATATTATACCACCATGAGATATACAATTACTTTTTCAGCCTGAAGTCTATTGTCAGATAGTAGTATGGCCACACACCGACCTTTTGGAGGAGTTATTTGCATAGAGAATTGTCTTCCAGTCTTTGAGTCTGTGTTTGCTCTGATTATTCAGATGTGTTTCTTGTAGGCAGCAGAATGTTGGTTCCGTTTTGTAATCCATTTTGCCACTCTGTGTCTCTTAATTGGTGCATTTAGACTCTTCACATTGAGAGAGATTATTGTCATAGGATTTTGTGCCATCTTTCTGTTTAAGTTTGTTGTGCTTTTGGATTTTGTCTTATTTTACAGTAGACCCTTCAGTCCTTTTAAAATTGGTTTTGTCTATGAAGTTCCTAAGTTATTGCTTATCCATGAAGTTGTGTATCTTTCCTTCATATCTGAATGTGAGTCTAACTGGGTAAAGAATTCTTTAGAGGTCTGCAGTTCATTGAGTCTTTTCACAATATCCCACCATTGTTTTCAAGCTCAGAGTGTTTCATCTGAGAGATCACACCTGTTTATATTCCCACCAGTGGTTCCTCTTTCTCTACATCTTTTATAATGTTATTGACTGTCTTTTTTATAACAGACATCCTAAAACATATGAAATTGTTCATTTTTAAATTAGATCTTTGGTTTTGCTTTGTATAAGTTACTTACATACTTTAGAATTTATATATTAATCAAATATGAAGATTTTTTGCTTAATATCTTCAGTTCTGTACTGTGCATTTCATTTTGATGATGCTTTCCTTTACTGAGTAGATTTTCAGTTTGAAGTTGTACCACTTGTTTGTTATTTATGTTGTTGCCTTGCTTTTGGTATCATTTAAAAAAAATAAATGAGATTTACTTAACCTATTCCTGTTTTATGCTTTTGTTGTTTGTTTTGTTTCAATCAAAAGCCTATTGTAATTTAAAGGTGACACTGGCATATATCTGATTGCAATTTTCTTTTTTGAGTTAATGAGACTTGTTTTAGGGTTTGGAGGGTCTCTATTTGAATATATGGAAAATTAGAAAGTTTTATATCTCAGATGCTGGGATCCATTAACTAGCTTATGGATGTCAGAAGCATTTGGTTAAAGAAGATTTTGGGGTCAGATCTGAGTTTAATGGAAAAGAGTAAGAGTAATGAGATGATTTAGTGAAGAAGTCATGAGTTCTGAGAAGTAATGATAACTGTGTATGAACTGCCTATTTTCTGTGTCACAACTAAGGCAATAATGGGAGCAGATTAACAATGTATTCAAATCAAATCACAAGTGTGGTATTACTAATTCTATCATAATTGTCAGCCTAGGAAGATTAAACGCTGTATAATTTCAGAGCAAAAAGAACTTTATCAACTTTACTCAGCAGTAATGTATTTTTATATATGATAAATAAACCCAAAGATGATATGATGAAATATACTTCCTTTGAAAAATCATATTAACTTAGCTCATTTGATTGTATCCTTTTTGAAAATTGTAGAAAGAACTTTCCTTGTTTTATTAATACAGAAATGAAGTCAGAGCCAAAAAAAAGAACTCATTTCTTACAAGGTCATTATTAGTTGATATATTTCCAAAAAGCTTTTCAACATTAGTGTACTGAGAAAAAATGTTTCAACATTTAATTGAGCAAAAAATATACAAACTGCCCTCTTGGGAGTAAATTGTCCTTGATGATTTGTACTGCAGCAATCTGTGCTGGGTAGAATGATATGTACTGAGCTTTCTTAATAACAAAAAGTCTTGAGATACGGGATATGACAGAATATCACCAGTAGGAGTGACTTTGTTGAGGCCTACCAGCTGGAGCATCTTATATAGGGCAAACCGCTGCCTCTATTTTCTAAATGTCAGGAGTAGGTGGTCAGGAAATTTGACTCATGTTCTACTAAAAGTGTTATATAAGGGATTATAAGAATGGTTATTTTGTGGGGGAAATTTAAAACACTGTCAATAATAATCCATATGTTTTCTTTTAAAAAAGTTTTCAACATCAATGTGTAAGAGTAAAACTTTAATATTTCACTGAGAAAAATATATATTTACATGCTTTAGGAAATTGGTTGTCTTTGAGTAGGAAAAATTGTGAGGAGTAATTTTATACTTATTCTGGGAACCTCTTGTTTCCAAAAATTCTAGAAAGAACTTAATGTGACGTTGAACAGATACAGGGCCAATTAATTATTGGCTGCAGTTCCAACATGCAGGCATTTCAAGTTTATATCCTATGTAGTTATGTGGATTAAGTAGGAACACCAACACTAGATTTCCCTGTGATTGTCTGTATGAAATTATAGCAAATAATTTTCTTTTAGTAGGAGTATATGATATATATATATATATATGTATATATATATGTATGCATGGTAGTGGCTTTCTGATGAGAAGACTTAAAAAAGAAAAGCCTGAGAATTTAAATAAAAAGTCTTATATATTTTCTCTCTAACTCTTTGTTCATAATACTTGAATCTAGTTGATATGAACTTCACTGAATCATTACTCCTTTTATTTTTGGGGTCACACCCAGCGATGCTCATAAGTTACTCCTGGCTCTTTGCTCAGGAATTACTCCTGGTGATGCTCAAGGAACCATATGGAATGCTGGGGATTGAACCTGGGTTGGCTTCATGCAAGGCAAATGCCCTACATGCTGTATTATCTCTCTGGGCCCTTTTCTGTAGTTTTTATTTCTCAAATTTGTCCTTGGAACTATATATTTATCCAGTATATACTAAATAGCTACTTTATACCAAGTCCTACTTGTAGTGTAGCATAGATTTTTTTAACAACAACAACAAAAAGAATATTCAAAGTAGAAGTCTACCGAGAAGGAGGAAAATGCAATAAGTCAAATATTGCAAATGATTAATTTATCTTCGTTTATAATTCTGAATAAGTACAGAGTAAATGAAGTATTGGGCACACTTCATGGAAAAGAATATGGAATTTATGAAAGTTAAAGATGAATTTATTAGCCAGAAATCACTTCTATCACTTATCTTCCCATTGTTCATAGATTTGCTCGAGTAGGCACCAGTAACATCTCCATACTTCCTGCCGCATGATGGTGTAGCCCAAGGGCATCTGCTCGCACCAGGAACACGAAGAGCCTCAAACCATTCATTCAGATCATGGGAATGAGGTCTATAATTGTTATTGGTTTTTGGCATATCAAATACAACACACGTAGCTTGATAGGCTCTACTGTGGGTGATATAATCTCGGTAGTAGACTCTCATTTCGCATACAAGAAATAGTGAAATGAAATAGTGAAGCCAGAAATCACTGTATCACTGTCTTCCCGTTGTTCATCGATTTACTCGAGCGGGCCCCAGTAACATCTCCATATGTCCTGTCTCATGCTAGTAGAGCCCAAGGGCATCTGCTTGCTACAGGAGCATAAAGAGCCACAATCCATTCGGATTGAGGTCTATAATTGTTACTGGTATTTGGCATATCAAATACAACACGGGTAGCTTGCCAGGCTCTGCCGTGCAGGTAGCATACTCTTGCAGTCATCTCTAAGTTCAGCATTTAATGAACTGAACCACGCCACAAGCAGCCCCGCGAGCCGACTGTCTGGTCTGCTGGGTGGAGTTCTGACAAGAGAGAAGTCCAGATGTGGAAAATGGAGGCCCTCATGGAGTGGGGGGTCATCTGGCTTGTTGCAAGGCTCTGCTGGGCTGGCCGGCCAGGGCTAGAACCCGCCATCTCTCCTGGGCTCCTTGTGAACGGCTGGGCACAGGGAGAGCAAGTAGCAGCTCTGCCCCATAAAGCCAGAAATAGTGAAAGAAAATTTTAGAAAAGTTAAAGTTTGCTAAAGGAACAGTGAAGGTAACAGTGAAGGGAAATCCAGAAGAAAGTGCACATTGGATGCAAGATTTGTGAATTGGGAGTGGGTACAGTTGATGAGAAATAGGAGCAATAAGGAGAAATTGAAATCTTGAATTCCCTGTGTGGTGTTGGGACCTTATTTATACAGTGATGTATCCACTGGTGTTTTGAAGTATAAACAACATCATCAGACATATCTTCCAGAACCATCTCTTTTATATAGATGGAGGATGGACTGGAGCTGTGGGGATGAGGGGTGGACCTGTACCAGAAAGGTGGGTTAGGAGGGAAATGTAGTTCTGTGAGAATTATGGTAAATCTGCAGATTGACTCTTTTAAAATCCAATAATTTTATTTTAAAATTCAGTAATTTTTCATTGATTCCCATTGTATGTGATAGATACTGTTGTAGATTCTGTGATAGCTAAAGTAGAAAGTCAGATCCCTAATGAATGACACTCAGAGGGAGACAAATTTATAAGTACAGTATTAGAAATCATAACACTGTGTCATGTAAAGTTAAGTTCTATGAAGAAAAGTAAAATTGATGGTGAAAATGATGTTAACACTGTGAAGCTGATGCTGCAATTCATGTTAATTAAGCCACATCCAAATGTGAAACATCAATGGTGTGTGCTGGAATAAATATAGTGTCTTTTGAACTGGAAACTTCTTCTTTGGACCTATCGCCCATCTCAGATCTCTGTCTGAAATAGGCTTGTCACAAAGTCTGTCTAGCCGATGGGACGAGGAGAGGAGGCGATATGAACAACCCATCAGATCCCCAGTATTTTCTATCAGAGTGAGGATCTTTTAGTTGAAATCTGATGAAAGTAGCTTAATGAATGTCCTGAAGAAATCAGAGGACCTGCCCAATCAATCCATTGTCATGAGAAATTATAGCTCATCTACTAAGTTTTGAGGGAATGTTATTTCTTAGTGAAATATCTACAATTTCTCATGAAGACATTTCTGTTTCCCATTAAGCAGTGAAGAGTCCATTGATATTCAAGAATTGGTTATAGAAGCCTGGCCAAGTGGCACTGTGTAGTGAGAGAGGCAGAATTTGAAAATTTAGAAATTCAAAAATTGCCCTGAGCTGGGAAGTTTTGGCCATTCCAGATGGGGATATTTTTTTTTTTTCTATTTGGGTCACACCTGGAGATGCTCAGGGGTTACTCCTGGCTCTCATTCAGGAATTACTCCTGAAAGTGCTTGGGGACCATATGGGATGTTGGGGATCAAAATTGGGTCGGCCACATGCAAAGCAAATGCCCTACTAGCTGTGCTATCATTCGGCACTATTCTTTAATATTATTCTTTGTATTAAGCTTGAATGATCACATTTATGGAATTCATTATTTTCTCTCACTTCTTGAAAATGAAGACCTCATTTTGACACCTCATTAATGTAAAGGCATTTAAAACTAATGAGTAATAAATAATAGATGAGTACTCATAAGATCTTCTAACATTTTAATTTATGTTGTTATTGCTTTTTTAGATAGGAGAGGAGCAGGGAAATTGAGAAAAACAAAAGCATGTGAGAAATAGTAGAAATGATCAGATGGAAACAGAAAGGTCTAAGGAAATTTGCTTAGCTAATATTGATTCCCTTATAAAAAGTAGATGACTACATAATTTTGTTATCCAGTCTATTTTGTGTAGTTGATTACTTAAAATTAATATTCATAAGAGGTGATCTTTACTCTAAGGAATTATATTAATTCTAGAGTTCTGTCATGCATTATTTTAAGTGAAAAGAATATGGGGCCCAAGTGAAAATAATTTTATTTTAAGTGAAAAGAATGTGAGGCACAACAGCTAGGGTACTTTCCTTGCACTTTGTGAACCCAGCTTACGTCCCCAGAACTTTGTCTGGCCCCTGAGTCCTGTCAGGAGTGATCCCTGAGTACAGAGTCAGGGGTGAGGCCTAAGTTCCTCCAGGTGTGGCCCTCAAAACATCAAACACAAACACACACACATATGCACACAAAAAATCACCCTAACTTCAACCAGAAAGAAAACTTGTGTAGTTTTCTTGGTTAAAATATAACATATCGGATAAGAAATTAATGAAAAAGTCTTTGTTAAGTGTTGTTTTTCAGAACACTTAAAATAATATATTAATATTACTATAACTAATACTCATTCATTTTAGATATCATTAAGTATATTTACCTTTTCATTGGCAATAAAAGTCATATTACTGTAATATAATGTAATGTGGTTCTATTGAATGTACTTGTCAGATTCCTTTAGTCTATATATTACTCTGCACTATTACTGTTACTGCACTAAATCTGCACTATTACTGTTACTATCACTATTACTGTTACTCTGCACTATTTTTCCATATGTTCTCACAGTTTCCATTAGATTCTGTGCTGAAGGAAGGTCTTTTATGGTTGTTTCCTTCTATTATGAATAGAATATGTGAACTTAAAGAAGAGAAATGATTGTTGTCAATCTCGCCTGTGCAAAACACACCTAAATTGACTCAGTTATTGACTTTAATATTCAGATTATAATGTTTTTATTTTAAATTGACTACATAACCTAAAAAAACAAGTTTCACGGTAAATTAAAAATTTTAATGCTGGAGAGATAGTACAGGAGTTAAGACACTTAGCTTGCAGGTGCTGAGCCAAATTTGATCCCCAATATCAGATATGGTCTCCTGGACTTTGCCCCGAGTCATCCCTGAGCACAGATCCAGGCAGGAGTAAGCATTGCCAGATGTGGCCTCATAACAAAACAAAAATTCCATAAATATTTTTGCTGCACTACTACCCCAAGCCAAATATATAAGTATTTTCAAAGGAAGAGCAATGATGAAAATAGCTGTAAATAATAATTAAAATCAAACTATCAGTTTGGTCATGGAATAAATGTTTGTGTTCCCCACACTACATATATTGAATCTTGATCTCCAATATAATATTATTAGGTAGTAGAACCTTTGATATGCATTTAGGTCATTATGACAGAGTTCTAAAGAATAGAAATTGTCTCTACTTTTAATATTTATTATTTTGCTAACTTAAATTTAAGAATTCACTTTTTGAAAACTATACACTTTCATGTATAGGTGTAAATCTGGGTTCAAGCTCTGGAGTCCTATTGTTAGGTGAAAGAAATTACTCTAAACTATTTTCAAGCTTCCTACTCCATTGCTTGGGACAGAAAAGACTTTTGTCTAACTTGAAATGAATATGCTTCTGGTATGCTTTCCCCTTATAGTGTTTTCATGTCAAATATTTACATATTTTATTATTGGAACTCCCAGAAATGGACCATATTGTACCCACGTTTTAGATGAAATAACTAAACCTCAAAGAAGTGACTTGCTCCAAAACAGGACACTATAAAATAGAGCTGTGACTCATTTCAGGCCAGTGATCTTTCTGTAACAGTATAGTGGCCACTCATCCCATACCCATCTCTTGGGAAGCCCCGGAATCCCCTGAAGTTGTTCAGGATGTGTTTATGATGTAGCTGTTGGGTAGTAAATGCCCCATGATTAAATGACTTATAAAATTGCCAAGTTTTGTGAAAAGCAATAATGCAACCAACTTCAGTGGCATAGGTGGGCAAATGATTCAGAATCACAAGGTATTGGGCAACCAAATTTAGTTGTAAAGTCAGAGTGTTCTTCATCTCTGAGTAAAGTCATTGTGGAGAGTGAATGGATTTTGACACGACCGATGAGGTTTGCTTTCCAGATTGTCAGACAGCTAAAGAGGAAGTGAAGCAAACTTGTGTTGTAAGGAAATTTCATTCTTGGTGCCCTCTAACTGACACTTCTAGGCAGCTCTCTTCTCCTTCCTCTTCTTAGCTTTGCAGGACCTAGCTAATAAGTTTTAAAGAATTGGAAAGAGTACATTCTTTTGGCTTGAAAGTGCTTAAAATGGCCCCTCTCTTTAGAATATGAGAATATTAGTAGGGGTGTTTATAAAAGGGAAGAAGTAATTGAATTTCTAATTGTGACACCCTATGAAGTCAATGATGGAGGTCTTTTTTGATGAATAGTGGCACATTGGCAGTGCTCAGGACTTACTCCTGGCTCTGTTTTCAGTGATCACTTCAAGTGGGGCTCAAGGGACCTCTGTGGTTCTGGGGGTTGAACTTGGAACAGTAATGTGAAAGTCAAGGGTCTTGCCCACTGTACTATCTCCTAGCCCTGATGGAAATTTTTCCACCATATTTGCTAGAATTATGTCTCTTGGTATAATGACTCATAATAATATATGAGAAGAATGATAGTGAATTAGATACTTCATATTAAACACTGATTAGTAGTATTCTGTTAGTAAGTAGAATTTAGGACATCGCCACTAAAAAGTTGTAGAAATATAGTGAAAATCAACATCAGATTAAAAAGTATAGACTTAGGTGTCACAAAATGATTAAATACTGGGATCAGAATTAGATCTGTGAGAAAAACATAATTATTGTATTTCAGGGATTATGGTTGGTATACTTCATTTTATAGAGTAAACAACTAAAAAGTGAAAAAAAGAACAGACTTTGGTTTTGACAGAGTTAATGGAATATTTTTATGTTAGATTTCATAATAGAAATTGCCTGGAGCTTTTTGGAATTTGCTACTCTAATCACTTAGACTAGAAAGTAGGGAGCTATAGTAGATAAATATTTTCAAGTCAAATATATTTGGGTCTTGTTCTGACCTGTGTCAATTACTCAATCTCCTTAACCTTGGTTTCTTCCTCTGTAAAAAAGAAATAAAATATAACTGAGATGTTCTGGGAACATCAAATATAACAATTAAATGTTAATTATAAAATACATAGAAATTTGTATATAGTATTTAAGATCAATTCTTTTTTTAGTCTATTTTTTTAAGATCAATTCTTATACTTCTCTTTTCCACTGTTAAAAAATTATAAATCATCCTGCCTAACCATAATAAACTGGTTAGTTTTAGTTTTAGATCAAAGCCATGCCTTTCAGCAGTAAGTTAAAAGAAAAATGTTTTTAAATTAAGAAAAATATGCATGTAAAATTTTAAAGAGAGAGCTATGCTTTCAGTTTAGAACAATTTTTACATTTATTAGCATTAGTAAGCTTTTACATTGAGTAAAATGTTGGAAATGGGCACACCAATCTGGCATAATTAAGAGAAATAAAGTCCATAGCTCTTAAGAGAGACAAAACTATTCATATTAAAATAAATCACTGTATAAATTTTAATTTCTTAAAGTCAGTAAATAAATGTGAACTATTATATATTAAAATTTATTGTAAATTATATAAATTTTATGTAATAGTTTATTAGTACATTGTATTAAGATAATTCTGTTATTAGCATAATATATACTACATATAGAAATTCATCTTTATGAAGTCAATTTATACATGAAGCATAAATCTATTAAGCGTGCTTTTATTGACAGAAGGATTCATTAAGTGCTAATAATGACAATGGAATCTTATATCTTGAATGGAAGAAACATTTTTGGAATTGGAATCTTTGCCAAGGTCCTGAAATTAAAGTTCTGCAAATGTACACCAAAAAGGAGTGGGGAAATAAATGTATTTTATATATTCGATTAATACTAGAAAATTAGGAACTGGGAAATAGCAAACTACTCAGGGGTGCAAAACTCCTGTCTGATCTCTTGCACTGTTTGCTATCCTTTGTCCCACCTCATCACTGCTGAGTATAGTCCTGGAGGCCCTAGAGCTCTGCTCATTGTTGCCCTGGTGGCCCTGAGCATTGCTGGAGTAGCCTCTAGTGGTTACTAGCATTGCAGGGCCCAAATAATATAGTATCCTTGGGCAGACCATTGAATTATCACACCTGGCAGGTTGAGTATTGCTAACAGTAGCCTCCAGCCCTGTGAGCATTTCTTTAAAACTGCAGCCCAAACAAAGACAAGCTGTTACTATCAGTGAAATATTTACCAGAATGTTTGGAAACACTGAATTTTAACTATGCCACTAAGTGGTTTCTAGCTATTTATATCTTGAATTTTTTGAAGTAACTACAAGATGATTGGACAAGAGATTAATGAAATTAAAGACCCTGTTATGTAAAAGGTTTAATCTATTTTGAGGATTTGCTTCTTCTATGGAGAAAGATATGATGACAGTCTTAGATAGTACTAGATGTTAGGGATCAGGTCCTTCCCAGGATCTTTCACATTTATACACTGTATACAGCACTAGGCAGGTTCTAGTTGGGATCTGACATCCCAGTGAGCCTAGCAGGAAGCCAGAGCAACCCTCACACCATGAGGTCAGTTATTTTCAAAAATTGAGACTCCACAGCTCCTCAGAGCTCCACCCTAGAGAAAACCTGATTTTTCCCCTGTGAGTTTCATCAGTAAATGCCTCGAGAGGAGAGCCTTCTATTTTTTTTTTTTTTTTGCTTTTTGGGTCACACCTGGCAATGCTCAGGGGTTACTCCTGGCTCTGCACTCAGGAATTACTCCTGGCAGTGCTCGGGGACCATATGAGATGCCGGGGGATTGAACCCAGGCTGGCACAGGCCAGCCGCATGCAAGGCAAACGCCCTACCCGCTGGGCTATCGCTCCGGCCCCAGAGAGGAGAGCCTTCTACTGAGAGTATACCACCTACATGACAGAGCCTGGCAAGCTACCTGTGATTTATTTGATATGCCAAAAAGCCAGTAACAATTATGGGACCTCATTCCCCATGACCTGAAGGAATGCTTTGAGGCTTTTCCTTTCCAGGAGTAAGCAGATGCCCTGGAATACACTTGCTTGCAACAGGACGTATGAAGATGTTATGGTGCCTGCTCGAGCAAATCGATGAACAACGGAATACAAGTGATACAAGTGATGGAGAAAGATGGGTAGGCATTACAAGTCTTTAAGAAGAGGAGTGTTATGATCTGAAATGTTTTAACAGAATTAGTTTGAGTAATGTGTTGATAAGAAACTATGGAGAATAGGAAATTAAGCAAGGAACATAGGAGGTTTTTTTATTTATAATAATCAGCTACCTGTGATGTATTCAATATGCCAAAAACAGTTTACAATAATGGACCTCATAACCAACGAATGGAGACATTACTGGCACCTGCTCGAGCAAATCAATGAACAACAGGGAAGACAAGCGATGCAAATGATACAAGTGATGGATACACGTGATAATAATCAGGTGAGCAATAGTGAATCTTTAGAAGGATAACATTTAAGATTGTAGTAATTTTATTTTTTTTTTGTTGAATATAAAGCTAATAATGTTTGTTGATATGATGTAGGTGGCCCCCTACTAGTGACTTAAGTGAGGAGGGAAAGAGAGAGAGATGGCCACTTTCTTCCCAGCCATCTCTGCTGCTGCTGGGGTCCTGCTGGGCAGACTAGGCCTCACCCAGGCCTTGCAGTTCTTGTCTTTGCCTCTCTGAAGAAGAATTTCAGGAGGAGATGAGCAATGAAGTAAAACAGATTTATTATGGAAGTTTTAGGAAGGGGAAGGAGGAGAGAAAGTACACATCTCAAGAAAGGAGATGCGGGCACCACATGTTCTTGGCTACCTGGCAACACAAGGGCTTGGCATATGTGTGCCCTTCATTTGTTCAAGGTAGCTTTTAAAGGGTTTTTCCCAAACTGCCCCATGTGGCGCTTCTACCTAGGTTAAAGTCCGTTGCTTAGGGCAGTAGACAAGGGGGTATAGTTGGGAGTGGTGGATCATCTTCTTTGAAATTCCTTTCCTGCTCTTTGTTCCTGCCAGAGGAGTTCTCTTTGGGGGTAGGGGGGTGCAGGGAGGGTCATCCATCCCTGAGTCTCTTGGCTCCAGGTGAAGCCTTATCAGGCCTTAGTTCCTGTCTCTGCAAAGTGGACACTCTGTAGTCCTGGAGGTGTTAGTTTTATTACATCCTAAGAATTCTATTGCCATGGGCTCAGCCCTGTCTATCTGCCTACATCAAATGGACCAAATGAAAGGAAGTAAAGGAAGAACTGAGTCGTAACTGATTTCTCCCTGGACTTACTCAACAAAGGATATTGCCCATTGATTGAGATCAAGGAGTCCATGGAAGAGCAGGGTTTTGACAGAAGGGTTTGAGGAGTAAGAAGTTTCGTTTTAGTCATACTAATTTTGAGGTGTTTACTAAGTCATCACTTGAAAGTGACCGATGGATAAACTTATGGGTTTAGGGGGGGGGGAGGGGGGGGGGGGGGGGGGGGGGGGAGAACCTGAAGAATTGCAAAACAGCCTTGGGGTACTCTGATGTTTAGAGATTGTGAAGATTTGGAAGAGTCAGCAAAGGAGATTGGGAAGAAGTGGCCTATGGGGAAGAAAAGATAGAGAGTCTTATTCAAGAAATCAGGTAGAAAAGTACATGGAGAGATCAACCATGTCAAATGGTGGTGGTCAGGGACATGTGGAAAATATTATTTCATTCAGCAGTGTGGAAATTATTGGTAGCTTTGAAGAACAATTTCAGTGGAAAGAGTAGAAACAAGCAGACTTTCCTTTGATCTTTATAGGGCCCACAGCAAGTGCACATACAATTTGAAGTCCATCATAAGTTTTAGCAAGATAGGCAAATAATAGCTATCTTATGGCTATTATGTAGCCTAGCTTTCCAAACCAAGCCGTAAACTATCCCTAACCTCCCAAACTTAATTGTAGGAGAAAATAATCAGTCCTTCTCTTTACATTGTCACACTGGCTGTATTGCCAATCCTGCTAATCTCCTAGCATGCAATATGTACCTAGGTTCTTTCCTTGGAGTGCAAGCATTGAGAGCAGAATAACATAGGGCACTTCACTTTGGTGATGTTGTATATGCAAGGAGTTTTATAGGAAGAGAATTGCTTTGAAATCCAGTAGTGGAGAAAATCTTGAGTGCTGGAGAAATTAAGCTGAGATACAGCACTCCCCGCTGAGAGAAAGGGGAACACCCCCCCACTATCAGATAATTGTCTAAAAACGAACTCTCATTTTGTTGCAATGTGTTCTTTTACTAAAAGATTTTCTATTATTTGCAGTTGAGTAAATTTGGAATGTTTTATATGCATTCTATAAATGTTTATTAAATGGTAGACTGAATAAGAAAACATTACCTTGATAATATGCAGCCATTAATAATAAATAACTAATCATAAAGCTATAAGCTGATTTATTGCGACTACATTTATATTTGTGTGTATATGCAGTGTGTATGAATACAGATATACATATATGCGTATATGCAGGTATATATAAATATTTATGCAAATATATATGTATACACACAAGCCACTGGTCCTAGAAAGTACTTGAGTCTTCATTAAGGTTTATAAACTGAAACACTGTTTCAGAGCCTTAATCTAAGAACCTGAATTATCATTATGATTCATTTCAAGTTTTAATTTCTTCAGCTGAAGAAGATACATTTCTCTTTAAGCATTATTTCACCACCAATTTCAAAATTCTCATTTAGTTTGCATTGACTTTACCAGTGTTCATTAATTGTTGCAGGAAGTACTTATTATTTTCCAAATCCATTGGGAGTTGTGCTTGCCAGGGACATTTTCATGATGGCTCTGGACTCCTTTGATCTCATCTCCAGCTTCCTTTTTAATCACCCTTGCATGTTGCTGCCCATACTCAGACACTGGATTGGGTTTTTAACATGGCTTTTTAAGGCTTCAGGAAACCTGAGGAATTATTTCACAGAAAAGAGCTTAACATTGTCTCCTTATTCAGACACATGCAGACTTCTCCAGAGCCTTCCTGCTATTGGCTTTCCCTCTCCTGAGCTCCTACAAATTTCTAAGGGTCAATTCTCCTCCCTCATACCTTTAGTCCCCATTTGACTTTCTCTTCTTTTCTACCTTCTCTGGATCACATCTGAGATCTAGCATTTTCTGCTTTTAGATAGAAGTAATAAAAGAAAAGTTTCTATGCAAATACACATGCTAGAACAACTACCCCATAACTGGGCTTTTAAAGCTTCAAATGATATTGATTCCTTAAATGTCATATTAGATTGAGGATTAAGGTTTGTGAGATTAGGATTTAGTGTGAGACATCTTTAGATATTTCATAGGCTAGCTGGAGATCACATTCTTAATCTGCATTTTTCCCCTTACTCCTAAACAAAGATTTAGTGCACATTATGTCCCAGACACAATATCAAGAATTTGTGTCATGGGGACAAATAGTAGATGTGACATTTTCCCTCTAATTTGCATTGAAAAAGTTGAAAGGTTTGACAAGATCATTCCTTCTAGAAAAATTAAGAGAGTAAACCCACCAAATGAAGTTCAGTATATAACTCTGAAATGCAAAAATAGACCATCTTCTTAGCAATAATCCTTGCTTAAAATAAGTCTCGCTACGGCCGCTCGCCACGTGGTTCATCTATAAATGCTATATTTAGAGGTGACTACAAGGGTATGCCACCTGCATGGCAAGCCTGGCAAGCTGCCCTGTTTTATTTGATATGCCAAATACCAGTAACAATTATATTAATTCCCATGACCTAATATAATGGTTTGAGGCTCTTTATGTTCCTGGAGCGAATAGATGCCCTGGGCTCTACTAGCATGAGACAGGACATATGGAGATGTTACTGGTGCCCGCTCTAGCAAATAGATGATCAACGGGAGGATAGTGATAGTGATAGTGAAAATAAGTCACTGACTATCCGTTTAGTAGTTTTCTCACTTAAACAAAGGCAAACACTTCTAGTAAAGAAAATGGTGTATTAGTAAGCTGGAGAGATAATATATTGGTAATGCACTAACCTGGCATATGCAACCATCCCCATTTGATCCCTGGGCAATTTCAGGAGTGATTCCTGAACACAAGTGGTATTAGTACCACTTGAGGGCTTACAAAAAACACAGACACACACAGACACACACAACTACTGAGTATATGGTCAAAGTTTCCAAAGGTATGGGGGAAGCAAGGGGTCTGATTCATGGAAAACAGTGAAAAATCTATTGACTTACAAACAGAAACAGTTTGTAGGTAAAATACCTATTGATTGGAAATTTGGAAACTTGGTTATAGGAATGTGATTTATATTGTCACTATAAGATTATGCACTCTGATAATCTACAGGTACCAGGAACCTACACCTTGAGATTCCATCTTTTCATAATTGTTATTTCCTTAATTATTACCATCACCATCCCAGCTCATAATTAGATATAATTACCATTCCACTTTTCCAAGTATAAAACCTCCCCAGATCATAAGAACTTGGACTATGGTAGAGGAAAGTGCTTCCCCATTTTTTTATGAAAGCACAGAAAAAATTTGTATACAGTGTGGCATAATAGTTTTATTTATGGAGTAGGAGCAATAGCACAGCAGGAAGGTGTGAGCCTCGCAAGTGACTGACCTGGGTTCGATCGTCGGCATCCCTTATGGTCCCCTAGGCACTGTCAGGAGTAATTCCTGAGTGTAGAGCTGGGAGTAACCCCTGGGCACTGTCGGCTGTGACCCCAAATACAAAAAAAAATTAAAGAGTTTGACTTAGGATTTTATGTAGATTGCATATTCCTGCATTTTATGAAATGTAGGCACTTTATGGCCTGATTTCTCCTTTAAATCTTTAGTTAATGTTATTCCTCATCTCTTTTCTATTAGTAAACAACTTAAGCTTCATTTATTAGGAAAATAATTTTATAGATTCTAAATTTTCTCATACAGTTTACAAAGATGCAAAGGAGATGTGCAAGATCTTTATTAGTTTCCAAGTGATAGATATTTATATGTTTTAGGAGTACAAATTAGAATCGTGTGCCAAAGTCAACCACAGGCCAGGTTATATTTCCTTTTGCTCACTCCATTTCCTATGTTGGCAAAGCCAATCTGCTTATAAGACCAAAGTTTATGTCTCTTGATACTTTCTCCTTTCAAGCAAATATCAGAGCCTGGTGATTTCTAATTAGTGTTCCTCTCCTAGGTTTTAGCAAGAAAAAAAGAAGTTGGAGTTAGATTTCCATTCTCTCCAACAAGACCCTCTAAAAAAAGCAACTGCACTTTGCCAAACTGGGGTCTTATGTTTTGCTTTGGAGATAACATGAAAGTACAGTCTTGTCATGTATTTGTCTTAGATTTCTTGGCTTAAAATAAGCCTGGCATGAATGGGTTGTGGAGCATCTGGCTACCTTCTGGGCTTGCTTCACTTCAGAAATTACCTCTTTAGCAGTGCATGTGATCTAAACTTGCCAGCCTGATAATGGCACCACCTGCACTTAATATGTTTTTCATTTTTGTGATTATATGTATTACAAAATAGTTAAGCATACAGAAGATATTACAACATAAATATTTTCTATCTTATAGTTCTAACAGTTCCTCAGTTTGCATTAGTTTGTTTATCATGAAAATGTTATGCA
Organism: Cryptotis parvus; assembly: GCA_021461705.1. Classification (NCBI taxonomy): domain Eukaryota; kingdom Metazoa; phylum Chordata; class Mammalia; order Eulipotyphla; family Soricidae; genus Cryptotis; species Cryptotis parvus. Next base: position 5,383 of record JAJIBD010001320.1, on the reverse strand, counting down.
CAAGGATAAAAAACTCCATGCTCCTGGACAAAGAGGAGTAAAAGCTCATGCTCAACTCTTTCCATTCACTAGGGCCTAGGAATTGGTAGCCTTTTGCCCAAATATATTGTGAATGCAGTCTATTATTTTCACCATATTTTTATCTACTCATAAAATATATTTAATTTTGTTTTGTTCAAAATATTATATAAACAAAAGCTAAATTTAATTAGATCTTTATGAGTTATAATTAACATATTATTATTGTGTGAATTTTAAAACAAGTGATATTTTCAAGCAAATATCAGAGCCTGGTGATTTCTTTTCTTTTTTTAAAAAATGTTTTATTATACCACAATGAGATATACAATTACAAAGATGTTCATGTTTGGGTTTCAGTCATACAGTGTTCTAGCACCCATCCCTCCACCAGTGTCCATTTCCCACCACCAATGTCCTCGATTCATTCCCTGCCCCCAGCCTGACTCTATGACAGGTTCTTTATCTCTTTTCTCTCTTTCTCTTTCCCTCTCTCTCTTTCTCTCTCTCTCTCTCTTCTCTTACACACTGTGGATTGCAATATATACATTTAGAGGTCATCATGTGTATAGTTTTGCTTATATTCAATGCTCAGTTCTAGGTGGGTATTATCACTTTCAACGATTATTAGCACACTGTTCCCTTCTCTGTCTTACCTAACCTCTGATTCCCACACGTTTGTTGTAGATTCCACTTTGACAAGACCTCCTGATCCATGTCTTGTCTGTCCTTGGATATTGGTATCATACTACATATATATATTTTTTATCATGCAAATAAATGCAGTCATTCTATATCTGTCTTTTTTCTTCTGGCTAATTTCACTCAACATGATCCTCTCCATGTCCATCCATTTATAGGCAAATTTCATAACTTCATTTTTTTCCTAACAGCTGCATAATGTTCCATTGTGTAGATATGCCAAAGTTTCTTTATCCAGTCATCAGTTTTCGGACAATCTGGTTGTTTCCAGATTCTGGCTATTGTGAATAGTGCTGCTATGAAGATAAAAGTGCAGATGGTGTTTCTGCTGTGTGTTTTTGGCTTCCCAGGGTATATTCCCAGGAGTGGTATGGTTGGGTCAAACGGGAGCTCAATGGCTAGTCTTTGGAGGAATGTCTGTATTGTTTTCCCAAAAGGCTGTATCAATGGACATTCCCGCCAACAATGGATGAGGGTACCTTTTCCTCTGCATCCACCAGAGCCGGCAATTTCTAATTAGCTTTCCTCTCTCTAGGTTTTAGCAAGAATTGAATTTAGATTTCCATTAAAAAATTCTCTCTTCCTAAAAAGGAGAAGAACCTGCCATGGAGTGTTTAGACATACGCTTTGATCTGGTTCAGACCCTGGCACTAAATGCCTTCCCAAGCACTTGAGAACTGTAAAAGCACAAACACCACCAGGATGGCCCGGGTGTCCTCCAGGGTTTAGAAGGTTTGAGTAGCACTGCAAGAACCCACTAGCACCATATCCTAAGTTCCTTGCATGAGCTGTCAGCCAGGTTGACTTCAGACTCCTTGAGAAACTACTTGGGGGCTTACTCCTCCACCCATCCCCCACCTAAAAATAAAAGGAGAGAAAAAGTGGCCATGGTTTTCTGCTTATACATTAATATGAATTCAGTTACATGGAACCAGACTATATTAAAGATTAATTTAAAAAACTCAATTTTATGACAATGTTTGATTTGTTTATATAAAAGCAATAGAATACAGGGTAGGTAACTTAAAAATTAGTGAAAAGGTCAGAGCAATAGTACAGAGGTTAAGACAATGACCTTGCATTTGGCCAATCCAGTTTCAATTCTGGCACCCCATACGATCTCCTGAATCCAGGAAGAGTGATCTCTGAGTGCAGAGCAAGAAGGAGTAAACCCTGAGCATAGTAAAGTGTGACTCAGTGCCCATCCCCCACTGCCAAAGAAAAAATTAATAAAGGAAAAATGCACTTTTCTTTGCTCTCAACCGATTATTTGGTTAAGATATGATTCCTGTTAGGCATATTTGCACTTTATTAATAACAGATTTTGATGATTAATGCTGTGTAAGACTTCTGAATGAATATAAACTTCATGGAAGGGAGTTGAGGTGTCCAGGTGACAGCACAAGTGACAGATGTATGCGTGAGGTCCTCTCATATATCTGGAACTCATGTTCAGTCTCAATTCATGTATCAGGCAAACACAGAATGGGTGAGTTCAGCTAACACCGCGAGAAGCAGAACAGTGTCGCTTAGTCAACCCACAACATCCTAAGAAATAAATGATTGCTTTATATTTTAGTGGTTTGTTACACATAAATAAATTATGAGTTATTTTTATCTATCTCACTTTAATTCTGAAGTGTAAAATTCTGACTGTTACTCCCATTTATTGATTGATTGATTGATTTTACACCAATTTATTTAATTTCCACAAATATTTTCCTAGTTTTCACTAGCAGTTGATAGTCTATATACTCTTTAATACAAAGCAAATATTTTACACCTGGTGGTACTCAAGAATCACTCCTGGGGATCATATGAGGTGCTATGAGTAGAACCCAGGTCAGTCATGTACAAGGTAACTACCCTACCCACTCTACTGTGGCTCTGACCCATGTCTTAAGACATTTTTCATATATATTCATCTTTAAAGTACATAGCTAGGTATCTTTATTTAGAGAGCCTCAGCGTTTTCTTTTCTTTCTTTCTTTTTTTTTTTCTTTTGAAATGGGTTGTGGTGATTTGGGACCAAGCCCAACCGTCATCAGGACTTCTGGCTTTATGTTCAGGAATCACTCCTGGCAGTGCTTGGGGATCAAATATGAGCTCAGGGATAGAACTGGGGTCAGTCATGTGCAAAGCAAGCATCTTAACCCCTGCACTTAAGCCCGAGGCTAAAATTTTTAAAAATTGTGTGTGACTGTGGATAATTGTAGGAAGTGCTGGTGACTTTCTGGGGCAATATTTATTTCTTTATATTGGAATGGGGAAAATTAAGGTGATGAATGGGAATTCCCTGTCAACTGTCATATGTACAACTTACTCTTTTTGTCTACTTAACTGACTGGTAGAGGAAACCCCAGTATTTTGAAAATATTGAAGGTTTTCCAGTGGATAGGGCATTTTTCACTTCCTTGAAAGTACTTCCCGATGTATGTCTGTCATGACAGTGCATTTTTGGCCCAATTTGATGATGTTTGTTGTTCATAACTTTTTATATTGAAGCTTAGTTTGTCACCTTTTTAGGTAAGTAAGTGATAGAAGGTACTCAGTATACTTGATAGAACATGAATTTACACAATCTTAAAGTCAGATCTTGGCTTCTTCTGTTGCCAACAGTGTCAAGCAGGATAAGGGAATAATTACTCCATTCTTCTGATTTTTTGGGAAAAATGAAAAGAGATGATCATTAAAAAATTCTTGACACTTAGATCTGATTTCTGTATCATCTTAATGATATTTGTAATATAGAATTGAGTGACTATATTAAATCTTGCTGAAAGCTAAATATTGAAACAAAACCAGGGATTCTGGGGCTACTTGACAATTTCCTGGATAAAGGTTAAAATTTTATGTTGAGAGAGCTAATTTTGTATCTCTTTAAGTGATGTTCATTGAACTTATCAAAGCTAAAGATCATTCTTCATAGTTGAATGTATAATAAAAGTCTTTTACTTATTTATCTATCTATTTTTATCATTTATTTATTTATTTAGGTCACATCCGGTGATTCTCATTGGTGCTTGGGAACGATATAGGGTGCTGGTGTTTGAACCCAGGTCAGCCATGTACAAGGCAAATGTCCAACCTACTGTACTATTGCTCTAGCCTCTAAAAGCACTTTATTTTAAAGTATATATCTTGGTGTTTCTATCATCTATTTGAAAAAAGATTATGATGATTTCTTTGTTCTTTTAGAGGCAGTGTTGTGGGGACCATATGGCTCCAGGCATCCAGCTCAGGCTCCTGCAACAGAAAATTCACTTCAGCTCTTTGAACTATTACCCTAGTCCCCAGAGGTTTTTGTTTTTAGTGAAAAATTGCAATATTTTAAATGTTAAAGTTGATAAGAATTTTAAGTTTTCAATGTTTTTTGTTTGGGTTTAGAGACCGTTTATTTTTCTAATTTTTGGGCTACACTTGGCAGTGCTCAGGTTTTAGTACCGACTCTGTGCTCAGGAATCACTTCTGTTGATGTAGGGGCTGGTGTTGGGGGGTGAGGGGAGATAGTTCCAGGGATTGAACCCAGTCAGCCATGTGCAAGGCAAACAGCCTATCTTCTCTACTAACTTTCCAGTCCCAGAGACCATTTTGGGATTTTTGCTTTTGGGGCCACACCAGGTAATTTTCAGAGGTTATTCCTGGCTCTACACTCAGGAATCACTCCTGCCAGTGCTTGGGGGACGATATGGGATGCTGGAGTTGGAACCTGGCTTGGTCATGTGCAAAGCAAATGCCCTACCCACTGCACTATTTCTGTGGCCTCCCAGAAACCATTTCTAAGCCTATCTTTGTTACTGTTCTTTGCTTTCAGTTTGCCAAGTTGACTAAGGGATGACGATCCCCGAGGCCTACACACAAAAAAACTTGATTCACTCCCCTTCCTTTAGTTCATAGAAACTTCATTCTCTAGTTGGTATACTGTCTTGTTTCACATCTCACTATGGTTTTAAGACCAGAAATCCTCTTCTTCGATAGTTTACACTAGTCAAGTCTCATCTAATTCCTCTGTAGTTTCCACGTCTCATCACTGTTTTGTATTCTTCCAAGCAGCCATGCAAGTCTACATACAGACTTGGTTGACTTTAATTAAATGCCTCTTTTATGATTAATTAAGTAAACTGAAATTTAAGGGAACCTAGGAATGTAAAGCCTTTTGTGTTTTGACAAATGTAGTGGTTATAGCCTTAATTTACGGTTCAACTTATCTGTTCAACCTAACTGTTCAACAGTTCAAACTGTTCAGTTTACAGGGCGTTTATCCAACAACTTTGTTGTAGCACTAAAGCAGTAGAGCAAACTGAGATAAGGTAGGAGAGAAAAGACTGAAAAACAAGAAAAACAATCAGATAGCAAAATTCCATTATCCTAATTTTATTTTCAAAAAATTCTGGATAGCTAACCTAATATTACTTAGCTTACAAACAAAGGAAATGCACTTCAATAATACATATCACACATGTTTTTCCATTTCTATATCCTCTGTTTAGAACAAAATTTGTGCTCTGTGTTTTTTATTATTCTTGGCATTTTATTTGATAATTAATAACTATATGCATCATTATGTTAAAATATCTAAAGAAGGAAACTAATCATCAAATGAAACAAAAGCAAAATGGACAGAAGAAATGACAGGTGACCCATTCAACAAAGTAATTTAAAA